>LPNX010102791.1:20602-38735 GCA_001517045.1 Pseudotsuga menziesii | reverse complement strand
CTTTGTAAGATGAAAGAGAATTCATTTCATTAAATCCAAGATTACAATGTGCAACAATACAAGAATCAGAAAATTTACTAGCATCTTGGTCATCTGTCTTTTGGTTATGCTTGTCTTTGATTGAGTCCCATGAATCCCAACACTGATCTGATGTGTGCCCAGTCTTTCCGCAACGCTTGCACTGCAAATCTGATCTTTTGTTTCTGCCCCCTCTGTCTCTGAAATTTCTTCTTCTTCTGCCTCTCTCTTTGCCGCAATCTCCCTTGAAAGGGTCTTTGGATTGGTCTTTGCCAGCTAGGGCAGCACCAATACTAGATGCCAAAGAGTGCATCTTTACAACCGTAAGTGTAATTTATAATAATAAACTAATATGACAGGTAGAAAAAAATAAGAACCTTGCAGGTCTACAGTCTCTGCCAAGGTGTTTTACAATCTCAACTTCAGGTTTTAAAGAGATACAATAACAGTATCGCAGCTTCAATTCACACCAATTTCAAGGAGAAGAAATCAGTAGATACAAAATATATCACGGTGAGTCATACACATCCTTCTTTATATCAATCACCAGCAGTATGTGTTATTATTCAGCATAAAACACAGTCTTCAGCAGTCTTCATGCAATTGATTACCAATCGTCAACTTGGTCACAGCAGCAGCAAATACAAGGCAATAATCTTCACATACAGCTCCAGGCAACTCAGGCAGCTCTTCAACTTTGGTCACAGCAAAGGTCCAAATAGCTCAAAACGTAGACAATGGAATTAGGGTTTACGCAGCTCCTCAAATCAACAGCAGTCCAACGCAGCAATATATGTGTCCTATATCAGTCTCAATATTTTGCAGTCACGCAATATAATATATCAGTCTTCATTTTCTGACATCTAAAACGAGCAAATTGTGTCACAATAGACTGCAAATACTTAGGCCCAAATTATAGGGCAAATACAGATTGAAAGCAGCGCTTCACGGCCACAATACACAGTGAGGGTTTATGTATTGGAAAGGTATTTCATACTTCAGACCTTTCAACAAAAAGCAATGAATAACACAAATAATAGCACTTGTTCCACCACAACCCAATTTAGATCAAATTATTCTATACATACTACTGACTCCCACAACAAACAACACATCATTTGATGCATATTATGCAGCCAGAAATCGCTGTCTCAGCCAGAACGCATATTATCTTCACGCAGGTCACAGCACTCCACGCAATCTTAAGTTTTCAGGCTTCACGCCAGGTAGCTCTTCAACGCAAGGTGCAGTCACGGGCCTCTTTCATTCACCTCAAATGAAAATGTATGCAGAATTTACCCCACACAAACTCTCCACGCAGGTCGCAGGAGGTATGCACGCAGGTCGCAGCATTAAAATTATTGATTTCAAATCGCAGGACTTCGTATTCACGGGTCTCCAAGTTTAGGGTTCACGTAGGTGCATATCTTTCACGTTCAGGCTGCACGCAGTCAGCACAATCTTCAGTCTTCAACGCACAGGCTAATCCCAGCAGCCACACCAGTCTTCAACGCGACTGTCTTCAACGCAGATAATCTCCAGCATACATAATTTCTGCAATATATCAGTCTTCAACGTGGCTCATACTCAGCAATCTCTTCACAGAAGAGAAACATTCTCCAACACCACGCAGCCGTTGCACTCTTCACGCAGGTATCAGCATTCAGTCTCCAATGCCGTCTTCATGCAGCTCCCACGACTCCTCTAACGCTGGTCTAGAGGAAGTTTGCAACTTCCAAAGGGATGGTCTTCAACGCATGATGGTCTTCAGGAACTCCACGCAGCTCTCCAGGTGCTCAGCTTTCATACTTGTTTCAATGCACAGCTCATAAACTCGTTCATCACTCTAAAACGTTCCAGCTCACTGGATGAAGAGACGGAGGCTAGGTTCATCCTGAAGGAATGCTAGCATTGACATCATGCCCGGGACAAGAATTTCCTTTATATTACATGAACAGGAAGTGAATCCAGGAAGGAAGGAACATTAAGCAGGTTAAGCTCCCAAGCTTTTCTTTCACAACGCAAACAATGAACCATCAACAGGCAGTGAATCAGTAACCATAGCTGCCACCATTAACAGGCAGAGCATAGTGCAATTGGAGTCTGAAATACAAGTTTGTGTGGAGCAATTTAATCTCCCAAGGGCAGGAATTAGGGTTTGTGAGAGGGACTAATTCTTACATCACGCAGAGGATGAAACTTAGAGTCTTCTCAAAATAAACAAAAAGGAGCCGTGATGCAGAATACCACGAATTAGGGTTAAGCTAATTCAATGCATTCGACCGGAAATTAGGTATACACTGATTCTAGCAGAAAACGAATGCATGCAGGGGCAGACTAGCCATGGGCAGGCAGTCTGAAAGAGCAGACTGGCAGGAAGAATGTAGGTCTGGCAATGCACTGGCAGGCAATGCACTGGCAAGCATACAGGCTACCAGGACTGAAATTTAACAGCAGGAGTTATGGCAGGAACCTGCTCTGATACCACTTGTTGGTAATAACTCCCGATTCTAATTAATTATTCAAATGCAAATGCCTATATTTATACATTTCAAGAGGCGGTTGATTACCAGCCTTTTCGCCTTCCTAGCTATTCATATTCCTATTATTTATTTACAATAATCCTGACGGATTATTCTAACACTTTACAGCTCTCTTTCTTTGTTCTTCTTCATTCTTTAGCCAACTCTTTACCTCTTGTGCTAGCCTTCTAGCATCTTCTTCCCTCTTTTTGGCTTCTTCTTCTTCAACTCTCTCCATCTTCTGTGCGGTTTTTCCCTTTCCGCCCACAGTGGTGATTTTTTGTTTAAACCTCTTCTTTAAGGCAGTCATATTCTTTTCATTTCTGAATATTTCTTCCCCTTTGTCCTAGATATTGGTGTATTCAAAATGAACATTTGCCTCCTTGCAATGCTCTACAACCTTATTTTGGGAGTCATTCCTGTGAAATATCATCTCACGAAAACTGAAGTGCTCCAAATCCTGCACAAATTCCACAGTCATTTTACCTTTGAAAACTTATAATTCCCTAGCTAGAAAGGTATGGTAGGATATGCTGCCTTCTTATGTTTGAACAAGAGACTCCCTACACCATCAAGATATACTTGCCTAACTGCTTCTTTATGTATCACATAATCAGTGGCATATTTAGGGAGTAGAGAAGGTTCCCTAGAGCCACCATACATTCTGATATACATTCCCTCTTCAGTCAAATAGTAACTCCCATATTCTTCAATGACTTTGAACGCTTCTTCTGACATGCAGTTGCATTCAGTTAGGAAAATTAGAGTGTACAAAGGCATGATGAAGTGCTCACATATTTCTCTGTATTGGCTATAGTATTTGTGTGCCCAAAATAATTTGAATGCATTGTATACAGGGGTCCTATCCCTATCCCAATTACACTTCAAGGCTGGAAAAGACTAGGTAAATAGTATACAGTCCACTAAGATATATCTAATGTAGAACTATGACTTCTTCTGTGATACCCCTCCCAAAGTTGAAGATATGCATGCTGAGAGGCTATTGGATACTATGTTTTTCCAATTGAGTGGCCACATAGAAAATAATTGGTATCCATCCCAATTTGAAGCTTTTACCGTGAGCTCTCCTAAAAATTCTATTCACAATCAGTGCAATAAATCTATAAGGGGTCTGGAGAATGGCTGTATCATATTCTCCTAATGGCCTGGTTTGAAATTTCTTCCCTGGTATCATCATTCTTTTGACTCTTTCAACCAGGTCCAAATTTGTCTCTTTCAACCAGCTTTCAATTAAGTAAATTTGAGCAGGAGGTAGGTGATATGCCATTGAGACATAAGCAAGACTGTATGTAGTGTATCCCTGTTTGGCAGTATTTTCCAAGATCATCATAGTTACATCTTCCTTGGGAAGAATCCAACCGATCACCTCTAAGCATGGGAACAACTCATGTCTCGTGGCTACTTTCATAAGAGGAGATTTCTCGATGTTTGCATATATATTTAGCTCTTCGAATCCTACATCAGACACATTCTGATTTACAATCATCCTATATATCTCACCACATTTTATATTCTAGTTCAACTCCGGTGGTAGCCTTGGTATCTTTTACCACCTAAGTTGTACTTAGTGGTTTTTTTATCAAGTGAGCCCGGTGAACCGGACAAGATTAACTTGTTCGGACTTTAGAAGACCTTTGGAAGTACTTTTGAGAAGTTCTTGTTGTACTATATCACATGTTCATACCCCATGGGGGAATTGTAATAAATGTTCTAGCATGATAGTTTCTATAAACGACTTGGTCTCTTTTACTTTATTTGTCAATCCGATCAGCCCAGGGTGTTTTTTCCCTTGGTTATTATTGGTTGTTGAATAAACAACTGATAATTTCTGACTTTTTCACTCCATACCTCCAAAGTTGGGGAGGTTGGCTTGGCATTTAGGCCTATTGAGGTTATTAGAGTCTATGTGTCAATGTATAAACATGCTAGACATCATTTTTGAGTCATATGAACCTGTCTAAGTCCCCCTAGGTGTTTTTCAATTTTTCATTTTTTTAGTTTTTTCAGTGTTTTTTATTAAAATTTAATTTTTCCAAAACTTAGGCTATTTTTTAATAGTTTAATTGGAAAAATTGGTTTTGTAATAAAAGTGGGCCAAATAATCGGTTTTAGCCATGTAGGTGCTCATTTTCAAGCTAAGAGCACCTTGTAAACCCATGGACCCACTATTTCCTAAATTTTGAGTGATCTTCCATCACTCAGGTCAGAAAGCCCCAAAAATCAATTATTGATTATTTTAATTAATAAATTGATGAATAATGGAGCAAATCCAAAATCATAAATCAATGGATTCTTAGCCGATTTGATTGAAATCAATTAGATCTGGAGTAGATTGACTGAATCGAACAAATCCTTGACTGAAGGAGATGATCAAATCAGATCCATAGTTGATCTACAGCTGTCTTCATGGGGAATTGTGCCCTCTCTCTCTCTCCTCCACACATGTGGACTCTCCTGGATGCTCTGTGGGCCGATGTGTTGGTGTAAGGGTTGATTTTCCAACTCAATCAAGCCCCCGATTTACAAGTATGCTCAGTTCAGCTTCATTTCTGCATTGATGAACTTTCCATCAGTTGATTTCACTTTATTCCATGAGGAATTGTGCCCCCCTGGGTTGGATGGCCTGTAATTTGTATATATCCTACTTGGGCTTGCCATTGTAACTATGTACTGATCTTCATTTGTTGAAATAAAGAGAAGCTTTGGAGGCTCAATTGTGGAGTACCTTTCATGTGTGGATTGTCATTGTCATGCTGCATTCGAGGTGAAATTGCTATTTTTCCAATTTTTTGCACTTAACTATTGTCTGCCTAAATGGTTGTTGAGATCATAGGGATAGATCATTGTAAGTAATCTTACTTACTTCTATTTTATGCATATGTTTGAATGAGTTAATACCTGTATGTTAAATAAGATTATTTGCATTCTGTATCATCCCCTTCTCATATGTATCTTCAGATTTGATAGTTCTGTTTGCAGGAGTTGTTTTGTAGCTTACAGGTTTTCCATGACTGGAAGATCTATGGTTCAGGTTTGATTCCATTGATTTCCAGCAGAGATTTCTAATATTGTTCCCCTCGCTGCTTCACTACCAAGTTTTCTCTGCAGATCTGCTTCAACAATAAGCACCTTTCTTCCCCTTTCTCTCCTTTAAAATAAATTAAATTTTCCTCAAACTGGTTCCTTTAAAGGTTTCTTATTACTCTGATCTATCTCATTAATAAAAACACACATCTATCTAGTTAGTAATATCCCCTCCTAAGTCTATATCTTAGTTTTGTTTTGCATATAAAGTTCAATTTTAAGAGATCTAGCTAAAAGTACCTTATTTTCGCAAGCATTTTAGTGAAACTTCGTAGCTTGATGTTAAGTTAGTTTCATTTGCTGTACGATAAAATTTAATATTCTGCAATATCAGTGCATATTTCATTGGCTGCACAAACAGCAAGCCAAGATCCCAAGGAAAGTTTGCTTTCCTTGGTTCCTTTTTCGTCTGTTTAGCTAGTTTTAACTTCATTTTTTTTTAGATAAGGTAGGCTGATCCAAAGGTACTTTTAAAGTGCTTTTGGGAATATGTTATTCTAACATGCTTGCTTTATTTTAGCATGTATGACAGAAAATAAAGGAATCTGCTGTGCGAAGTGGCCTCGGGAGCATTCAAATCCCCGTAGGGGTCTCCCTTTTCACTAAAATCTTAAAATTTTTGCAAAGTTGTAAGATCTTGGTTTCAGCTTGTATAAGGACCAAGAATTTTCTGATATATCAGTTCTATGATATTGTAACCACTTTTAATAAAATTATCTTTCGAATAGGCTCTTTCGATCCCATTCCCCATCCCCCTTGGGGGGATTTGCGTCAGTGTCCTTTTCATCGCTTTTTGGTTATTTCTTTTTTAAAATAGTATTGATATAATTTGTAGGGTAATATACTTGATTTTATTATTAATTTCATATTCCACTTTTTGTTTTTCAAAGTAATCATAATACTTACCCCACCATTTCCCGATTGACCCGAAAGGGGAAAGAGATTCGTGGTAGGACTAATTAGAAAAATAGAGTTGTGGATATATTTTATTTTTCATCATTTATTTATTAGCAATTATAAAATTAACGCCTCCTTGATTCCCTGATTGAGATCCACTTGGATCGAAAGAGGTTCCTATAGGGTTTTCTTTTAAACAAGAACACCCAGTTTAAAACTTACTAAAATTGACAAGACTCCAGTGTGTATGCTCTGCACTTGGATGCGGTTCATCCGATCAGTCAAGCTGTATCGAAAGAACTTGGGTGACTAGTATAATTAGGAATCACTCTCCCCAACTGAAAAACCATCAAGTGAAAATCCAACACCTAGATCAAACCTTTACTGTGGCAAAATACACAAAGGAAGTGGGAACTTCTGAAAAGTGACCTCGGGGCGCCGATCTCTGTCACACCCTAATAGGTGCGTTACGAACAATAGCCTCAGAGACTCCATATCAGCCCACCTATTCCTTGCGGGTAGCCGTGAAGGTTTAGTTTTGGACATACTCCAAGTACTCTCGGGTATATCTGGAGTCCCCCCTTAGCCTAATTTTAATCAACTCACACTTCAAATTTAACTTAAAATGTACCAAGAGGCAATCGCAAAAATTCACTCCAAGCACATGCAAGTATATTGCTTCTATTTTTGACTCCATTCTAAGGCACTGGTTATTTTCTTGCTTTACATATATATCGTGTCTCAGCATTGTGCTTTCATGTGTTCATCTTTTATATCTTGCCATCTTTGATTATCGATAATTAAATTCCAAACTCCTAAGCAACTCATTCAGTTTAACATCACCACACTAAGTGATTCTCCTTAGTAAATTAATAGGGTCTACCCCCCTTGGCTTCGTTAGGAGTTGAGCCTAAACGGAGGAGTCAATAACAAGGTGACAGCCTTGACTCGAGACTTGCCCCCAAGGACACACCGAGTGGCTTGGAGATTTCTGCCACGTGACCCAGGTGTGTGAAAGGTGGCAACACTTTTGGCGCCGTTGCCAAGGATAAATCTTTTTATTCCCTAGTACGACTTTTGTTTTCTTCCTTTTTGTTTTTGCTTTGTTTCATGAATTCTTAGAGTTGATCTTTAATTTTCATCTAGTGACTCCACTCACTCTTTTCCAGTTTTTATTTTTACAAAGAAAAGAAAAAAATAATTTTTGTGAAAAAACTTATAATTGCTTATTTTTCTTTTTCACATGGAGACTCCATTGAAGGGATAAAAACCTGTTATCTCATAAACTTGTGAAGTTTTGTTATGTGTAGATGATCCCATGCGACATGTTAAAATCTTTAAAGCTCATCACTTGACTGCTCCACCTTTTCAGTACAAGGTTTAATCGTTATATCAAATGCATACCATTAATTTTTGATATGGATGAATTAAAGGAGAAATGTGGTGCCCGGTTAACCGTAATGTTTCATCCTATCAATTTTTCAAACATCCCAGGTTTTCCTAACTATTGTAATGGTTTTGAGGATGCATATAACTAGCTTCTGACATTTCATGGAAATTATGGTGATTCGGCCATCCGGCATGTCAAATCTTTCCTTCAGTTGATTGCTGACTTCAATATTCTTTATGAAGACAATATGATGGAAATGTTTGCTAGTACTTTTCGGGGTGAGGCTTGTTATTGGTTCTATCATGGCCTTCCTAATAAATGTATAAATTCTTTTCCAAAATTCCTTTGGATGTTTTTAGAGCAGTGGCATGATGGTAGGGGTAGTATGAATGGTTTAAAAAAGTTACTTGAAAAGATATCTACCTTCTACCTATCTTGGATAGAGTATCACACAGAAGCATATGATGGACCTTTTTCCATGATACAAATTATTGAAGACTTGGAATCACTTCTTGAACATTTAAGTAAAGAGGAAGTCCATGATACTCCCATCAAAAAGAATCCTAGAAGTTATTTAAGAAAGGAATAAATTAAGCATCTTCTTAAAGAATATGAGGTATCTCCCAATACACAACAAGATTCCGAGGAAGGGAAAATCCAAGATGATCCTATTGAAGAGCTTCAGGAGGAGCCCATGATGGAACACATTGTTGAAGACTCTCCTCATGTCACCATAGTTGAAAACATTGAAGATTTGAGGTATTCTCAAGTGTGTTGCAATGCTGATATTTTTCCAGAAATCCATTTAGAAAAACCCACTGAGATACACATCCCAAGTGATCTCATTGAATATGTCCAAATGGTTTCCTTGATTGAATATCCTTTTCATGATATCATAACAGAATCCTATAAAGAAACTTATGATAAGATCAGTATAGTGTGTGCTGATACTAGACCTTGTTCTCCACATGTTGATGAAGGTTTGGAAAGTTTATTGCCTTGTAACATTTTATCTAAACAAGATTGTTATGAATACAAGGAAGACATGGATAGGTAGGAGCATGATGCCATGGATGAAGAGTCCCCCACATATGACATGGATGGGAGTGATGACTATTGGAATTTCATAGATAATCCAAATTGTGAAAATCTTATGGAAAATCCCATCTAGGATATGTCCAACAAGGGGAGTGTCTATTCAAAAATGTGTGGAAGTACAATATATGATACGTCCATAGAGGGGAGCATGGATCTGGATGTCTAGGAAAACTTTAGTATGAAAGAGGAGAATTCAGATTTTTCATGTGATCATTCAAATTCATATCATGTAGAGCAACATAAGGGTATCAGTAATGAAGACATTGAGAAACAGTACTATGAAAATTCAAATGTGATGCAGTCAGTGGAATATCATTCTTAGCCATATTTTTCATATATAGAGGTTCCTTATGATTTGGAGCTACTTGGGGATTGTGCAACAAGTTATCATTTGATAAGCCCCGATGATCAGTGTGATGATGTAGTCAGTCTACCTCATCATTTTGATTGGTATATCAGTCCTATCCAATCATGGATAGAAGTAGCTTGCATGAGCACATACAAGATGGGAAATAATTTTTATGACATTATTCATGCCTATGATCTCCCATCCATCCCGCCCATTCTGAATCATCATGCAGGTTTCCAATTTCTGTATAAGGTATCCTTACTTTGGCCGGTAACCAAAGACAAGGAAATTTTTTTTTATGTTAATAAAATGCTTAGGTGGTTACATTGGATTTCTGATTACACTTAACCCTTTTTATATCATGCTTAGAGTAGGAAAATAAGCTTCTTTAAAGAGAGCGTTTACTTTCTGCATTTCTATTTTTTACTTAGCTATAATAAAACTTTGCTTCTTTTAGTTAGTTACATTTATGTTGTTTAAATAAATCAACTTAATGGTTCATTTGGTTTTTTATAAAACTTGTGCTACTGAGGTTTTTCTTGTCAAGTTGAGATGTTTTTACAGGGTATATAAACCAGAGATTTTGGTGTTCTCATATCCTCTCCTTTCCTTAAAGACCAGATCATGCACACGTCCCACAGTTGGAGCCAGAATGTTATCACCTAAGTTGTACCTAGTGGTTTTTTATCAAGTGAACCCGGTGAACCGGACAGGATTAACTTGTTCGGACTTCAGAAGACCTTTGGAAGTACTTCTGAGAAGTGCTTGTTGTACTATATCACATGTTCATACCCCATGGGGGAATTGTAATAAATGTTCTAGCATGATAGTGTCTGTAAAAGACTCAGTCTCTTAGAATTTATTTGTCAATCCGATCATCCCAGGGTGTTTTTCCCTTGGTTATTATTGGTTGTTGAATAAACGACTGATAATTTCTAAGTTTTTCACTCCATACCTCCAAAGTTGGGGAGGCTGGCTTGGCATTTAGGCCTATTGAGGTTATTAGAGTCTATGTGTCAATGTATAAACATGCTAGACATCATTTTCGAGTCATATGAACATGTCTAAGTCCCCCTAGGTGTTTTTCAATTTTTCAATTTTTTAGTTTTTTCAGTGTTTTTTATTAAAATTTAATTTTTCCAAAATGTAGGCTATTTTTTAAAAGTTTAATTGGAAAAACTGGTTTTGTAATAAAAGTGGGCCAAATAATTGGTTTCATTGATGTAGGTGCTCATTTTCAAGCTAAGAGCACCTTGTAAACCCATTGACCCACTATTTCCTAAGTTTTGAGTGATCTTCCATCACTCAAGTCAGAAAGCCTCAAAAATCAATTATTGATTATTTTCATTAATAAATTGATGAATAATGGAGCAAATACAAAATCATAAATCAGTGGATTCTCAGCCGATTTGATTGAAATCAATCAGATCTGGAGCAGATTGACTGGATCTGACAAATCCTTGACTGAAGGAGATGATCAAATCAGATCCAAAGTTGATCTATAGCTATCTTCATGGGGAATTATGCCCTCTCTCTCTCCTCCACACGCGTGGACTCTCCTGGATGCTCTGTGGGCCGATGTGTCGGTGTATGGGTTGATGTGTCAGCTCAATCAAGCCCCCAGTTGACAAGTAGGCTCAGTTTAGCTTCAGTTTTGCATTGATGAACTCTCCATCAGTTGATTTAAATTGATTCGATGAGGAATTGTGCCCCCCTGGGTTGGGTGGCCTGCAATTTGTATATATCCTGCTTGAGGCTCCCTCTTCCAAGCTAGTTAGAGCTAGACTGAACGGCTTGGCATTGTAACTGTGTATTGATATTCATTTTTTGAAATAAAGAGAAGCTTTGGAGGATCAATTGTGGAGTACCTTTCATGTGTGGATTGTCATTGTCATGCTACATTCGAGGTGAAACTGCTATTTTTCCAATTTTTTGCACTTAACTACTGTCTGCTTGAATGGTTGTTGAGATCATAGGGGTAGATCATTGTAAGTAAGCTTAATTAATTATATTTGCTGCATATGTTTCAATGAGTTAATACATGTATGTTAAATAATATTATTTGCATGTTGTATCATCCCCTTCTCATATGTATCTTCAGATTTGATAGTTCTGTTTGCAGGAGTTGTTTCGTAGCTTACAGGTTTTCCGTGACTGGAAGATCTATGGTTCAGGTTTGATTCCATTGATTTCCAGAATATATTGCTAAGATAGTTCCCCTCACTGCTTCACTACCATGTTTTCTTTGCAGATCTGCTTCAACAACAAGCACCTTTCTTCCCCTTTCTCTCCTGTAAAAAATCTTAAATTTTCCTCAAACTGGTTACTTTAAAGGTTTCTTATTACTCTGATCTATCTCATTAAGAAAAACACACATATATATAGTTAGTAATATCCCCTCCTAAGTCTATATATATATATATATATATTTTTTGCATATAAAGTTCAATTTTAAGAGATCTAGCTAAAAGTACCTTATTTTCGCAAGCATTTTAGTGAAAATTCATAGCTTGATGTTAAGGTAGTTTCATTTGTTGTACGATAAAATTTAATATTATACAATATGAGTGCATATTTCATTGGTTGCACAAAAATCAAGCCAATATCCCAAGGAAATCTTTCTTTCCTCGGCTCCTTTTTCCCATGTTTAGCTAGTTTTAATTTCATTTTTTTTTAGATAAGGTAGGCTGATCCAAAGGTACTCGTAAAGTGTTTTTGGGTGTATTTTATTCTAACATGATTGATTTATATTATCAGGTTTGGAAGAAAATAAAGGAAGCTTATGTCCGAAGTGGCCTCAGGAGCGTTCAAATCCCCCCAGGGGTCTCTCTTTTCACTAAAATCTTAAAATTTTTGCAAAGTTGTAAGATCATAGTTTTATCCTATATAAGGACCAATAAGTTTATGATATATCATTTCTATGATATTGTAACCGCTGTTATTAATATGATTTTTTGAATAGGCTCTTTCGAGCCCATTCCCCATCCCCCCTGGGGGGATTTGCGTCGGTTTCCTTTTCATCGCTTTCTTCTTATTTATTTTTTAAAATAGAATTGATCTAATTTTCAGGGTAGTATACTTGATTTTATTATTAATTTCATATTCCACTTTTTGTTTTTCAAAGTAATCATAATACTTACCACACGATTTCCCGATTGACCCGAAAGGGGAAAGAGAATCATGGTAGGACTAATTAGAAAAATAGAGTTGTGGATCTATTTTATTTTTCATCATTTATTTATTAGCAATTATAAAATTAACCCCTCCTCGATTCCTCGATTGAGATCCACTTGGATCGAAAGAGGTTCCTGGACGGTTTTCTTTTAAACAGGAACACCCAGTTTAAAACTTACTAAAATTGACAAGACTCCAATGTGTATGATATGCACTTGGATGCATTTCATCCGATCAGTCAAGTTGTATCAAAATAACTTGGGTGACTATTATAATTAGGACTCACTCTCCCCAATTGACAAACCATCAGGTGAAAATCCAACACCTAGATCAAACTTTACGGTGGAAAAATACCCAAAGGAAGCGGGAACTTCTGAAAAGTGACCTCGAGGCACCGATATTTGTCACACCCTAATAGGCGTGTTACGAACAATAGCCCCAGAGACTCCATTTCAGCCCACATATTCCTTGCGGGTAGCCATGAAAGTTTAGTTTTGGACATACTCCATGTTGGGCACATGGGCAGACCCGGGTTAACGCTTTATACGTCGCACCAACAAAAGACCCACTGTGTTGCCCCTTTCGGCAACAACCTGCGCGCAGGTTGCAGTCTCACCCGAAACAGCAATGGGGTGCCGCAGAATCAGGTTTCTGCATGCAGAGAGGGGTATTACTATACCTTAGCCTTTCTAAACAATTATTATTCAAATTCCTATTTAACTTATCATTCATTCACATATAACTTCACAGCATAATAAACAAACCAAACTTGCATAACCCACTACAGGGAATCCACAGCGAAGGTTGGTATTAGCAGAGATCTTATATTATCAGATATATTCAGTTTAATGCATGAGAATGACAGAAACAGAAACAACACAACAAAACCACAACACCAAATATAACGTGGTTCACCCCCAGTGTAGGGGCTACGTCCACAAACTGTGTTTTATTCCTCTTTCCTCAAAACCACAGTTTATCTGCGCACTCAGCTGCAGATTCCTTCAGCTCTTAACAGCCGCGCACACAGGAGCAGGCTTCTGCGCACACAGCTGCAGATCTTTCTTTCTTCCTTACAAAAACCCTCTGCGCACACAACTGCAGAGGTCATCCACGCACACAGCTGGGACTTGTCCTTTCCTTACAAAAACCAACCTTACTTCGCCTGATCTTTCTTTACATCAAAAAGCCTAACCTATCCATTTTCCATAAGCGCTTATTTATACTGCGCAGTTTTACAAAAACCATGGTCTTAAACCATGGGCACCCACAAAAACCCTAAACCCTGAATTTAAACCATGGGTTTATTACAAAAAGGGAGGGTTTTGATACCCTGACACCCCTAATACTATTTTGACCCATAGCTCCGCTTACAAATTTCCTAACTAACCGCAGAGTTACCCAATATGGAGTATGCGCCCCAACAGGCCCCTAAGACTCACTAGTGGCCCGTCCCGGGACACTCTGCATCTTCTCTGGTGGGTGAATATTCTGTGCGAGGGTCTGGAAACGATTGGTGAGATTATGCAGTATCTCATTAGTGGCTTGCTCCTTTTCCACCATCTCCTGTAATACTGAAGAAGAGTCTGTATCAGCCTTTTCATGCGCAAAATTGTCATATGTTTTCAAAATTTTGAGCTGGCTTTCCGCAGCATTGGTCAACTCTAAGGCTTCATCAACCAAGGGCTGTAGCGCACTTTCCAGCATTGTCACCTTCGTCCTACAAGACTCGATTTCCTGTTGAAGTTCCTTGCTGCGTTTTACTTTAGCCATCTTCTGCATAGGTGGCAGTGTCTTGATCTCTATTCGGACTGCATCGAGCTCATCCTGGCGCAACTTGACGGTTTCCTGAATCTTCCCTACATCTGGATGATCCTATAGATTTGCCCAGGCTTCTATGCTGTCTTCCATTAGTTTTGTGACACTAGCCATGTTGTCTGATATTTTTGTTGCTGAAGCCTTGATATCCTGCTGGCGCTGTTCTCGGACCTCTGGAGGAGTCTCAGGGGGAATGCGCAGTTGAAGTTCTGCAATCTGTTGCTGATATTCTATCTTCATCCGTTCCAATTCACTGTAGGACTGCTAGGCATAGTCTTTCATCTTAGCAATCTTCTGCTTGGGTTCCTCTGTTTCCTGTATGTCGGAGTCAGACAGACTCCGACATGCCTCATCTAATGCTTGCAGTAGCGTGGTTGTTGTCTGCTCGGCCTCTTTCTTCTGTTGCTCGATCTCTTGTAGGCGTGCGGTGGAAGTTTTGTTTTGCTTGATGGATTCTTGCAGTTGGATTTGTGACACTTGAGCTCGGGTATGGATCTCCTTTGTAATCGCGAGCTGTCGGAGGTGAAACTCTGACATAGGTATCTTTGTATAATCAAGCTCTGTAGTTATATTTGTCGGGGGTCGAGAATCGATGTCAGGCTGCATCAGAGTTGCACTTGAAACCTATCCCTGGGGATCCCTAAGTGGCCATTGCCTACTGTCCTGCTGTGGGGGTGCCATAGTGCTGCTTGCCGCAGTACTGGGTGCTGGTTTTGCGATTAGCTCTTTTAGCTCTAATACCCTGGTTACGAGACCTGCGAGGCTGGACAGATGTAGCTCCGCGAATTCAGACCATTTTTTAGTAAGCACCAATGTAGATTGTTCAAGAGCATGCTCCAGTGCACTCATCGTGACAAAGGCTTCCTCCTCGATATCTTTATCCTTTGATGCCTTTACCTTTTTGCGAGGCTGCGGCTTGGTTACCTCGGCTACTTCTGGTGACTTGCGCTTCGTCGATGGGGTAGGATCTGTTATGGTCTTGACCGACTCCTCATCCTGTTCACTATCACCACCCTGGTCATTATCATTTATCTGGGAATCACTTAGATCTTTGCTATCTTCCAACGGGCTTTGCTGCTGCGCCTGACTAGTACCTGCGCCAATATTGATAGCTGGAGGAACCAGAATAGAAGGTTTTTTTCCTAAATCTTTCAGCCATTCTGTCGGCCATTGCTGAACGATCCGCTGGATATCTATTTTGGTGACTACATATGGTAATTTGAAACATTGCCGTTGAGGATCTGCACGATCTTGAAGGAAAACATGATGCATGTCCGCGCTAAAGTGCGCGATCCCCTCGTACTGAGAGAACACCTCGTTGGTAAGGCGAGGTGTTTGCACTATCTCATAGTGAAGGCTCATAGCATAGAATACAAACACAGTGTTCGTCATCTGTTGAGTTTCCTTATCTGTGGATACCCAAAGGGAGGCATACCTTGCTGCTCCCGGTGTGCCGGGGTTTATTTCGGCAAACTGAGCTTCAGTGGGTTCTTTCCATCCAACTAATGCAATAAGGATTATAAGCCATGAATAATGAAAAGGTATACCTTTCTCTTGCGCATCGCGGGCATCCTCCAAAAACTCCTTCGCAAGATAGCCAGCCCAATTATAAGTATACCCCTCGGCGCAGTTCATAGCAATCCTGATAACTGGGGCAGGAACTTCAGTTGGCCTGCATTTCCGTATAAGTTTGCAGGCTAAGAGTTCAGCTGCAAACCGAATGGGTTGTTCCTGAATCGCGGAAGTATGATACCCTCTTTTCCCTTTTGTCAGGCCAAACTGCTCCTTCATGGTTTGCGCGAGCTTTGTGTCTTCATGTTTGGACGGAAACTCGGTTCCCGGATCTGGTCCTGCCATAGGTAATCCTGTGATCCTATGGATAAGGGCGGCGTCGATAGGAACTTGTTGGTCCCCTATCCATAGATAGCCGTCATGCACCAAGGCTAGTAACTGCTTGGCCACTACAGTCACATGTATACCGCGTCCAAAATGGGGAATGTTGAATAGCTTGAGGAGGACAGCTTTGTCCAAACCCGCAGCCCATGTTTGCACTTCCAGTAGCGTGACCTCATGGTCGGGGTACCTGACGTGGTGCAAGTATTCAGCTGGGTCAAACTGTGGGAACTTGCCATAGTCATTGGTGTCATGATCGCTATACTTAAGCTGATCAATCTTCCCTGTCATACTGCCAATCAGCTACACTCCTGATGGTAATGAAGGTGTGGCTAATGTAAACTGCTTTGTCCGCCGGGGTAGCGTGGTGCCTGGGCGAACAGGTGGTAAGTATGGTGGTCGTGGCAGTGGAATATTCTCCCTTCCCTTGGCTGGGGCCTGGGCGGAACCAGAGGGCTCCATGGGATGAGCTGCTGATGTTTGCCCTGTTTGCTGCGGTCGGTCTTGGTTGCGTTTGGTGCGAATTTCAGCTCTAGACTTTTTCCTGGCAGACCGTGTCTGCATCGGCCGTGGGGGTGCTGGGGGAGTGGCTTCACAGTGAGCTATGGCAGGCGGCCGAGTAGAGCAGGTGATCAGACCCTCTTGCTCGAATTCTTGGACCAAGTCGTCAATCTCACGTTCAGTGGTCATGGGTTCACTCACAAGGCTTAAAGGAATGCAGAATGTGATTTTTCCTATCGTAGGGATCTTCTTATACACACTAGCAATCAAATCGGGGAGGACAGTGCATTGAAGGCACCAAATCGGATGAAAATCTTGTCCTTGCGGGACGTAATTGCGGGTACCGGTCTTAGTACAGTCATTTAAAGCACTTAAAATCCCGCCGCCGCCAAACTGGTTACCTCCCAACGGTTGAATTTTGGGCCTCGACACATTTTCAGTCTGCGGCAGAAGCATGGTCGCAGCCTCGGGGCGATAAGAAACTGCGGCCCAATAGTGCGCTGCGACCCAACCCGATAATACCCGCGATAGGATGATTAAATTTGAGGTGTGAGCGTCTTGGCTCTGCCCCTGAAACTTACGTCGCACGTCTTGAGCTTGTCTTATATATGTGGTGCGCGCGACCTTCTGGTAGGTTCTCCGTCGGAGCTGAATTTTTGTAGAGTCGGCCCCCCATGCTGTGGTAGCGCCTATTGTTATTTCCAGATACTGGATGTTCTGAGACTGAGGTACTTGGTCTGGCATCCGCAGAAGAGTGTGTCCAAGGTCTGTCATCCCGACCTGGGCAGGCAGTTCTCGAGGCTGTGCTTTGAGGCATCGAAGATACTGAGTGATCTGTGCGCACCTATGGCCATGTAGCTCGTACAGTTGTTGCTGCCAATTCTCCAGACCATCGTCTGAATCAGATATGCAGGAGCTATCACATTTCCAATCCATTACACCATCAGTATTAGGTTCGACATAATCTGCATCCGTGGCTGTGATGTTATAGATGTGGTCTAAAGTATCATGCTCCCCTTCATCTCTGATTGGTTCTGTATATCTCTCTCCTTGGGATGGATCGAGGGGTATAATAACGCGCAGACCATTTCCTTCGAAGGTCATCTGCCGCCTTTTAAGGTTGATGACTGCAGCATTGGCCATGGCCCACTCAATTCCCAGCAAGGCTGGGTAAGGGTTGCTGTCATCAACGATCTCAATAACTTCAAAATCTGCCAGAGTACTGACCCCATCAATGTCGATTGGGAGACTAAGAAGTCTCCCTAGCGGTACAATCCTTTGCTGGTTAGCTAGTCGCAGCTGTATAGGTGACCAAACCAGGGAAGGCGTTCCCATTTGTCCCCACGTCTGCTTAGGGAGGACATTGAG
>LPNX010102791.1:0-20033 GCA_001517045.1 Pseudotsuga menziesii | reverse complement strand
GTGGGGTTTCGACAGTCGCGGGCCAAATGACCAGCTTGGTTACAATTGTAACACACAACCTGGCCTCTACCTCTACCGGTCATTCCACCACAGCTGCGACCACCAAAAGCACCTCTGCCGAGGTTGCCACCTCGGTATCCATAACCATCATTGTTTTGGTTTTCATTGTGGACTCGGTAAGCATCAGAGGTGCGCTCTCGCATAAGGTCATAGCTGCGACATTCTTCTTCGTTATGGCCAACAGACTTACAAAACTGGCAGTAGGGGTTTTTGGGAACTGGGACATATCTCTGGAGAAGAGGGCAGTGCTCAGGGCGATGCTGGCCAGGGGTGCGGCAAATCTCACAATATATCACACCGGCATTGACTTGGGTGGGCGCGCCCGCGGTAAGATAAGTTCTGACCATGGGGCACTGGTCCCTATCGTGACCCTCGGAGCGACATTGCATACACCAGACCTCCTCTCGACTGGTCTTAGCTTTCTTCATGTCACGAAGTTCCAGGGCCATTGCTGCCAATTGTGCTTGGATTTGAGCAAGACCAGAATTGTCTCCGACGGGAGCGGTTTCTAGCTTCATGGCGATTTCCAAAGCCTCTTGCTGGTCAGCAACCTTCTGTTGCATGAGCGGCGTTCTGATATGCGGCAGTAATGCAGCAATAAACCATTCCTTGTGCTACGCAGGACTAATAGTAAAGCTTACTTGGTCTAATAAGACTTTGAATCTCTGGTCGAAGTCCCGCACGGATTCTCCGCGCCGTTGTTAAATCTCTTTGAGTTCGGTGATGCTTTGTGATTCTGATTTCGGTTTCTTAAATTCCTTAATGAGGGCGGCTTTGATTTCATCCAAACTGGGGTGGTGAGTACTGGAGAATTTCATGAACCAGGTCAGAGCCCGGTCGCGAAAGGAAGTAATAAGCTGTGCAGTTCTCATATCCAGGTCGGTAATACTCTTCGCGTTCCAGACGGCCTCACACAAAAACCAGAACTGTTCTGGGTCTTCTGATCCCGTGCCTTTGAAAATGGGCAGCTTAATATCATCAGCTAGGTGGGCCATGTTGGGTTTGGGAGGTTGAGGAGGAGGGCAGGTCGTTGACGGGGGGGGGGTTTACGGGGTTAGGTTGATCTCTGGACGGTATACTTGGACTTGGTTGCCGACCACACTGCGGCCGAAATTTAGGGGTAACAAAGCGACGCTGGGGTGTAACAGGAGGGTGTCCTTTGGGATCGGATTGTGAAGGGCTGTCAGGGGGAAGTGCAGTGGTCTGTCCTGAAGAGTAGGATTCAAAAGTTCGTTTGTACCGTTGCTCACTTTGGGGCAACCCCGTTTGCGCGTCGAAGGTATTTTCTCTTGCAAACATATGTTAGTACTAGCAGTCTGACTCAAATAATAAGATGCCCTTTTCAACTAATAGTATTTTAATCTTTAAGCTTAAGGAATTTAAAAACTTACCACGGGGCCCTTTAAAGAACTGCCGCTCAGCTTCACTGAAAGAGGTGCTTGTATCAATGGCAAACTCTGTCACAAAGGTCTCCAACGTTCACGTCGTCCAGAAGTCGACAGCGCGAGATACCTCGTTATTCATGTTTTGCACAAGGTTGACCCTTGCGGGGGTCCACGCAGGAATCCGTTGAGTTTGAAAGTTCGTCCTTCTTTCTGTTAACCTAGACAACCACTGGTGCAACTCTATATGGAAACGACCAAAGAAAATTTCATAAGCATCACAAAAAACATACCGTTGTAAAAAGTCACTTGCGCTTCGACACGGGTTCGTATTTTCTTGCTGCGCGAATTGCGAACAGGTCTCAGCTAACCAATCATTGATGTCCTTCACCGAGGGCCTCCAGAACATAGCCCTTGTGGTACAAGGTAAACCCCTCGTGAGCAGGTACTGAGTTCAACCGGAAACGGAACCAATTTGTTGGGCACATGGGCAGACCCGGGTTAACGCTTTATACGTCGCACCAACAAAAGACCCACTGTGTTGGCCCTTTCGGCAACAACCTGCGCGCAGGTTGCAGTCTCACCCGAAACAGCAATGGGGTGCCGCAGAATCAGGTTTCTGCATGCAGAGAGGGGTATTAATGTACCTTAGCCTTTCTAAACAATTATTATTCAACTTCCTATTTAACTTATCATTCATTCACATATAACTTCACAGCATAATAAACAAACCAAACTTGCATAACCCACTACAGGGAATCCACAGCGAAGCTTAGTATTAGCAGAGATCTTATATTATCAGATATATTCAGTTTAATGCATGAGAATGACAGAAACAGAAACAACACAACAAAACCACAACACCAAATATAACGTGGTTCACCCCCAGTGTAGGGGCTACGTCAACAAACTGCGTTTTATTCCTCTTTCCTCAAAACCACAGTTTATCTGCGCACTCAGCTGCAGATTCCTTCAGCTCTTAACAGCCGCGCACACAGCAGCAGGCTTCTGTGCACACAGCTGCAGATCTTTCTTTCTTCCTTACAAAAACCCTCTGCGCACACAGCTGCAGAGGTCGTCCATGCACACAGCTGGGACTTGTCCTTTCCTTACAAAAACCAACCTTACTTCGCCTTATATTTCTTTTCAAAAATCCTAACCTATCCATTTTCCATAAGCGCTTATTTATACTACGTAGTTTTACAAAAAACCATGGTCTTAAACCATGGGCACCCACAAAAACCCTAAACCCTGAATTTAAACCATGGGTTTATTACAAAAAGGGAGGGTTTTGATACCCTGACACCCCTAAGACTATTTTGACCCATAGCTCCACTTACAAATTTCCTAACTAACCGCGGAGTTACCCAATATGGAGTATGCGCCCCAACACTCCAAGTACTCTCGGGTATATCTGGAGTCCCCCCTTAGCCTAATTTTAATCAAATCACAATTCAAATTTAACTTAAAATGAACAAAGAGGCAATCACAAAACATTCACTCCAAGCACATGCAAGTATATTGTTTCTATTTTTGACTCCATTCTAAGGCACTGGTTATTTTCTTGCTTTACATATATATCATGTCTCAACACTGTGCTTTCGTGTGTTCATCTTTTATATCTTGCCATATTTGATTATCTATAATTAAATTCCAAACTCCTAAGCAACTCATTCAGTTTAACATCAGCACACTAAGTGATTCTCCTTAGTAACTTAATAGGTTCTACCGCCCTTGGCTTCATTAGGAGTTGAGCCTAAACGGAGGAGTCAAGAACAAGGTGACAGCCTTGACTCGAGACTTGCCCCCAAGGACACACCGAGTGGCTTGAAGATTTCTACCACATGACCTAGGTGTGTGAAAGGTGGTAACAATATCTTCATATATGTATTCAACTTTTTTGATGATTTCAACCTCTGGTTCTCCCTCGGGAACACTACCCTTATTCTTTTGTCTTTTAGACATATCTCCTTTGAAATAGTCACCCTGTCATAAACCAAGCATGTTCTTAGACCATTGGATCTTTTATTTAGTGTTTTAGCAATGAAGAAAAACTGTAACAACCTATTTACCTCTTCCATATGCATTCTCAAAAATAAACTATACAGAGCATTGATGCATAAAAGAAAATGACAAGGAAAAAGGAAACTTCTGCAAGTTGGGTCTTAAAATCCTCTAAGTTCATCTGTAACTAAAAACACAACCTCGATGGAAAACTCATCATTTAAATAGGATTGCATCGTCGATACTGTTAAACCTCAAACCACTAAACCCTATCCTGATCCCTATAACGGAAAACCCCAACTCGATCGAAAAATAAAAAATTCCGTTGTCCATGAAAATAGGGTAAAATCATATGAAAACTAAACAACCCCCCCGGACGGCCACAAACAAACCCCAAAATAGGTGGTGTAGACAGCATAACGCTTGTTTGCACTGACTACCTAATCTTTCAGACAGGGATAGAGCATCCATAACGGCTCAAACACAGGCTCAAACCCCATACCACCAAAACTTCTGTCAAACTGACTAGAATACCGTGAGGATAAATAATTCTAATGGACAACAACACAACCCATGGGAAAACCTAACCAAGGAAGAAATAGTTCCAAAAATGCACAATAAAATCAAGAAAAGGAAACCATGGTTGGCCTACTTGGTAGAATGCTGCACAGTCAACAGGATGATTCAAAACTTCCATAGCAATAGTCCAAACGAGCAAAATCCAGACAGTTGAGCATGGTGGTACAGATCGACTTGACAAGGACAGAGCAAACACGAGTTTTCACAAGGGTAAATAGTAAAAAATACTCCACCTCTTATATATAACCCTCGGTAAATAATCAACGGGAAAAAATTTATTGGTAGGCGGAACCACTAATCCATCGGCAAGATAGTTCACAAGACAACTGCAACGGTGGGCCAAAAACAGACTACAGGTTCTGCAAATCAATAAAATGTCAACAATTGAAAACTCTAAATTTAAAGTTTAGTGCTTCAACTCTACACACATCTGCAGTGTCAGTGATGCTGAGCACTGAATTCTTCCATAGTCATGTATCAGAGATCGAAACCACTAACCAATAATGTGTCGGACCTTGAAAACACTAATCATCGCCGAGATAGTCTGATCGACAGCCGCAATGGTGGATAATAAACTAACTATGGGTTCTGTGGATCACAAAAATGTCACTGACCGGGAGCTCTAATAACTATGTATTGGCGACTCAAACCTCAATGCTTCCACCCTTTTGGCAATGCAAAGGATTAGCCCTCCGATCATAGTAAAAAATTGTTTCGATGCTGATAAAATAAACAATGTCGAAAAAAAGGTTTAAACAATAAAATGACAAAGAGGTAAAGGCCACGGATTGGTGAAAATAAGAACTGTTCATTATTTCCCTCCTGAAACGTTGGTGGCATAGAGAACTAATGCCCCGATTCATTGTTCAACCGAGTTTCGACAATGATAAATAAAATCATCTAAAAATAAAAAATGTTAAGTTCTGAGAAACAAAACTCCGCAATCAAAAGCATTAGCTAGACAAAAGGCACTTTTAGATCATTTAACTTCCGAAACGAAGGAAAATAGTTGATCTCACTTCAATCTCAAAAATCCAAATTTGTAATAGAGGAAAGACAAAGTTCAGGAAAACAAACAATGCCAAACTAGATAAAATTGAAAGGAGGGTCCAAAATTTTAAAAAAATTGGGAAAAAGTTTGCAGCTGCAACAAGTTGGTACTCTCCTCGGAACATTGAAAGCTCCTTCTTCAACCATTCTAAAAGGTTCCTCAGTTAAGGTTTCTTGATTCCCAAAAGGCTTATCTGATTCCTCTCTTGATTTTTCACTATCGATGAAAGGTAATTTTTCAAATTGTTCAAGGATAGGTTGTGGAGAAGGTGTTGCTCCCTGTATTTTTTTTCTTTTTAGTTCATGATCCAACAAGATCTGTCTATTAATAAGAGTTAACATTTGTCCTGAATGTTGTTTTTCCTGTAATTATTTCAAAGTTACTTTCCCAGTAGTTGGTGTAGTGAGTTTAGATGTAGATGTGCCTGCTCCTAGTGATGGTTGATTAGTTTTTTGGGGGTTTTGTTTCAAGAATCTACCTTTATGATCTCTTTGTCTAGACATAAAGAAAATATAACTAAAACTAAAACTAAATTATGTGTTTATATATATATTTTTATATGAAAACTTACCCATACATTTTTTAAATTTTATTTCTAAATGTGCTTCTATGGCAACGACGACAAAAAAGTTGGCCTAATCTACAAATGTAAACTAGGGCATGTAATTTTAATTGTCAATACATTATTTGTAAACTTAGAAGCACATCAAAATATACAAATTTAGATCTAAACTTGGTCTAAAAGAAATAAATGCGAAATGACTTGAACACTATAGGCCCTAAGAAGCACCAAACTTCCTTACATAAGGTTTTATCATTAGATTTATTTACATCCATCAACATTATTATCATTGAGTATTCTAAATATGAGATATTAAAAAGTATAAATAATCACAAAATTTAGAAAAATCCTCCTGTTGAAGACAAAATTATATCGAATTCTTTTACAAGAAATTTGTTCAGAATATATGCTAATGTCACAATAGTCAAGAACCAAACATAAATTATTAAAATCAATTGATGCAATAAAAATAATCCTTGAAATATATTCTACTCATATAAATATGAATCTAACAACAAGCTACAGAAAATAAATGCAATTCATACCACGATTTTGGGAAACAAGAAAAAAAGAATGTGCAGGCTTGGCAAAGGGGGCCCTCCAATGCGTTGGTTGCACACTCATTAAAATCAGAACTTATATACTCTTATCAATTAGTGATCAATACTATTGAATCATGACCTACACGAATTGAAATGAATTCAATAGACCGTGATTTCTATTAAGTCTCAACGCATAAATTCAAAATTCAAGTTATCAAACTATGTGCATTCTTGAGGCATTTATACAAAAATGTTTATAATTCAAAATGCTAAAAATGATCCTAATATTTGGATGAGAGCCTATATTTGCTCTTGTAAGTTCAAATACATCTTCTAGATTCACAAAAGTAGGCAAATCCCCATGAATTCTCAAAACTACCATATTTTATGCTAGAAAATGTGGGTTTTCCTATATAGATGGCACGGTTCGACCATCGTTGACTAGACACCTACAAAGATAATATTGTGAAGCTAATAAATATTAATCCATCCTTGGGAATCAAGGAATATTCATCATGTCTCATATCTCACCCATATGTCCTGCAAGTACGCAAAGCTTGGAGAAATTATGGAAAGTTACAAAATCCTGTAATTTCTACTAACATTTAATTTTAATGTTTTAAAAATTGCAAGAATTCAATTGATAAAAATAAGTGACAATTATACCTCATATATCCATGTTTGAAGGAAGTATGGATGGAATATGAAGGATACAGATGTTTTATTAATGAAAAATATGGGATTTTATGACAAAATATACATAAACAATGGTGACCAAATTACAAGTGTAGCCAATGGAAAGGGTAGAAGCATTAAATTGCAAGCCTTGTGTGGAAATTGAACCCAGTGATAGAACAATTAAACTCACAACAATTATCAATTGTACATGCAAAATCACTCACAAAAGAGACTGAATATGGAGCTGAACACTAAACTGTATTAACTCAATGTACAATAGCCAACCCTGTAACATGATAGGTTCCTGCATTAAATAATTACATAAGGGATTCATATGCATGAGGAGGAAATTCGATTCTAGTCAAAAGCAGGCTTACTAAAATTAAGCAATTCCCCCAGAGGTGCATAAAGTAGTTTGCAAATCAGCTAAGGAGCTCACGAATTGGCAAAAGCACTTAGGAAAGCTAAAAGGTGATGGAACAACAACTCATACATGCTTTTCATAGGAGAAAAGAGTTGAGGATGTGGAGGAAAAAAAACTAGTTAACCTCACCTAGTCAAACTTTCCAATTTGCCTTAAAGCACTGAAAAGTAGGCAATAAAGCAGAAAAAGCAGAAGGGTTCCTAGGAGGCCAGGAATAAAGCAGAATTGATTACTTGAGGTTTCCAAAGCACTCTGTGAGTCAAAATAGGCAAGTTTGACCACTATGGATAGGTAAATGACAACTTGCATAAGGTGGAATCATGAAACTAGGAAAATAAGACAAAAATGATTAATTTAATTTCTAAGCTAGCTAACTATGGGTTGATTTTTCTAACACCTTGATCAATAACATTTAGGTGGACTCATTCATCATCAATGAAGGACAATAATGTAAATGCTTCTTATAATAGCATTTGTATCAATTGTGAGGACAACAATAATCATTAAACATTTAAGGATATATTCATATATTGATTTCAAACATTTCATGTACACTAACTACTTTATGTATGCAGTAGTAGGGAAACCAAGAGACAAAGTAAGAATGCAGTGAATGTTTGTATATATCCATTTTTCCAATCACAACACTATGTTTGGTAAACAAATAGTAATTAATACAATAATAAATAGAGATACAATAACAAGTGTATATCAGTCACTTTCCAATTCCTTTGGCAATAAGGCAGTCCATGTATAAATATACCAAGTGTTTGCACAAAAAAGTTCTAACAACACTGTATGTATTATTTAGCACTTCTCTAACAACTAACCAATGATGTATTTGTTGTGTTCATGTGTAAAAGAGAAGTTTTGTAATCATAAAATAGGGATGCCACAAAGTAGTAGTGAGTTAAGAAGTATTCCAAGGGTTTTGGAGAGGGGAGAACAGTTTAGGTCCCCTTTCTTAGGTCTGATTTTTAAGAATTTAGGGTAGATTTTAGGTTTTTTGAAATTTTGGAATTTTTACAGTTCCCATAATTTATAATTAAGGTTTTAGGGACAAAACATTAGAGGAAATTTGAGGTCTAAAATGGGCCTCCTAAGGAAAATGATAAATAATATTTATTAATTTTGGATGAAGACAAAAAAAAAAACTAATTTTTTTGTTCATATTTTCAACGTATGTCCATGTGTTTTTACTCAAATTTTGAATGAGAGGGATCGTTGGATGTGGAATTTAACTATGCATCCAAAGAGTACCCACGCAACATACTTTTGATGGATCTCGCTACCCCAAAAAGAAGAAATACTTAAAAAAATGTGATACATCATCATGATGGTTTTTTAGGTATTTCTTGTTTTTGGGGTAGTGGGGTCGGTCAAAAGTATGTCATGTAGGTAATTGCTGATGTAGAATTAAATTCCATAGCCAACAAGCCCTCCCATTTTAAATTGGAGTAAAAAAACAGGGAGATATGTTGAAAACATGAACAAAAAAAGTAGTTTTATTATGACAAATATGTCAAGTCAACCACTCTGGTTGACTCGTTTTATTGAAATTCTATTAGTTCTTGAATTCCAACTCATAAGAATTTATTCTTGGCTCATTTTCTTATAAGGCCCATTTTAGACCCGAAATTTCCTCCAATGAGGGCAAGTAAAATTTGTAGGAGGGAGGTCCGGAATTCTAGGAAGGTCAAAAATTCAAGAAATTGTTTTTTGATCTTTTTTAGGGTTTTTGTTTTTACTGTTTTTACGTTTTTAGGGCTTCCTAAAATTTATCCGTAGGGTTTTTAGGGAGAAGGAATCCAAGGTGAAATTGTAGGAGATGGAAATTTTAGGAAGGCCAAAAAAATGAACATTTTTTTTTTCTAGGGTGTTTAGCATAAAATTTCAAACCTAATTCTAACCATAATTCTAACATGAAAATGGAAATTTACACATGCAAATGCTTGTCTTAAGAAAACAATTCTAGCATCACCTTAGCATAGATCATGAACCAAAGACACTTCAAGAGATTTGCATTTAAAATAGAAAATATATCTTCCTCAGGAGGTGTGCATCACTCTAAGATCCCTAAGAAGGGTAAAAAAGTAACATAATGTTTTATCCCATTAGTTATGTCTTTTAAATGAAAGTGAGGAGATCTATTTATAAGATGTCACACTCACTTTTTCAAATATCGAGGCCTACATGCATTAAAATAAGTCAATTTGAAATTATAAAATGTCAACTTAAAATTAAAACAAAATAATAATAAACCCAATCAAATCAAGATCAGATTTTGCTTTATAGAAGATCCCATGTGTCCTTGTTCCCTAAACAAAGTTAAGGATCCTTTTGGCTGCTTTCCAATGGATTTCATGAGGTTGATACATGTATCTATAAGCCACACTTACTACATAAGAAAGATCAGGTCTAGTATGTGTAACATACAACAAACATCTAAGCAATTGCCTTTATAGTGTATTGTTTACCATAGGTGAAGAATTAGCTTCTTCCAGCTTCACTCCTGAAAGGAAAGGAGTCTTTCTTGGCTTGCAATCCTTCATTCTGAATTTGTTCAGCAAATCCAAGACATACTTGGACTGGTGCACCTTGATTCCAGCTTTAGTTTGAGCAATCTCAAGCCCCAAGAATTGGCTTAAGAGCCCCAAATCTTTCATGGAGAAGGCTTGGTTCATTGCACCCTTCAAGGAAGAAATCTCATCCTTTGAGCTTCCTGTAATGAGAAGGTCATCAACATATAACAGAATTATAATTAATGAACCATTAATTAACTTCAAATATACATTTAGATCTGATTTGCACCGAACAAAATTCAGTGATAGGAAGAATCTATCAATCTTGGCATACCAAGCCTTGGGGGCTTGCTTTAGCCCATACAATGACTTTCTCAACCTACACACAAGAGATGGGTTAGTAGAAAATCCTTGAGTATGCTACATCTATATCTCTTCAGTGAGATCTCCATTCAGGAAGGCACATTTTACATCCATGTGATGTACCTCACATTGCTTTGAAGCTGCAATGGCTCAGGCTAGCCTGATGGAGTCCATCTTTGCCACTGGTGCAAAGGTCTCATTGTAATATATGCCATGAACTTGTGAGTAGACCTTGGATACCAATATAGCCTTGTAATTCATAGGTGAACCATCAGCATCAAATTTGGTCTTGTACACCCACTTACACTGAACTAGCTTCCTCCCTGGGGGAAGATCCACTAGCTCCCAAGTGTTTCTCTTCTGGAGTGAGCTGAACTCTTCCTTCATGGATAGTTTCCATATTGGATCTCCTGCTACATCTTCATATGTCTGAGGATATTATTCCACCATCAGATAGCATTTCTTAGCAAACATAGGATCCTTCATGCACAGAGCACTCTCAAATTGAGATCTAGTCCTCCTTGGGTCATTGGGATTCCCAGCTAGCTCTCCTGCTGCATGAAGTGTCTTGGCTGCCCATTTTGGCCTTGTATGGCTGTTAGGATGTGCCATAAACTCATCACTATCAGACATATCAGAATCAGCATGTTCAACAATCTCTTCACTTACTTTCAGAGGATCTGGTGGTGAAGAGGCTTCTCGAACTTCCACTGCTGCTAGGGGTTCTTCTTGAAACTGAACACACCTTTCAATGAAGGATTGTTTGTGCTCAAATTTATCAGCTTGTACCCTTTTGATTCTTTATAGTACCCAACAAATAGACACTCTTGGATTTGGGGCTACAAAGCCTTTCTCTTTTTTGTTGGAATTCTAGCCCAAGCCCTTGAGCCAAAAATCCTGAAATGGGTCACATCTGGTTTGTGCCCACGCCATGCTTCGAAAGGTGTCATACCATCAAGATGTTTATGAGGCACCCTATTCTGGATATAGGCTGCACAGTTTATAGCTTCGGCCCAGTACTTTGGTGGCAAATTTTTGGCCTCCATCATGCATGTTGTTATCTCCTTCAGTGATCTGTTCTTCCTCTCAGCAACACCATTCTGCTGTGGTGTGTAAGGGATAGAATGCTGCATCTGAATACTTGCATCTGCACAATATTGAATAAAATCAGACTTGACATACTCACCACCATTTTCAGATCTGAGGACCTTGAGTTTCCTCCCAGACTGGTTTTCAACCAAAGCCTTAAAGACTTTGAAGAGGCCAAAAACTTCAGACTTGTGTTTCAGGAAGTGAACCCAATAATACTTGGAAAAGTCATCTATGAAATTCAATGCATATTTGTCCTGACTCATGGACATATGAGGGAATGGGCCAGCAACATCACTGTGGATCAACTCGATGGGTGCAGAGGTTCTCTCATGACTAGCTCTCTCAAATTTATGCTCTAGGTGTTTTCCTAGGATACATCCTTGGCAGACTCCTTTGGAAATTTTTTATCTTGGGTAACCCTATTACCATCTCTTTTTCACTAAGATAAAAAAGATACTTGTAATTCAGGTGGACAAATCTTTCATGCCAAATCTTGCTTGCCTCATTAGCATGAATCAAAAGAGCAGAGGGGTTTGAGTAGGGTAGGAAGTGTGAGAACATGTATACCTTCAAAGTATGATTTTCAACTCCTTTTGCAATGACTTTACCACTTGCGATCTTTGTGATCTCAACTTCATCAGGGGAGAATATGACCTTCTTTGGAGACCCAGTGTGAGTCATTTGGTACACTGATAAGAGGTTGCATGCAAGACCAGGAACATACAACGCATTTCTGAACTGACCATGATCAAGATCAATCCTCCCTTTGCCCAAAATTTTAGTGAGAGAGTCATCTCCCAGTACTATTGGTGGACCTTTCGACATGTCAAGTGAGGAGAATGCATCCTTGGTCAAAACCATGTGTCTAGAAGCTCCAGAATCAATGATGAAACTAGGTGAGCTTGATGTGCAAGCAACCAATGCATGAACTCTCTCTCTATCTTCTGAACTTGAGCCTCCTTCTCTCTTCTTTGAGATGTCTGGAAGGGAGATGCCATTCTTCTCCAGGATTTGGGTCAGCATGTCTATTTGCTTCTTCATGTAAGAGCTCTTAGTATGATTGCCCTTACTGCAGTATGTGCACTTGCTCATTTCTCCTTTATTCTTCTTCTTCTGGTAGTTCTTCTTGGAACCTTGTGGCTCCTCCGGAGACTTGTTCTTGTCTCTCTTTTTCTCAGGTGGATTTTTAGCTTTCTTTTTGCTTTTTGAATCCACCCTCAAATCTCCAGCAACTAGAGCTTGGTATTTGGATGGTTTGATGGTTCCCATCATCACTAGCTTATCCTGTTCTTCTGTGAGAGATTCCATGAAATCTGCAAGGCTAGGCATCTTCCAGGTTTGAGATGTCAACTTTGTGGCATAGAAGGTCAAAACAAACACTGAATAGTCAGGGCCAAGATTCAAGAGTATGGCCAAGACCAGCTGATCATCCTTCTTTTCGATCCCACATTGTTTTAGATGCAAAACAAGTTCTTTGAACTTGGAGAAATAGAATTGCAAGGATTCAAAGCTATTTGGACTAAGGGAGATCAGTTCATTTTTTATTTGATGTCCTCTCATCTCATCTGTCTTTCCAAAAAGATCAACAAGCTTCTCCCATACTTCATTCAGTGATGTCAATCCATCAAGATGGAAAAGGAGGTCTCTGGAAATACTCAGACACAAGAGACCATAGGCCTCATCCCTCCTGTTGTGCCATTTTATCTTCTCTGCAGCTACATTGGGCTCTGCTTCTATTACCATAGTCACCATGTAGATTCCTTTCGCTCTCAATAGTATCTCCATCTCTGCTTTCCATTCAAATAAGTTGAAGGGATTCGAGATGATCTTCTGAGATTGATCCATAGCTCAGAAATTGTCCCAGCTGTCAGTAGAAGGCTCCTAGTCACTGATGTCAAACCTACAAAAACAAATTTGAAGGAGATAAATCGATCTACAATGGCTTTGATACCATGTGGAAATTGAACCCAGTGATAGAACAATTAAACTCACAACAATTATCAATTGTACATGCAAAATCACTCACCAAAGAGACTAAATATGGAGCTGAACACTAAATTGTATTAACTCAGTGTACAATAGCCAACCCTGTAACATGATAGGTTGTTGCATTAAATAATTACATAAGGGATTTGAATGCATGAGGAAGCAATTCGAATCTATTCAAAAGCAGGCTTACTAAAATTAAGCAACCCCCCATAGGTGCATAAAGTGGTTTCCAAATCAGCTAAGGAGCTCACGAATTGGAAAAATCACTTAGGCAAGATAAAAGGTGATGAAAAGATAACTCATACATGCTTTTCATAGAATAAAAGAGTGGAGGATGTGGAGGACAAAAATCTAGTTAACCTCACCTAGTCAAACTTTCCAAATTGCCTTAAAGCACTGAAAAAGCAGGAAATAAAGCAGAAAAAGCAGAAGGGTGCCTAGGAGGCCAGGAATAAAGTAGAATTGATTCCTTGAGGTTTTCCAAGTGCTCCATGAGTCTAAATAGGCAATTTTGACCACTATGGATAGGTAAATGATAATTTGCATAAGGTGGAATCATGAAACTAGGCAAATAAGACAAAAATGATTAATTTAATGTCTAAGCTAGCTAACTATGGGTTTATTATTCTAACACCTTGATCAATAACATTTAGGTGGACTCATTCATCATCAATGAAGGACAATAATGTAAATGCTTCTTATAATAGAATTCGTATCAGTTGTGAGGACAATAATAATAATTAAACATTTAAGGTTATATTCATATATTGATTTCAAACATTTCATGTACACTAACTACTTTATGTATGCAGTAGTAGGGAAACCAAGAGACAAAGTAAGAATGCAGTGAATGTTTGTATATATCCATTTTTCCAATCACAACAATATGTTTGGTAAACAAATAGTAATTAATACAATAATAAATAGAGATACAATAACAAGTGTATATCAGTCACTTTCCAATTCCTTTGGCAATAAGGTAGTCCATGTATAAATATACCAAGTGTTTGCACAAAAAAGTTCTAACAACACTGTATGTATTATTTAGCACTTCTCTAACCACTAACCAATGATGTATTTGTTGTGTTCATGTGTAAAAGAGAAGTTTTGTAATCATAAAATAGGGATGCCACATAGTAGCAGTGAGTTAAGAAGTAGGCCAAGGGTTTTGGAGAGGGGAGAACAGTTTAGGTCCCCTTTCTTAGGTCTGATATTTAGGAATTTAGGGTTAGATTTTAGGTTTTTTGAAATTTTGGAATTTTTAGGGTTCCCATAATTTCTCATTAAGGTTTTAGGGACAAAACATTAGAGGAAATTTGAGGTCTAAAATGGGCCTCCTAAGCAAAATGATAAATAATATTTATTAATTTTGGACGAAGACAAAAAAAAAAAAAAAAAAAACTACTTTTTTTGTTCATATTTTCAACATATGTCCATGTGTTTTTACTCAAATTTCAAATGAGAGGGCTCGTTGGATGTGGAATTTAACTATGAATCCAAAGAGTACCCACACAACATACTTTTGATGGATTTTTCTACCCCAAAAAGAAGAAATACCTAAAAAAATGTGATACATCATCATGATGGTTTTTAAGATATTTCTTGTTTTTGGGGTAGTGGGGTCTGTCAAAAGTATGTCATGTGGGTACTCGTTGATGTAGAATTAAATTCTGTAGCCAACAAGCCCTCCCATTTAAAATTGGAGTAAAAAAATAGGGAGATATGTTGAAAACATGAACAAAAAAAGTAGTTTTATTATGACAAATATGTCAAGTCAACCATTCTGGTTGACTCATTTTATTGAAATTCTATTAGTTCTTGAATTCCAACTCATAAGAATTTATTGTTGGCTCATTCTCTTATAAGGCCCATTTTAGACCCCAAATTTCCTCTAATGAGGGCAAGTAAAATTTGTAGGAGGGAGGTCCGGAATTCTAGGAAGGTCAAAAATTCAAAAATTGTTTTTTTTATTTTTTTTAGGGTTTTTGTTTTGACTGTTTTTATGTTTTCAGGGCTTCCTAAAATTTATCCATAGGGTTTTTAGGGATAAGGAATCCAAGGTGAAATTGTAGGAGATGATGGAAATTTTAGGAAGGCCAAAAAAATGAAAAAAAAAAAATATTTTTAATTTTCTAGGGTTTTTAGCATAAAATTTCAAACCTAATTCTAACCATAATTCTAACATGAAAATGGAAATTTACACATGCAAATGCAATATATTTCTTAGGAAAATTGTATGAAAATAAATCCAAGTCTTTTAAGGTTTCACCCTAACCCTGGGGCATTAAGGAAGGTGACCAACCTTCCTCTTGAGAGGTCTTTCCAAAGTTTGGAAAGCTAGGGCCTTCTCGAACAACCACAAAGGCTCGTTAAAGGAAGCCTAGCTAGGGAAAAAATCAGATGCCTAAGGACTAAGCTTCCAAGGAATCCTTCTAGAGGATTCCCTTCACAATAGTATGGTGACAAAAGGTTGAAAATGACCTAGTTTGAACAAAATGAAACACTAATGGATACCATTCAACAATAAAAAAGAATCATCCACCAACATTTAACAAAGATAAATAAAGAGAAGAACTTCGATACCTCCTTGTGCATGTCTTCAGCAAACAATTCTAGCATCACCTTAGCATAGATCATGAACCAAAGACACTTCAAGAGATTTGCATTTAAAACAAAAAATATATCTTCCTCAAAAGGTGTGCATCACTCTAATATCCCTAAGAAGGGTAAAAAAGTAACATAATGATTTATCCCATAAGTTATGTCTTTTAAATGAAAGTGAGGAGATCTATTTATATGATCTCACACTCACTTTTTCAAATATTGAGGCCTATAAGTCAATTTGAAATTATAAAATGTCAACTTAAAATTAAAACAAAATAATAATAAAATGTAGCCTAAGGTAGGCTTAAGTTAGGGTACCTAGGGTATTTGTATCCCCAAGTGCCAAAACACACTCAAATAAGCGAATCACTCCGAACAAAAGGCTGTAGTGAGCTGGTGGGAAGGAATTATACCCCATATAACCACTAGAATGCTGTAAAATCCCTCAACACCCTCCTCAAATCATTAAAAGGATTGCTACAGAGGATGACTTCCTCTGAGGAGAAAAGGCCAGGGAGAGAAAGGACCCACTAAGTGACGGCCAAGAGGGTGTCCAAAGTGTCTATGAATGAATACAACTATCTTGTACTTGAAGAAGGGGCCATTGGAGCATGTAAACAAGATATGTAGCCATGTGATCCAATGTTCAATCCTCAGAGGCGTCGAACACCAACCTTGAGGTTAAAAACCACTATAAATGGAATTCAATAGTTCCATTACATAGTACCCCTAAAGGAGGACCAAAGGGATTGGTCATGACCCCCATTGCTCAATAACACCCCTCCTAGTAAAATAATTGGCCCTCACTCCCTGTGGTACACCTGAAGGTGTTTTGGGTATAGTTATAACGTAATATGAGCTCCAACTATGGGACGAGTGCTCTTCCCGGGAGTGCTCGAGAGCCAGTGAATCTATTGGTACATGTATACCTACACACATATATATTTTCCAAGAGATTAAAAGCATCTAAGGGCACACACTCCTGTCCTACCTTGTTCGCTAAATGAGGGAAACAAACTAAGAAAAACAAAAATTAACTAGATAATGAAAAGACATCAAATGCAATGCAAAGAAATATGCCTAATGCAACTAATATAACCTAAATCTCGTATCCAAAATAGGTTAAATAAAATAATACCACCAATGTACCCATTTAAGTAAGCAATTCATACTTGACATCTTACCTTTGTCCTTTAGTGGAATCCAGGATAATGTCTCGTTGATGATATGTTGAGCATGTACCACGATCTTCATTTAGATCAGGAAAGAAAATGGACCCTCTTGAATATTTGAAACTAGTTCCACGGAGAATCATTTCTTCAACAATCTTTGTTAATCCATTCTTCTATTGGAATTATGTATGGGTCCCATCTATCATATCCTGATGTTGAGAAAAAAAAATTCCTGCAATTTATTACCAAACTCCGATCCACAAAAAAAATTGATAAAGAAGGTCTTTGCATATCCTCAAATGTAAACAACATCCTGTCCCTACATCTGCCTAAGACTTTATTTGGATATACATGTCTATTTATTATCTTCTTCACAAAGTTAGTATTCCAAATAGTCCTTGAAATTTTGAAAAAAATCATACCATCATGTTTCAGATGAAAAGATAAACAATAAATACCATGAACTGGACGAATGAAAACCATACATGTCCACCTACCTGCACCTATTTTGTTGAAATGGATCATTAAAAACTTACTCAAGTATGGTAGAAAGGGCTGAACAATTTCTTCAATACTCACCATAATATGATGTTGGGAATGCTGATATGCGGGCCTAATGAGCTGGAAGATAGTGTGAAATGCACTAATGATAGGGAAGACCTCCTTTCCCATACATATACCAAGGAGTGGATCCAACATGATGTTGCAAGGTATTGAAGAGTCATATAATAGTGGACCAAGGAACTCGAGTAATTATCACCTTCCATATTTTCTTAACTTTCATCCAAGACAGCCAAAACATCATAAGATACTTTCTATGGAGGACAGGGAAATCTTATTAACTTTGTGCATTCCTTGGTTTCTTCAATTATGGATTCTTGATTTTTGTCATCGAGGATCACTTGAGACTCTTTTGAGGCTTGTTCATCATTCATGATATTCAATATTCCCTTCTTAACACTGGGATCCCACTAATTGCAAAATACTTTGATTAGCTACCGAAAGGAAGATATCCCCCTAGGGGAAAGCCCATCATACCAAGCGTCCATGTCCTACTTTCCTCCCATACTGAGGGACATCATGAATAACTATATAATCATATCCTCATCGGTAATGTCCCACCTCACAAGGACTTCTTTAAAATTTGTAACATGTGTCACAACTGTATTTTCATCCTTGTGAAATGTCAGGATAGACTTGATACAACGATGTTGTTTGAATTTGTTCATGTAACTTGGGATTTTTGAGAAATCAAATAGGTCAAGCATCCCCATATTGCTTGCTCAAAAGTGTTCTCTTCGATCTTCTTTAGCTTTTATTCAGTGGAGTCGCTATGAGAGACCTTCCAAGTTAGATTAACAAACCTCACCAAAGTATCAAAAGCAAAGATGCACTTGATTGATGGGGTATATTGACTTCTTCATGGATTCACCAAATAATCCTACAGGTTAGTCCTAAAAATATATGCAATCATGTACAATGAGGAATCAAGAATTACCAAAAATGTCGTTCTTTCCAGGGTGTGAATGACTCCAGATTAGTCACTTCAAGTTTTGAAATGGTCTCCGACAACGACACCAAAATGTTAAGCCTTGTCGGGCTTCTTCTTTATGGATTCACTAGGTAAGATATGTAAGATTAGTCCTTGACAATAATATTTCCAAAATGTCAAGAAAAACTTACCTCAATTTTCTTACCGAATGTCGCTCTTGCCATGAGTGTGAATGGCTCAGGATCAACCACTTCAAATTTTGAAATGGTGCCCAACAACGGTGCCAAAATGTTATTGGATGAACTAGTAGGGCTAGTCACTCACAAGCATATGGAGGAGGAAGTGACAACTGTCACCTTATCTGCTTCTCCAAACTTCTTTGGAAGTCGGACCCTCCTAGGGGAGAGTCCTAATTAGAAATCTGTAATGATAATCAAACACCAAATAACAACTCCTTTTGAGAAGGGATAGTGATTAGTGCCTTAACAGAGTCAGCCCAATGAATAAAGAAGACACACTATCCATACAAACACTACTTTGTGAGTAAAACTAGCATAACCAATTCAGTAATTCCAAATGCCATTCATTATATGTGCATCCAATAGAAAGGGTAGAAGCCTTTAAATTACAAGTTTTTTCAATAACATTTGGGTGGACTCATTCATAACCAATGAAGGACAAGAATGTAAATGATTCTTACAATAGTACTTGTATTAGTTGTTAGGACAACAATCATCATTAACCATTTAAGGATATATTCATATATCGATTTCAAACATTTCAAGTACACTAACTACTTTATGTATGTAGAAGTAGGGAAGACAAGAAATAAAGTAAGAATGCATTCAATGTCTGTATATATCCATTTTCCCAATCACAACACTATGTTTGGTAAACAAATAGTAACGAAACCAATAAGAAATAGAGATAAAATAACAAGTGTATATGAGTCACCTTCCAATTCCTTTGGCAATAAGGTGGTCCATGTATAAATAGAACAAGTGTTTGCACAAAAATTTTATAACAACAATGTATGTATTATTTAGGACTTGTATAACCACTAACTAATGATGTATATTGCTTTGTAAATAAGGTAGTCCATGTATAAATATAACAAGTGTTTGCACAAAAAAGTTCTAACAACAATGTATGTATTATTTAGGACTTGTCTAACCACTAACCAATGATGTATTTGTTGTGTTTGCAGGTGTAAATGATGAGTGTTGTAATAATAAAGGAGGCTACCACAAAGTAGTAATGACTTAAAAAGCAGGTTGAGGGTTTTGGAGAGGGGAGGGCAGTTTAGGTCCCCTTAGGTATGATTTTAGGAATTTAGGGCATGTTGGGCACCCAATATGCAAGTAGATTATTACCAACATACAGAGTGTACAAGATTTATTGTCAACCCGAGAAAGTATTTTATTTCAAGGCTATCGTGCAAAATATATGCGAGTACAATTTCTACCTGACATTGTTACCTATTGGTATGCAATCGAAACTCTTTGTAAACTAGATCA
>LPNX010102783.1:691-17755 GCA_001517045.1 Pseudotsuga menziesii | reverse complement strand
ATCCTATAATTAGGTCAAGTACGATAATCGTAATAAGGATGGTGATAATGAGGATCGTATGGGTCCAAATTCACAGCGATCAGAATAGTATTAACGAGGGAGGTTCTAATACAGTAGCTACGCCGCTGGTAAACAAGATATGCATTGAAACGGCACCCATGACGCATGTACCAATAATACTAGTACAAGATCCATTTCCAGTTGTTTCTTGATGCAACAAACTGCAGGAAGTCAAAATCGAGAGTCTCTACTGCAGCAAGCTGTAAGAATTCCAAATCCAAATTCTGTGGATGTTGAGATGGAGTTAGACCAAACTACAAATCCAAATTCTATGGATGTCGAGATGGAGGTTGAGGAAACTTTAGATCCAAATTATGTAGATGTTGAGATGGACGTACAGGAGGATGATGATATCGCATTGATCGAATATCCAGTCCTTAGGTACTCACCGACGAGTGTACTACTCAAACCCGTGCCAAGGGCTAAAACTCACCTAAAGTATATCTTCAAATATTAACTGGGGCCATGGGAACTGTCCATGGGAAGCACACAACGGCTTGGAAATCTAAGACATTACTAATAGGTAAAAGTATTTATTTTATTTTTAAAACAGGTATCTGTTTTATTTTGAAAACAACTATAGTTCAGTTGTTTCATTGAATGCATATCTTATTTTATTTAACATGGTTTGATCTTTACTTTGTCATATAATTGTATTACATTACCGTTTTAGAACCACTGGTTGTTTTAATAGATCTGATTGATGTCACATTATTGACGGTGTTTGTCTGTTAACATTACAAATTACAATGGTCTCAGTGAATATATGTGAGAATCTGAATCACTTGGATGGTATGATATTACCTTTCATTTTACTGTATTATCTTGTTGTATGGATATTATAGGATACTCAGAAATGCAGGTTGTTTGAGTGGTTTGATAAAAGATTATGTTATTTGTTGTATGGATATTATAGGATACTTGGAAATGCATGTTGTTTGAGTGGTTTGATAAAAGATGATGTTATTTGTATGTAACACTCACTTTGTTATATTACATTATCAAACCACTCAAGCAACATGCATTTCCGAGTATCTTATAATATTCATACAACAAATAACATAATCTTTTATCCAACCACTCAAACAACCTGCATTTCTGAGTATCCTATAATATCCATACAACAAGATAATACAGTAAAATGAAAGGTAATATCATACCATCCAAATGATTCAGATTCTCACATATATTCATTGAGACCATTGTAATTTGTAATGTTAACAGACAAACACCGTCAATAATGTCACATCAATCAGATCTATTAAAACAACCAGTGGTTCTAAAACGGTAATGTAATACAATTATATGACAAAGGAAAGATCAAACCATGTTAAATAAAATAAGATATGCATTCAATGAAACAACTGAACTATAGTTGTTTTCAAAATAAAACAGATACCTATTTTAAAAATAAAATAAATACTTTTACCTATTAGTAATGTCTTAGATTTCCAAGCCACTGTGTGCTTCCCATGGACAGTTCCAATGGCCCCAGTTAATATTTGAAGATATAATTTAGGTGAGTGTTAGCCCTTGGCATGGGTTTGCGTAGTACACTCGTCGGTGAGTACCTAAGGACTGGATATTCGATCAATGCGATATCATCATCCTCCTGTACGTCCATCTCAACATCTACAGAATTTGGATCTAAAGTTTTCTCAACCTCCATCTCGACATCCATAGAGTTTGGATTTGTAGTTTGGTCTAACTCCATCTCAACATCCACAGAATTTGGATTTGGAATTCTTGCAGCTTGCTGAAGTAGAGACTCTCGATTTTGACTTCCTGCAGTTTGTTGCATCAAGAAACAACTGGAAATGGATCTTGTACCAGTATTATTGGGACATGCGTCATTGGGTGCCGTTTCAATGCATATCTTGTTTATCAGCAGCGTAGCTGCCGTATTAGAGCCTCCATCGTTAATACTATTCTGATCGCTGTGAATTTGGACCCATACGATCCTCATTATCACCATCCTTATTACGATTATCGTACTTGACCTAATTATAGGATTGGAAAATTGTCATACTCGTTAGCCAGATAGCCATCCTACTTGACCTAATTATAGAAATGGTAAATTATCATACAGACGAGAACCTTCGGGTTATGCCGTTCGCATCATTTGGAAGATCATTATCGCTATTCCCTCTGCCCTGCCCTACACTCTTGATGCTGTAACATTTGGATGCATACGATTTTCATGCTCACCATTCTCATTATCACTATCATAATTTATGTGTAATTGTAATTAGAATGGAAAATTTTTATACCTGTTGTTCTTTGCCGCAACACAGTTTGAGTTAACCCATTCCGAGCCCTCCTATAATATCCATACAACAATATAATGGAGTAAAATGAAAGGTAATATTATGCCATACAACAATGGTTCAGCTTCTCATATATATTCTCTAAGACCATTGTAATTTGTAATGTTAACAGGCAAACACTATCAATAATGTGACATCAATCGGATCTATTAAAAGAACCAATGCTTCTGAAACTTAATGTAATACAACTATATGACAAAGGAAAGATCAAACTATGTTAAATAAAATAAGATATGCATTCAATGAAACAACTGAACTATAGTTGTTTTCAAAATAAAACACATACCTGTTTTAAAAATAAAACAAATACCTTGATGTATTAGTAATGTCTTAGATTTCCAAGCCACTGTATGCTTCCCATGGCCCCTGCTAATATTTGAAGATATATTCTGGGTGAGTCTTAGCCCCAGGCACGGGTTTGAACAGTACACTCGCCAGTGATATCATCTTCATCCTCTACCTCTGTCTCGACATCTAAAGAATTTGGATAAGTTTCCTCAACCTCCATCTTGACATCCAAGGAATTTGGACTTGTAGTTTGGTCTAACTCCATCTCGAAATCCACAGAATTTTGATTTGGAATTCTTGCAACTAACTGCAATCGAGACTCTGGATTTTGAGTTCCTGCAGTTTGTTGCATCAAGAAGGAACTGGAAATGGATATTGTACCAGTAGTACTGGGACCTGCATCATTGGTTGCCATTTCAATGCATATCTTCTTTACCACGAGCGCAGCTGCCATATTAGAACCTCCCTCGTTAATACTATTCCCTCAGCGTCGCTTGATCGCTGCAAATTTGGACCCATTATCACCATCCTTATTACAACTATCCTCCTTGACATAATTATAGGAATGGAAAATTGTTATATCTGTTGGCAGGATAGCTATCCTACTTGACCTAATTATAGAAATGGTAAATTATCATACTGGCTATTATTGGCGAGAACCTTCGGGTTATGCCGTTCGCATCGTTCGGCAGATAATTATCGGTGTTCTCTCTACTTTGCGCTCTTCCTCCTGTAACATTTGGATCCATACGATCTTCATGCTCGCGATCCTCATTATCCCTATCATAATTTATCGGTAATTGTAATTAGAATGGAAAATTTTGATACTTGGTGTTCTTGGCTGCAACACCCAACTAATCGCAACATAGTCCTTTACTCTTGAAACACACAAATACAGGGAGGGGGAGAAAATGGTGTTTAGGTCACATTCACCCATTTCGATTTTCGAGAAGGGACTTAATGAAGAAGCTTACAAAGTTTAGCTTTCAGCAAACTATCTATTCGTTTAATAAGATATCAATTCATTATGAGGCTGTGGGGATCAAAAGACATACCTCACATCCCCATCGTAAGAAAATAGAATGACCTTAGGAATCTCTCCAATTTTCCATTGCAGGAAAAATAGAATAACTTTATGAAGCTGTGAGCACCAAACTCAACTCCGAGTCGTAGGAAAATGGATCGACCATATGAGGCCATGAGCATTAAGGAAACACCACCAGTTTACCATTGTGGAAAATAAAAGAATGACTTTATGAAGCCGTGAGCACCGAAATACTGACCTCAACTCCCAGTTGTGGGAAAATGGATCGACCATATGAGGCCATGAGCATTAAGGAAATCCGTTCCGTTTACCATCATGGGCAAAATAGAACGACCTTATGAGTCGGTGAACATCAAAATATAGACCTCAAGTCCCAATCACAGGAAAAATAGAATGACCATATGAAGTCGTGAGAATCAAAGAAAGACCTCCTTCCAGGCGGAGATCGCACCCCATTCCTCTTTTTCCCAAGGGAAAGTTCCCCTTTTCTCCTCCCCCTGTCCCTATATAACAGTCATCTATTAAAATAAATCCCTGCCCTTCAACTTACTTCCACCAAAAATTACAGCGGCAGAAATACCAGCATGTCGAAAATGTTGAGAGTGAATTTAATGCCCATGCGAGTGCAGCACAATTAATTTGACTCTCATATGGCAGAGCAGAAACCGAATCTCCTCTCATATGGCTGAGAAGAGCAATTAACGTTGCTACTGAAATGCTTGCTGCCATTGGTGTAATCACTGGTTCTCTAAAACCATTTTTCATTTCTGCCATGAAATCCATTCCCATAGTAATTATTAAATTAGGTAACGCTTCCCTAATTCATGTCTTTCAACAGTAATTATTTAGTAACACTTGCTTGATTCAAGGAAATAGCCATTCTATGCCAAATAGCCGTTCTATGCCAATTACTCAAGGAAATTAAATTAATATAAGTATTTATGTTTTGTAAACACTATGCTTTATATATATCTATAAATATATTTTTGTATAATTATCTCAAATATACAAATTCCAGTATATGTATATATGCATAAAATTCCATTCTACTATATAATGTTTCATTATTACATAGTGTGCATAACAAGCTCCACTACTCAAGTTTATTTCGCTAAGATGCTTTCAATATAGGGAATTCTTTTCTTGAATATAAATGTATATATTCTTGTTATTATGCATATATAATGTTTTATAGTTTATATGTCTTCTTAATGCCCTTGATTAAAGATGAGGTGGAAGTAACCTCAGGCTTCTATTCCTCATAAAACCTCATTAGGGTCTACTTGTATTTTACATTTTGCAGTTACCTTTGGGTAATTGAAGTGTGTTTTATGCGAAAAGTTGTTCATGTTCAATCCCTAGGCCCGCAAGCCTGCAATATGTAAATTACCAAATTAAGCGTGTGAGGAAACGACTAGTGTCTCCTAAGTGGCTCAAGGTTGACGGTGAGGATGGTGGCTGGTTACTAAGTCAACACTCGGTGATAGCCAATTACCTTTACTCGAGCTCGAGGTTTTCCTCATCGATTAGCCTTCCCTAGTGAATTGGTTTTCCAGTCGTTTTATGTGGTGCAATACGTTTCCTTGGTTTGCCTCCTCTCCATACTTGGGAATTAATCACCTACTTAGTGAGGTTTTACTGGTGGGGCCTTGGCCTTGAGCTCCTCACCAGCAAAACAAGTACAATAACATTAACCATCACAAAATACTTAGGGCATTTAAGAGGGATATAAAAGGTGGTAGGTATACTCATAGCCTAGCTTGATGTGGATCAGAGAGGTTGAGTCTTCGATTGCGGGAGAAATTTGAAATGGTTTAATCTCAGTTTTGGGACCAAGATTGATGAGCCATGTATGTGAAGAGAATTCCTAGAGAACTAGATGTTACAGCACCGGATGACCCATGTAATCCGGTAGATGGACTTTTCTTTATATGGACATCAATGACAGAGTTTTGATATAGGTACAAAGGGAGCATGGCAAAAGACAAGCAAGGAAGCCAACATGGAAAGAGAGAGGATGATGCAATGGATAGTGATGGTGTAGTCACTATGAAATCACATGAAAAAAAAAGGTAATGGAGCGGTTTGCATGTAAATGGGCATATGGTTGTAAGTCCTGGTAAGGCATGCATACCTATGGTAACTCACGAGTAAAGTCGAGAGATAGACCTAGGTGATAGCGGGGTGTATGTAAGATTCCTTCGTAAATATTTGAGGGGAGTTGGTGATTACTCCAAGTCAAGTTTAAAAGGGGAATTGTTAGGGTTAACCTTGACTCGGGATTAAGTCAAAGGTGTTTTAGGTCTTGCACATGGTTTGAGCACATGGTTTGTTGTAGCCCATGGTATTTTCCAATGGTATTGCATGTGATTAAGCCTTTATAAGGCTTAAGGAGGATCCATTTTATAGAGGCCTGGAGGTGAGCATTGACTATCTCGCTTGGCCCGGATGGCCAGTTTTGGCCAAGTATTGATTGGTGTTGGTTTTCCCTGCAAGGGGTTTCCAGGGTATATTGTGTGTCTATATGTGGTTGCTTGTGATAATGTTTATTTCTCACTCATTATTACGTTAATGTTTCTTGGTTTTAACCTAACACATAAAAGAGGCTCCATTGTATAGAGGCCTGGAGGTGAGCGGTGACTAGGTCGCTTGGCTCGGATGGCCGGTTTTGGCCATGTAATGAAGATCTTCATTGGTGCTAGTTTTCCCTGCATGGGGTATCCAGGGTATATTGTGTGTCTATATGTGGTTGCTTGTGATAATATTTATTTCTGGCTCATTATTATGTTAATCTTGCTTGGTTTTAACCTAACACATAAAATACTACAAAATTATAAACCCTAAGCTCATTTCTAATATATTAAAATACTATAAAATTCTAAAACCTAATACAAAATCCCAAGGTGTAAATATGAAATACTGGATTGAAGCCGAACTCACACTCAAGCATTTATTCATGGTAAAAACACAACCGTGGTTTATTCATAACATCAAATCGCATAGAGAACTACTTATCCATACATTCACACCCACTTGTAACATAAGAATCGGAGGCATTGCTATAATTGAAAACATGGGGTTAAAAAAAAATGCACAGCCACACATTGTAGATCCCCAATGCACTATAATTTTATAGATCATATTTTCTCCTAAAGCGTTATATGCAGACTAGGATACACAACCAATATTATCAGTGTTCAGATTTGTACATATTTAACCTCCATCAATCAATATCTAGATCCACTACCAGCATCACTTAAATTCTACAAAACAGAACATGGGCTCGTAATTAAACTAGTGGCAATTTTGGATCAAATCCGATACTATTTACATCACATGCATGAAGGTAAAACATCGGCTGGGAACAAAATCGATACCAGTTAGAATTTAGATCCGCCACATAATTAAAATAAAAGATGCATACCTTTTCTACAGATCGAAACTAAGATCAAAACCACAGATAATGGATTTACAAAAAATCAATCGACAGACAAAGGATTTAGCATACCTCAGATCTATAAGAACTATCAGAACACAGGTAATAGATCTGCCACAAAATCAATCAAGGTTGATAATTCTAATACAAAAAAATATCAAACGTAGATAATGGCCTACCACCAAAAATTGATCAATGCAAAGAAGATTCTAATATATATTCTAACTTACCCACTATTTCTACAGATTTTAGATACTCCAAGCCTATTGCAAGATAGTGCAACACAGGCAAGGAAAAATATTTTCAAGCAAAATCACGAAAATGATACAAATACTGGCGGATGCTGTTGATAGTTTGAATGTCACGAAGGAACTAGCTCATGATTGAGCTGTTATTTAGTTTGGAAACATATTAACAACTCTTCAATTATGAGGTTTTCTTATTCTTGATCAGCACTGATCACTCAAATGTTGCACATTTGTTGATTAAGATCTTGGAGCATCTTGTATATAATGCAGTGTTTATATATAGGTACTATCAAATACACTGATTTATTTATGTAGTTTGAATTATGTTATAGGAAGCTTGCTATGATTGCTAGAATGTCTATCATCTTCTACTTTCTATTTCACACAGGCGAGATTGTGCGTTTCAGTCTAAAGTGCTCATTAGCATTTCTGTCTATAATTCTGAGTTTTTTACAAGCTACGATGGAGTTAAAGATAAATACCAGATGGTTTAAATCCCAGTTACATTTAACATCGCTGTTACGTCTTTTCTGTGTTTTATTCTTCATTGAAGCCCCCATATCATTGACGTTTTTATTCTCTTTTAGAATCTTACTTTTTTCTTTAAACAACTTTATTTTGTTTTTTTTTTTCATTCATTCATTAGTAACTCTTGTCTCCTTTTCTCTCTTCAGTTCTTTTGTCCGGCCCTTTTTGAGGTATTCATTTATATGTTCTATTTGCTTCCATCCCTATTTTGGTGGGTAAAGGGATTTCAACCATATTATCACCATGTACTGCATAACACATTTTTATCAAGTAAACATGCTATCATCATGACCCGTCTGATTTCTAAACCAATCAACACTAAACCAGAAAAGCTTTGTACAAAATAAATAACCTTGCAGATTCCAATTCACAAACATAACGATTTCACGAATGACTATCATAAAATGGTGTTCTTGAAAATTTGTAAGCCTAGAAATAAGATAACTGGTAGAAGAAACGATTCATTGATGTTCTATGGCACTTACAAGATTGAAGAATCCTTTGCTGTACATTTAATCTCCTTACGGTGTCGTCCCACCTTAATTAATAAGAGCATTGTCTTCTCAAGAGAACACTAAGCGATAAGTAATCACACAGACAAGATAGAAATTGCATGAAATACATGCCATTCCTCCTTTATTTCATAAATAATCAAGCAGACACGACAAAAATTAAGCAATTTGAACAAAGGTAGCCTGGACTTTAACGGACGCAGAAGATACCATTAAATTGATAATTAAATAGATATAGGTAAACAAGCAGCTTGAAATAAGTATGTAGAGAGGACACCATCAAACCTATCCCTTCAATGGTTAATAGACCGCAGACCCCAAATACAACATAGGCATGATATGGGATTACTTACAAAATTGTATAGCATTCTGCAATCAAATAGCAACCTAAATGGAATCGCCTGATCCCAAAATCGTAGTAGCAGACCTAGAGAACTCTCTCCAACCTCCACTGTCAATTCCCTACCCCCTTCTGTGAACTGTTCTGCAAAAGACAGAATTAGGAAAGGGTACAAACTGCCGTAATTTCTTCCGAATGTAATCCTGCAAAAGTATTATGTTAGCCCATTCTTAAGGGTCCACTGTTGTAGGTGGCTCTGATACCATATGTAAAATACCCCTGATACCTTAAAGCTATAAAGCATTCAAGAAGTCTGCAAAACAACATTTTAGTAATATTTTCACCAATTAAAACATTTATACAGCATTCATAACATCATCAACATGTAAACAAAAGAAATAAACCAGCACAACATAGTAATACAATGAGACAACCAATTTCACGTGGTTCACCCCAACCTTGGGGTTACGTCCACCAAAGATAGTCCAGACCAAACCATCTATATTTTTTTATTTATTAAGTATTCAAACAAGGTTACAAATATGCAGTTCCAATACTACAGCCTTTCAACATATATCTGGTATAGTATGGAAACACTGTAGCATTCCGACACAAACAAAACACCAGATCTAAAATCAAAACGCCAGTGTAGCCAATTATTCTCGATCCTTGGAAAAGACGCAGGCATACCAAATAATACCAGAACTCAATCAAAACAAATGCATGGTATGTTTGTTCCACCTATTTTAATTAACAGATGCATAAACTAGTATTTTAGGACTTTAACATAATGCCTATAAAGACCATAAATCCTAGTTGTGTTACATATCAAAGATTACCTAGGAAAAAGAAATACTAGGCTTCAACCAATCTTAGCACCAAGCCAACTAATCGCAACATAGTCCTTAACTCTTGAAACACATGAATACAGGGAGGGGGAGAAAATGGTGTTTAGGTCACATTCACCCATTTCCATTTTTGAGAAGGGACTTAATGAAGAAGCTTACAAAGTTTATCTTTCAGCAAACTATCTATTCGTTTAACAAGATATCAATTCATTATGAGGTTGTGGGGATGAAAATACATACCTCACATCCCCATCATAGGCAAATAGAATGACCTTAGGAATCTCTCCAATTTTCCATCGCAGGAAAAATAGAATAACTTTATGAAGCTGTGAGCACCAAACTCAACTCCGAGTCATAGGAAAATGGATCGACCATATGAGGCCATGAGCATTAAGGAAACACCACCAGCTTACCATTGTGGAAAATAAAAGAACGACTTTATGAAGCTGTGAGCACCAAAATACTGACCTCAACTCATAGTCGTGGGAAAATGGATCGACCATATGAGGCCGTGAGCATTAAGAAAATCCATCCCATTTACCATCGTGGGCAAAATAGAACGACCTTATGAGTCGGTGAACATCAAAATATAGACCTCAACTCCCAATCACAGGAAAAATAGAATGACCATATGAAGTCGTGAGCATCAAAGAAAGACCTCCTTCCAAGCGGAGATCGCACCCCATTCCTCTTTTTCCCAAGGACAAGTCCCCCTTTTCTCCTCCCCCTGTCCCTATATAACAGTCATCTATTAAAATAAATCCCTGCCCTTCGACTTACTTCCACCAAAAATTACAGCGGCAGAAATACCAGCATGACGAAAATGTTGAGAGTGAATTTAATGCCCATGCGAGTGCAGCGCAATTAATTTGACTCTCATATGGCAGAGCAGAAATTGAATCTCCTCTCATATGGCTGAGCAGAGCAATTAACGTTGCTACTGAAATGCTAGAAATTGTAGAACGCTGAAATGCTTGCTGCCATTGGTGTAATCACTGGTTCTCTAAAACCATTTTTCATTTCTGCCGTGAAATCCATTCCCATAGTAATTATTAAATTAGGTAACGCTTCCCTAATTCATGTCTTTCAACAGTAATTATTTAGTAACACTTGCTTGATTCGAGGAAATAGCCATTCTATGCCAAATAGCCGTTCTATGCCAATTACTCAAGGAAATTAAATTAATATAAGTATTTATGTTTTGTAAACATTATGCTTTATATATATATATATATATATAAATATATTTTTGTACAATTATCTCAAATATACAAATTCCAGTATATGTATATATGCATAAAATTCCATTCTACTATATAATGTTTCATTATTATATAGTGTGCATAACAAGCTCCACTACTCAAGTTTATTTCGCTAAGATGCTTTCAATATAGGGAATTCTTTTCTTGCATATAAATGTATATATTCTTGTTATTATGCATATATAATGTTTTATAGTTTATATGTCTTCTTAATGCCCTTGATTAAAGATGAGGTGGAAGTAACCTCACTGAGGCGAAGGCTTCTATTCCTCATAAAACCTCATTAAGGTCTACTTGTATTTTACATTTTGCAGTTACCTTTGGGTAATTGAAGTGTGTTTTATGAGAAAAGTTGTTCATGTTCAATCCCTAGGCCCGCAAGCCCGCAATATGTAAATTCCCAAATTAAGCATGTGAGGAAACAACTAGTGTCTCCTAAGTGGCTCAAGGTTGACGGTGAGGATGGTGGCTGGTTACTAAGTCAACACTCGGTGATAGCCAGTTACCTTTACTCGAGCTCAAGGTTTTCCTCATTGATTAGCCTTCCCTAGTGAATTGGTTTTCCAGTCGTTTTATGTGGTGCAATACGTTTCCTTGGTTTGCCTCCTCTCTATACTTGGGAATTAATCACCTACTTAGTGAAGTTTTACTGGTGGGGCCTTGGCCTTGAGCTCCTCACCAGCAAAACAAGTACAATAACATTAACCATCACAAAATACTTACGGCATTTAAGAGGGATATTACAGGTGGTAGGTATAGTCATAGCCTAGCTTGATGTGGATCAGAGAGGTTGAGTCTTCGATTGCGAGAGAAATTTGAAATGGTTTAATCTCAGTTTTGGGACCAATATTGATGAGCCATGTATGTGAAGAGAATTCCTAGAGAACTAGAGGTTACAGCACCAAATGACCCATGTAATCCGGTAGATGGACTTTTCTTTATATGGACATCAATGACAGAGTTTTGATATAGGTACAAAGGGAGCATGGCAAAAGACAAGCAAGGAAGCCAACATGGAAAGAGAGAGGATGATGCAATGGATAGTGATGGTGTAGTCACTATGAAAGCACATGAAAAAAAAAAGGTAATGGAGTGGTTTGCATGTAAATGAGGATATGGCTATAAGTCCTCGTAAGGCATGCATACCTCTGGTAACTAACCAGTAAAGTCGAGAGATAGACCTAGGTGATAGCGCGGTGTATGTAAGATTCCTTCGTAAATATTTGAGGGGAGTTGGTGATTACTCCAAGTCCAGTTTAAAAGGGGAATTGTTAGGGTTAACCTTGACTCGGGATTAAGTCAAAGGTGTTTTAGGTCTTGCACATGGTTTGGGCACATGGTTTGTTGTAGCCCATGGTATTGTCCAATGGTAATGCATGTGATTAAGCCTTTATAAGGCTTGAGGAGGCTCCATTTTATAGAGGCCTGGAGGTGAGCGTTGACTATCTCGCTTGGCCCGGATGGCCAGTTTTGGCTAAGTATTGATTGGTGTTGGTTTTCCCTGCATGGGGTTTCCAGGGTATATTGTGTGTCTATATGTGGTTGCTTGTGATAATGTTTATTTCTCACTCATTATTATGTTAATGTTGCTTGGTTTTAACCTAACACATAAAAGAGGCTCCATGGTATAGAGGCGTGGAGGTGAGCGGTGACTAGGTCGCTTGGCCCGGATGGCCGGTTTTGGCCATGTAATGAATATCTTCATTGGTGCTAGTTTTCCCTGCATGGGGTATCCAAGGTATATTGTGTGTCTATATGTGGTTGCTTATGATAATATTTATTTCTCCCTCATTATTATGTTAATCTTGCTTGGTTTTAACCTAACACATAAAATACTACAAAATTATAAACCCTAAGCTCATTTCTAATATATTAAAATACTATAAAATTCTAAAACCTAAAATAGACATAATATGCCATATAAAGTTCTTTAAGTGTTTTAACATCATGGAATACTATAAAATTTTAAGACATGAACTCAAACATAACAAATATATGTCATATAAAATTTTATAAAATGCGATCTCGGACATAACAAAATATTTGCCATAGCAACTTACTAGATTGTTTTTTTCTTTTCTCTAGGACTATATTTTCCAGATGTGTCATCAAGAAGATATCGTCCATGTAATAATCCTCTAGAATTTCCAGTTATACTCTGGGTGGGTGTTGGCTTGAGGCACCGGTTTTAGTAGGACACACTGAGGCCAGTACCTCGGCTAAGCCACCAACAGTCCTGATCTGTAGGTGCATACAATCCGGATTTAAAGTTTTATTGCAGAAGTCTCAGCCGGAGTACTGTGCTCATGCCAAGACTCATCCATCAGCCAAGAGTTTAGATTTGAAGTTGGAATTGTAGCAGCATTTTGTATAGTGCCCACAGGAGTGCTGAACTCACGTAGAGGCCCATGTGAGAAAGATGCAATACCTTTATATCTAGCCGCTAACTTATAACTTCTCAATTCCCAATTATGAATCTGCGTATTATCATTGTTCATGTGATAATCGTCATGTATAGTGCCCGCTAAAGTACTAAACTCAAGTATATGCCCATGCAAGAAATGTGCAGTACCTTTATCTTCAGACGCTGACATATAACTCCTCGATCCCCAATGTTGAATATGATCATAACTATCGTTGTCCATGTCATAATCGTCGTGTAACCCGACTACCCCGTGAGGTCTTTGGATTTGTACCCACATAGGGAATAATGCAGGTGAAATAATGCAGAGTAGTGATAATGAGGAAGAGGGAGCTTCTGACACGGCAACGGGGAGGGCTCGGAATGGGTTAACTCAAAGGGTGTTGCAGCCAAGAACAACAGGTATAAAACTTTTCCATTCTAATTACAATTACACATAAATTATGATACTGATAATGAGAATCGGGAGCATGAAAATCGTATGCATCCAAATGTTACAGCAGGAAGAGTGCAGGGAAGAGGGAATAGCGATAATGATCTCCCAAATGATGCGAACGGCATAACCCGAAGTTTCTCGCCGAGAATAGCCAGTATGATAATTTACCATTTCTATAATTAGGTCAAGTAGGATGGCTATCTCGCTAACGGGTATGACAATTTTCCAATACTATAATTAGGTCAATTACTATAGTCATAATAAGGATGGTGATAATGAGGATCGTATGGGTTCGAATTCACAGCGATCAGAATAGTATTAACGAGGGAGGTTCTAATACAGAATCTACGCCGCTGGTAAAGAAGTTATGCATTGAAACTGCATCCAATGACCCATGTCCCAATAATACTTGTACAAGATCCACTTCCGGTTGTTTCTTGATGAAACAAACTGCAGGAAGTCAAAATCGAGAGTCTCTACTACAACAAGCTGCAAGAATTCCAAATCCGAATTGTGTGGATGTTGAGATGGAGTTAGACCATACTACAAATCCAAATTCTATGGATGTTGAGATGGAGGTTGAGGAAACTTCAGATCCAAATTCTGTACATGTTGAGATGGACGTACAGGAGGATGATGATATCTCATTGATCGAATATCCAGTCTTTAGGTACTCACCGATGAGTGTACTACTCAAACCCGTGTCCACGGCTAACACTCACCTAAATTATATCTTCAAATTATAACTGGGGGCATGGGAACTATCCATGGGAAGCACACAGCCGCCTTGAAATCTAAGACATTACTAATAGGTAAAAGTATTTATTTTATTTTTAAAACAGGTATCTGTTTTATTTTGAAAATAACTATAGTTCAGTTGTTTCATTGAACGCATATCTTATTTTATTTAGCATGGTTTAATTCTGCCTTTGTCATATAATTGTATTACATTACCGTTTTAGAACCACTGGTTGTTTTAATAGATCTGATAGATGTCACATTATTGATGGTGTTTGTTTGTTAACATTACAAATTACAATGGTGTGAGTGAATATATATGAGAAGCTGAATCATTTGGATGGTATGATATTACCTCTCATTTTACTGTATTATCTTGTTGTATGGATATTATAGGATACTCAGAAATGCAGGTTGTTTGAGTGGTTTGATAAAAGATTATGTAATTTGTTGTATGGATATTATAGGATACTAGGAAATGCATTTTGTTTCAGTAGTTTGATAATGTAATATAACAAAGTGAATGTTACATACAAATAACATCATATTTTATGAAACCACTCAAACAACATGCATTTCGGAGTATCCTATAATATCCATACAACAAATAACATAATCTTTTATCCAACCACTCAAACAACCTGCATTTCTAAGTATCCTATAATATCCATACAACAAATAACATAATCTTTTATCCAACCACTCAAACAACCTGCATTTCTAAGTATCCTATAATATCCATACAACAATATAATAGAGTAAAATGAAAGGTAATATTATGCCATCCAAATGATTCAACTTCTCATATATATTCACTGAGACCATTGTAATTTGTTAACATCATTGTAATTTGTAATGTTAGTAGTCAAACACGGTCAATAATGTGAAATCTATCGGATCTATTAAAACAACCAAAGCTTCTGAAACGTAATGTAATACAACTATATGACAAAGGCAAGATCAAACCATGTTAAATAAAATAAGATATGCATTCAATGAAACAACTGAACTATAGTTGTTTTCAAAATAAACCACATACCTGCTTTAAGAATAAAACAAATACCTTTATGTATTAGTAATGTCTTAGATTTCCAAGCCACTGTATGCTCCCCATGGATGCTTCACATGACCATTGCTAATATTTGGAGATATACTCTGGGTGAGTGTTAGCCCCGGGCACGAGTTTGAACAGTACACTCACCGTTGATATCATCATCCTCCTCTACCTCCGTCTCAACATCTATAGAATTTAGAATTTGGATCTGAAGTTTCCTCAACCTCCATCTTGACATCCAAGGAATTTGGACTTGTAGTTTGGTCTAACTCCATCTCGAAATCCACAGAATTTGGATTTGGAATTCTTGCAGCTAACTGCAATAGAGACTCTGGATTTTGAGTTCCTGAAGTTTGTTGCATCAAGAAGGAACTGGAAATGGATATTGTACCAGTAGTATTGGGACCTGCATCATTGGATTCCATGTTAATGCATATCTTCTTTACCAGCATCGCAGCTGCCATATTAGAACCTCCCCGGTTAATACTATTCCCTTCGCGTAGCTTGATCGCTGCGAATTTGGACCCATTATCACCATCCTTATTACAACTATCCTCCTTGACATAACTATAGGAATGGAAAATTGTTATATCTGTTGGCAGGATAGCTATCCTACTTGACCTAATTATAGAAATTGTAAATTATCATACGGGATATTCTTGGCGAGAACCTTCGGGTAATTGTAATTGTAATTATAATTTATTGGTAAATGTAATTAGAATGGAAACTTTTGATACCTGTTGTTCTTGGCCGCAACACCCTTTGAGTTGAGCCATTCCCACCTCTCCTCGTTGCAGTGTCAGAAGCTCCCTCTCCCTCTTTATCACTATTCCCTCTGTGTTGCATTATCACTCCTGAGATGAAGCTCGTTGGAGTTGAAGGAGCACCGGATATGGCAGCTAGGATTGTGGCCCATGCTTCCATTCCCTCATCCTCCAGCTGTAGACTAATTGCCGAGGAAGCTTCTAATCCCTTACCCTTTTTCTCCAGACTCATGTTAACATTACCTGAATTAGCACCAGAGCTGGCATGTGGTGTTAGGGCTGATCCTTCTAATTCTTGATCCTTGGCGTCTAGAAAGTAATCTGCCACAATCCTCACTACAGAGTTTATATTCTAGTCAGAGCGGCCTTTTAGCATGCCTTGGATGGCAGAAGCATACTGGGAAAAATTCAAACCATGAAGGGGTTCCTCTGCCCTAAAGTGTAAGACGGTTGTGTCGAATGCAATTGCAGCCCCTTTTGCTGTCGGAAATGTTCCAAGATACACCCGCTTTTTCTTTCCGACATCATCCATTTCATTAGAAACTCGGGAAATCCAATTGTCACCACTAGGATATACTCCGATGTAATTTTTTTTCCTCCTCCCATAATTTTCTCTTTATTATCTCGGACAACTGTTGCACAAGCTTGTTGTTCAGCAGCTTCTGTAGTGACTGCCCTCCAACAACCGCTATCTGCAACAGGGTTTGCTCCCTCTTCACTGTTTGTGGGTTCAATATAAGAACCCATGTTCGTATA
>LPNX010102761.1:746874-758348 GCA_001517045.1 Pseudotsuga menziesii | reverse complement strand
TGAACCATACCAAGTGCTATGTCAGGCTCGGGTTGATGTATTTTTTGGTAGCATGATGTTGTTTTTGAAAACTAGGATTGCATCTTAAAGGTCCATCATTTTCTTGCACTGACCCCAAGACTTTGTTATTTCGATTAGTCACATATTTTTAGTCAAGATTTATGAATTTATCCTTAAGCCCCATGAACTCTATGCATTAATTCCCGCTAATTCCCACATCCTTGGCTCGTGAGCCAACAACATTAATTTAAAGCTCAACCTCTCCACCATTTCAACCAATAATTTTGTTTGCTAATGCTTCTTGTGCTAGATGATTACTCAAGTATATAGTGTCTTTGCTCATGCACTGTACACTTTTATTTGATGATTCTACTTTGCAAGTTTCATAATTGAATTCCTCTAGTTCCCGGTGGGTAGTACTGATTCTTATATAGTTTTCTCTATGGCTTTACATAATAGGCCAAGTTCTCTTTCTCACTCTCTGATTTAATGGTTGCACTCATTTCATGTAGTCTAAAGTAAAAATCCTAGGAAGATATATTCCAAACTCTATTTAGAATCAAGCAAGTGAAGGGAAACTTTCACCATTATTCCAATCTGAGTGTGATCTTGTGTGACTTTGTTCTTTTTGATAAGTTTGCATTTCCTTTTCAACCCATATTTTAGTTTCTTCCCTCTCCTTTTGAGGAGTATGTTTAGTAAAAAAAAATTGACTTTATGTTGACATGATTTTTTACATCTTGTTAGATTTATATATTTTAATTATTAAATTATAATATCATTTTATACATTTTTTAATTATTAAATTATAATATCATTTTATACATTAAAAAAATAAAAAGTTTTATTGTTAAAATTACAATTATAACTTACTGATTAGTTAAGAAACCTAACAAAAACATAAATTCCTCGACTCAAATTTGATGATTGGACTTTTATTTGTGATGTATGAAAACATGTGAAAGTAGAAATCTCTTCCATTAAAGAATAGATTCATGTTTTCAATGATGTAATCACAAATATTTTTTTTATGAATATCAAATCGAATGGAAGAAAATTTGATTTTTTTTATAAGTTTGTAATATATTAAAAAACTAAGAAAATTATACAGATATCAGGCGCAGAGATGAGTCCAAAGGTCAGCTGCAAACAACAGTCCAACTTCTAGAGCTAGAAACAAAATTAACCTATCAATCCTGCATACCTAATTGAGGTAGAAACGGTCTTAGCAGAGGTACCGCCACAAGCTGGTGGTTATGGCCTCCATGAACAAAATAAAAACTGCAGAGCTGGAACTTGTAAGGACCGACTAAACTAGCATTAATCATCATCCAGAATAACAAGAGGAGGGAGCAAATGATACACCTTGTCTGAGCATGTTGGTGCCATAGGGCTCATCGTGTACCAAATCCCATCTTGGTAGATTGGAAACCCGACTGATCACCAACCGAACGAGGGACCCCTTCATATGTAGTAGATACAAAACAAAAATATTTCCCTGTGAGTTCCCAGGCCAGCAAGTTGAGCTTCAAATGGACTCTATTGTTTGATTCCACCAGAGCTCGGTTGAAGCACTTCATCCAACCCTCCAACGGATCCATGCATTCGTGTAAATTGAGGCCCATGCAATCCTGATTGAAAGCATCCATCCTCATAATCAGAAATAGCCTAAAAGGGATTTAGTCTGCCAAAGCAGACCCAACAAACGTCCTCGTGCAGAAGGTCTCTCTAGTGCAAGTGGTGTAAGTATCTTCCACCATAGAACCCAATTCCAAGATTAACTGGGTCGATCGGGTCTTGCGCATGCAGGTTTGAAGCCATTGAAGCCATATCTTGTAAACGACGTTGAATTGACAAGGAACTATCTACTCAAAATAGGCCTTGGCATGAATTACCCAAGGCATATGAGAGCATCGAGGACCAACATTGGTTTGGCTCCGCTCAGTGATTTTCATGTGAGCCATGCCAGAACCCAAACAAACCAAAGGAAAACATGTGAACTAGTGAATGCCAGAGGGCCTAGCCCAAGGTGTTCAACATAAACGAGGCAAAAGAAGGAAGAGCGTCATGGAGAAAAAACAATGATCTCACATGCATGTGCGATATAAACAAAATCCAAGTCTTATTCTTGGAGATCGTACACAAATGGCATAGGAAAGTAGATGCCATGAGTTTGCAGGATCAAACCATTAACCCATCCATCGAATCACCAACATATATCATAAAGGGATGGATAGCCTGTATTTACAGCCTGTATTTGGAGTTTTCAACAAATTTGTTCTACTTACTTTCATTGGGTTTCGTTGTAAATACATTCTTTCAACAAATTGTCCAAATAGTTATTTGTAGAATCCACGGCCTAACTTTCATAAGTAAATAGTTTTTTTTCCCTCTATGGGTCAAAGATGAATTGTTTTATCATAAAGCATTTCGCGTCTCTGGTTTTTTTTCCGTCCATTGGCCAAAGATGAATTGTTTTATCATAAACAGTAAACAGTGATCCACTGACACAGAAAACATCAATTTGGTAATAGTTCACACTTAACTTTGCTCAAACAACAAAATGTTCAATCCTTTTTACTAGTCATGTGATCGCATATACCATCAACACCAATACGGATGCCTTTCTCATGCGAAGTGAAGATGGGTATCAGATTTGACAAAATCATCTAGTGATTTCAAACTTTTGTGGATCAACTGTTTTTCATAGCGAACTAATTTTGGGTCGTTTTGTTGTGTAGTAAATATTTTTAAACATGGGATTTAAAACAGGTTATGAGCGTTCCAGTAATTGGGTTGGGTACTCATTGTGCAATATCCATTGATGAAATCACCGTAAATGATATCAAGGACCTCCCATCCATCCGAGCAAAACTATGGCTCATGAATTTGGGCCGCCAGGATAACCAATATCAAAATAACTATAATCCTATAAATCGCGTTGAATTTGTTTCTACAGGTTTCACAATAATCCCAGGTATCAATGGCTTCTTTTTTGTTTATTTTCAGTATAGCTAATAAAATGAAATTTTTAAAAATTTCCTTTCACAAAAATCTATTATAATATTGTAATTTTTCTTAATACCAATCATATTAAGGCACTAATTCTTTGAAAGGTAGAATAGATTTGGCCAAGTTAGAATAGATTTGGTCATTGATGAATTGAATCTATTTATAAGATAATTTGAAAATAAATTTTAAAATGTTTGTAATTTTTTATATAGTTATTTTTAGTAATTTATTAAAATGGTAACTAATATTTAGTTATTGATATAATGAATAAAACTAATGTTTAAGTGAGAATTTGAAAATCAATTTTAAAATACTAAATTTTTTTTATTTTACATCATTTTCAATTTTTTATTTATCAAATTCTTTATTATATTTTAAATAATTAAAATTGTTTTATAAAAATAATATATAAAATAAATCTAAGATAATATAGAAGATAATTCTTTATTATATTTTAAATAATTAAAATTGTTTTATAAAAATAATATATAAAATAAATTAAAATTGTTTTATAAAAATAATATATAAAATAAATGTAAGATAATATGGAAGATGAATTAAGTAGGGAAAATATATAAAGTAAAAAAATTATATATATATATTATGCCTAAATAATTACAATGATAAATTGATAACCAGGCGGCTAGGGCTCCTAGCCACCATGCTCCATCATTGAGCGGCCATTGATAATGAGATTTTGCAGGAGATTTTGTGTGGCTTTCCTGTGAATGGAGGTAGGGAATTGCGCGGTGACCCGTTGTGGGTTTTACAGCGGCAGCGGCGGTGACAACTGCGGGAGTTACGGACCTAATGCCCGCTAGTGCTTGGCAGGCGTGGAGCAGGTGGTGCAACTACACTTTCTCGCGGCGGTAGGTGTTGTGCGGAGTGGCCCCGGTGGTCCTTTCTCCAGTCTCCATTATGGAAATAGAGGCCGAGTTTGCAGGAGAAACCTTCTTTTTGACGCAGAAGAGGACGCGAGGTCGAATCTCCCACGGTCCCCTAGTCCCCGCCGGTCTTCGAGTTTTGGTGGTAGACGATGATCCGACCTGCCTAGAAATTCTGGAGAAAATGTTGCAAACCTGCCAGTATGAAGAGAAGCCAGCTCAGCGTGGAATCATGGCGGAGATTGAAACCGGTGTTTTCCATTCGCCAAGGTTTTCAATGAATGCGTCCAGGCTTCATCAGATAGATTTCGCCGCGGTTTTTTTTGATGGGGTTTCGGCTACAAGATCGGTGGGTTTCATCCAATATCTGGGGTCGAGGGCTTCGGCTCCAAGAATTGAGATCGAGTGCGTGAATGGCTCATTTGACACGATTGGTGGGCTTCGGATTCAAGAATTGGGGTCGAGGGTTTGCTAACTTTCGAGGCTGCTGGATCATCTATTGCAGAGAAAGATCGCCAGCCTTATGGAGGTGGCGGTGACTGTGATATACTCTTGCGTGGCGACCCGTATTGTGTCCTTAGGGATCTCTGCGGCGGCGACGGCGTTTTCAGAGGTGGTGGCCTTTGCTATCGGCAGTATACCTGAGTTTTTGTGTGGTAGTGGGTTTTCTGGTGGTGCTCGTGAGATATATGATCAGTAGTGATCCATTTTTGGCTGAAGTTTTTGTAGTTACTACTTATGATTTGGGTTGTGATACCCATATTTTCTGTGATGTAGCTGATATGCTTTTACAGTTTGGGACAGTTTTGTAAATTTTTGGTTATGACAATATGAGACAGCAAATATGTGACAATGTAGGGATCCTAGTGATCCTCTTACATGTGAAGATGTAATTTTGTTCCACTTTGAAATAAAATTCTGAATTTTTCAGAGGAAAAAAATAAATAAATTACAATGATAAATTATCATCTTTTATATGTAAAGATGTGAAAACAAATGTATTTAAAATTATTAATTGTCTTTTAAATGAAAATATATCTAATAATAGTGTATAATGTTAATTAAACATTGTAAATTTATGAAATCAAATCAAATATTATTTAAATATCTATTGAAATATTGTGAAGACAATATAATTTTATTTATTTAAAATTTAAAATATTTAAATGTCAATGAAAATAGTTTGAAGATATTTGGTAAAGATTTTTTTTTCAATAATATTTATAATTTTTACTATATAACTTATATTCATATTTATTCATATATTTTATTATGAAATTCATATTCATATTTATTAGCTACATAAAAGTATATATAATAAGAAATAATATATTAAATAAACTATTGAAACTAAACAATTTATTTGTTCATTAGTAAAATATCCACCTTTCACTTTAATAGAGATAAATGGCTTTCTTTCTTCTCACCAACCCCTCTTAAAAGTATACTCTACATATCATAAATCAAAGCGAAAAGGTTTTTATTTTACCACCACCCTAATTATACTTAGTAATCACTAATGCTCATTTTAGATGTATAGGTTGAGAGTTTTGCAAAATTATGATAATTTTAAAGGGTCTTTCTAGATCCTTACAAGTTGAACTTTATACAAGATAATAAAAAATGTAAATATCCAAGCTACAATCATAATAGAAAGACAAGAGAATGGAATATCAAGTGCAATTCTACGTCGTTTCAAGATTTTAATTGGAAAACTTAATAAGTGATACCTTATAGCTCACACAATACATGTAATAAATCTTCCAAAATCCCATATTAATGCTTTATAAGAGCATGTAACATCATCAAGATAAAATTTAAAGTCTAGAAATAATCATAATCATGTCTTATTAGACTACCAAGAAGTATTAACCACAATAAGTTTTCTTACTAAAAATATCTAATGGGTTTTTGAGGCATTGGAAATTCTTACCTTATGAATTCTTCAACATATATTTTAAAGCAACATAACTAGCTAAGATATATATAGAACAAAATGCCATGCTACATGACCCAATTCAAAATTTTCTTTGGGAAAAACTAGACAATTAGGTTGTCACATATTGAGATACTTTGCGTGGACATTGAGGAAAATTTCATGTGAAATTATTTCTTTAATTAACTATTTATTTTAAGCTAAATATGAACACTAATACCATTATCATTTTGAATTCATGTGCGTAACCATATATAGCATTGGAATAACAATGCATATTTTGAATTCATACATTACCCATAAGATTTATAACACTACATGTCATATTGCAAATAAAGAATACTTAAAAAGAAGTGCCTTGAACTTTTTGCACCAAGACATCCTTTTTCTACTATTGCCACCATCACTTCCCTCCTATCCCTTAATAGATGATGTTAAAAGCTTAGTTTACGACCTTGACTCTAAATATTAGTATTTATCTTCATATTTATTTTAGTATGGAATTTAGCATACAAATGTTGAATATTGACATATTTGGTTGTAGAATAATCAAAAGAAAAAGAAAAAAACCTTAAATTATGGGACAAAAATAATGTTTGTCTTCCAAATATAATGACAAGCATCCTTGTGATAAATAGTAGGATCTCTTCACCCAACAATCTAAAGATAGCTTGGAAAAGGGTAACCAATATTTCATAATTTTCATAAGATATCACTTGATTCAGATGAAAATGGGCTGGTAAATGTTTAATGTACGGCATGACACAACAAAAATAACATTGCAGTGGCATGACCATGTTGGTCTTCATCAAGCATGGACCTACTTGGTTGCAAATGTTGCAATATGGAAGTGGTACAATTGAGATTGATTGAATAAACTTAATATAATTATATTAAGAGTATAGTTTGCTTTTAATTTTAGTATTTTGATTGCTTCTTTTTATTTATTTTCAATATCTTGATAGCTATAATCACTATCAAAATAACTCTAATATTAGAATTCGCATTGAATTTGCTTTGTATGGATTTCACGGTATTTGCTTCTATCAATTGCTTCTTTTCGTTTTATTGAGAATAAAGCTAAGCCAAATGTACAAATATTTTGATAGTTCTAATCATTATCATGTTAACATTGAAAATCTTTTAAATTTCATGTTCAACAATTTCCTACTCCACGACTTTATTATTTTATTAGTAAGTTTCTTATACCAAATATCTTATAAATAAATTAATGGTAGTTAAGATTGGGTCATTGATGAAATGAATTTAGTTATTGCTTAGGTCAAAGAATTTGAAAATAAACATAAAATGATGTACATTGGGAGGATATATATATATATATATTTGGTAACAAAATTGGTGGTATATGGAATCCATTGGAGGGGAGAGTAAATTTATATTGGAACTTGTCATTGATGAGCATTTCAATTTCATTTTTTTAAGGATTTTAGATCATTTATATCTTATTAACAATTAGTTCATTGAGAGCAAACATATTACAAAGTCAAGATTGTGAGTGGGGAGGATAATCATTTTTCCTCAACCACTTTCAGAATCATATCCAACTAATGATATCTTATTTTTAAACATCATATATGTATAATATTTAACATTCTCAATAATACTAATTTTAATATATTTACTTATGTTAAATATTAAACCAAGTCCTAGATTCCTTGTACCCCACACTCTTTTCACCTTATGATGACTATTAGTCATTTTAGAAAAATTAACATAGAGTCTCTGAGAGAATTCTTATTTATAATCTAGCTATATATTTATGATTTTTAATACAACTAGGTTCAATCAAAGAAAATCAAGATTCATGTTATAAAGTGTTATTCTTATATGAATCTTAGAGTTCGATGTTTTGATATTTATCTTTAAAAATATAATGAGTTTTCTCATCACTCGTTATTTTCTTTTCAATAATATGGTTACGCTTTAAATCACAATTGAAATCTATGTATAACATGGTTAGGCTTTAAAGATCAAGTCCAAATATGTAAACAATAATACAATAAAAATGAAATAACTAAATCAAAGAAGCAACAACTTAAGCTTATGGATAAGTACTTGTTAAGTTTATTATTTTGAAACAGATATCCATAAAAATCTTACAAATGATCAATTCCAAATTTATAAATAATAAAACCAATTCCTCTACTAATCAAAGCATTATACGATTATTATTTGACAAGAAATTTAATTCTATCTTTATTACACCATCCTTCACACACTAAATTATCTAAGTAAGAAATTGGTGTATACGCAATTACAAGGGTAAGAATATATGAACAATTCATAATGTTACAACAAAGCAAAAGGCTGATGGGTATATAGAAAGGAGTCCGAGCATTCTAAAGAAAAATAGAGAAAGATGAATGTTGAAGTAAGAGAATTTCATTCTATGATGATAGGATGTTTGATATTTATGTGGGATAGGGATTTCTAAATGTCATAGAAAGTACATCATGTTGTTTGTAAGAACAATATCTATGTTGTTAGATTTTTATAATTCAAGCTAGCATTATGATCTTAGGATCTTTAACTGAGAGAATAACATGCACAGCAACAAAACACAAGAGACAAGAGACACAAAGAATTATCCTCGGGGAAACCATAAAGGAGAAAACCCCGCAACTTCCTCAAAGATAGAATCAGCACCAAAAGTAAAACCTGAAAACATAAAGATGATCTCCCGACAGCAGCAGTCTCTCTCTTGTCCCAACAAATTCTCTCTCTCACTCATGCGCCCCAATGAGTGAGTGTGTGTGTGATAAATAGAGAGGCTCACTCTCTATTCATATTCTTTCGTTCACTTGAAACCCACTCCAACATGTCGGCCTCACTTAATAATACTTACTAGAGCCGACATCTCCAGGAGTGTCTAATAACCCTAGTGCCCCACAACTTGTAGGGACTTTGCCTCCTCCGACCAACAAGGAGGTTTATCCTTAACACAATGGTGGGGACCATTGCTCCGACTTACAATGACTCACATAGGGTCAACTTCTCTTGGATAGCCTAATAACCCTAGGGCCCCACAACTGCAGGGACTTTAATCCTTGACCAATACGAGGGTTACCCACAATGACTTGGCATGACTTGTTTACATTACAGACACATCCCGGAATAAAAGTCGGGGTACAATACATAAGATATACAGATGAATACATTTCGAAGTTACAAATACATCAACATATGTATGCTCTTTACTTGAAATAAGATTCCTTCTTTAAACTTGATGTTCATGGAAAAAACCTAGATATTACAAAGGAAAAGGATGGTGGTGATATTCTCATGTCTATAGAAAGTGAGGAATATCAGCTTATCATCAATTATATGTATTCATTGCGATAAAATTGTTGCATTCGTTTATGTTGCAATTAGCCTCCTTCATTGGATTTGATGTAGGAAATCCATCAAATTTGATGAGTATAGAATTCATTTTAAAGTATGGCGGGATACCATATTATTGGTAAAAATGGTTAATATAGATCAATTTTATTCTTCCATCATAAAGAAGATGAAAACCACAATAGTAACCACAATATAAGTTGCATTGAAATATCTAGGCACCATCAACATGGAAGGTAAAACAATTATAACTGAAATATTTTTTTATTGATTGCTTTTAGGAAACATGAGTAAGTCACAATTGTGGCATATTTTATTTTAATGGATAGATAGGTTATTGGGGTAGAACCTAGGTCGAGAGGATTGTTGAATTTTGGTTGATCTTTGATCTTTAATTCTTTAAGTGTGGAAATACTAAATACTTGAAACAATGAACCATTCAATCACATAAAACACATTCAACCATAACACAAGATGTACCCTAGGGAAAACCCCCAAAACTATGAGGATGAAAACCCCCCAAAAATATTCTCAGTATAATTATGATAGATAACAGAGAATGTATTTTACAATAACAGATTGCTTTCATAAGATAAGAGATCAAAAAACACCCTTGGTGTAGATACTGAGCAATAGAGAAGAGATATTAATCATATGAACTTCACAATGAGTTCAATACAATATATAATGTGTTGAACCAGTTCCATGCAAATAATAGTGAATCACTACATAGGGAATTAGCCTCCCATGCAAACCCTAGCGAATTGATTTCCTTGGATAATTGTTGTACACCTTGGTTTCTTCAATCCTGCATAATGAATGCGTAATGCCTTCTTCTTTGACATTAAATCAGGTTAGATTGTCTTCAGAGTGAACTCGCCTCTCAAATGGATGTAGGATCACTTAATTAAAATGCTAACTTAAGTGTCTTCATGTAATAGGAGAAACTCAAGTGTTGTAACTTAAGTGTCGTCTTTTAGTTTAACTAAAATGTCGCTATGCAAAACAATTTAGTTAACTAATTCCCCTTCTTAACACTTTTAGTTAACTTATTCTTAACTGAAATCATGTTGATTGATTTACTTGAAGTGACCATTGTGAGTTCTCCTTTAATTAATGAATGCATACATTGTTTCTTTAACTGAACCTCAACAATATTTAATTGAGGCATACATTGTTACTTTAACTTAAACTTATAACAATTCGAGTTCATCTTAGTCAATTGAATTTATCTCAAGTCCAATTCGAATTCTCTTGATCTCTATGCATTTATCTTTATCTCTTATATTTTACTGCATGGTCAATATGTCACATGCCCCAATTTGCAAAACAATTTAATGTTATTGAGGAACATTATGTTATATTTTATGCTAAGTTTGTAATTGATGACCAAGTGGGGTCAAGAATAATTAATGTATTTCAAAATATTTTATTAATAAAAAAATAAATGATGAGACAACAGCTTAGGGAAGCTGTTAAAAGATTGTTAACTGGTCACTTGGTGGAGGAGTATGGGTGGAGAGTATACTGACAAGTGGCAGCATCCTCAAACTACTTCTAACTATTGCAGGTGGAAACTTCCCTATATTTGTGGTCATGATTCCCCAATAAAGTGGAATTGGAGCAGGTGGCTCATTAAGTAAAAAATGACCCAGAAGACCTAGGCATTATTATAAAATTTCCCATTGAAGACAGCTGAGGCTGCTCATTCTGGAATGGTGATCATTCAGGGTGAATGAAGTGCACATGAGAAATTCGATGGAGGGGACTGATTGAAGTGAGTTTGAGGGGTTAACTGCTGAGAACTGAACTTATGCACCTATTAGGATGAAGTTCTTACTACTATAAGCATGATTGAATTATTGCTGTAATTTGACTAGTCATGTGACATAAGGTCTTAAGGATACATCCTTCACCCAGTACTCTACCAGGAGGACCAGGAAATAGGCTTGGGGGTCCTGAGGAAGTGCAAACTAAGCTTTCCCCAGGAATTGGTTGAGAGGAACAACCTCCTTAAGTTGTTGTCACCTCATCATTTGACAGGTTTTTATTTGTTCAGGTTATTTATAATTTATTTACCGTTTTCAACAAATGTTTACTAGTCTTTTAAAGATATGCATGTTATTGTTTTGTTAGGGATATGTAGATTATAAACAACAGTATTTATGCTAAATGAAAAGTAAATATAAATAGATTACCATACTGTATTTTTCCACACTTTGTATAGGCAATACTCTAATACAACTGGTTGATTAAGTAGATTTGATGATTTGTTATTAACT
>LPNX010102761.1:607354-745342 GCA_001517045.1 Pseudotsuga menziesii | reverse complement strand
ATATATATATATATATATATCTTTAGTAATCATACTAATCATAGAACTATCATTAGTACTAATACTTATTATAAACACAATAGATAAAGTTAAACAAATAAATATAAGAACAATAAACAAACTAGCACTTAGGGTTTTGAACTAGATAGTATTCCATAATTTCTTATAATAACTTATTCCAAGATCATATTTGCATTCTACACTAAAAATATATGTTTCTACTGTAAACTTCAATGATTTGCTTAAGGGGTTATCCTTATAAATAGACTTTTTTACTCTTATTTCTTTTATAAAATTTAACAGCTGAAATTAATTATTTATAAAAGTAAAAATAGAAAACAAAACCAAAATTATTCCTGTAATTTCTATTTATTTACACAATTGTAGGGTAATTAAAATATCAACCCTTCTAAGCAAAAGCAGAGTACAATTCATTAGAGGAAATTTCAACTCAAAATGGGCCTTTTAACTTTAACTCAAATTCCATGTCATCATGTGTTAGCCAATGAAATTGCTTTAAATTTGAAATATTGTATAGGTCTTAAACACCTTTTTAATATAAATTTGGGGATAGGTATCATAGAAAAAACTACTTTTTTTTTGTTTGTATTTTCGACATATCTCCCCGTGTTTTTACTCAAATGTGAATCGGGAGAGCTCGTTGGATGCGCAATTAAATTCTGCATCCAATGAGTACCCACTCAACATACTTTTAACGGACCCCTCTACCCCAAAAACAAGACATACCTAAAAAACGTGATGATGACATCATCGTCACATTTTTTCAAGTATTTCTTGTTTTTGGGGTAGCAGGGTCTGTCAAAAGTATGTCGAGTGGGTACTCGTTGGATGTGGAATTTAATTCCGCATCCAACGAGCTCTCCCGATCGAAATTTGAGTAAAAACACGGGGAGATATGTCAAAAATACAAACAAAAAGGTAGTTTTTTTTCTTTTCTTCCTCCAAAATTAATAAATATTATTTTATTATTTTAACTATTATTTTACTAATTTTTTTTAGGAGGCCCATTTTGAGTTGAAATTTCCTCTTATTTTAGTCTTTAACACAGTAAAAGCTTCCAATAAATTAATTTATTGTAAATCATTCTAATTACAAGATAACATAAAAAAAATTAAATAACACTGTTAATGATTTAAATAAGAGACAAAATAGAAAGTAGCGTAATGGCTCATAGGCCTTTTATAATAATCTGTCAAGGCTTAAAGCCTGCACAAAAACAAACTCTATAATTTATTTTCTTAAAATAGAAACAGTAAACCCAAAAAAATTTAACTATTAATAACCCTCCGCCTGTTTACATGTCTCGATTGAGTAGATAGTCTTTTTCTTCACCATTTAAAATCCATTTAAAAACTTAATTAACCAGGCAGAGGTCGAACAAGCTTATCACGGCTTAGAGTCGAGTTCCAAGGATTAAACAAAAAGTTTTTACATCTCCAAAGCCGTAAGGCACTTTCAAGAAAGTCACAAGTCACAAATGCTACAGCCTTAAAGATTTATTGCCATAATGCCCTCTAGGGTTTAAAATTTTTACACAAACAAAACAACATGAAGAAGTAACCTAACAAGTAAATCAAGTCCGAGCCTTAACCAACACAGAGAAATCTCTTGTTTTCTGACCACCATAATACCAATGCAGCAGAAACCCTCAACGCAACTGGGGCTTACCAGAGTCTGCATAGTTGAAGGAACAAGCTCGATTCCAATCTACAGAGCTACGAGGAGGACCTACACATAGTAAACCCTTTTTTTTGGGTCGCAAATCATTTAACAAATTGAATAATTTCAACATCTACTTTATTTTAAAAAAATTGGGTTTGGGTCTTCACCTGGCAGCGTCTCAGTTTGAATGAAGTTGTGGAAACCAACCTCCTAAGATCGCTTATTGGCACCTCGCCGGAAGTTAAGAAGACACCAAGTCACACTTTTGAAGGAAAACGAACAACACTCCAACCTGAATGAAGAAGCACTCTTGTATAAGCTCTGTCCACTGCTTTTAGTCTTAAAACTAACTCAATCCTCGAATCGTTGAAGAAAACAAGTTTCTACACTCTCAGTATGCTACAAAAACCTTTAAGCACCGAGAATCCACCTCATACCCTCACTAAAACAAGCTTATAGTGCTAGGTCAAAAGGCAATTTATACACAAGAGAGTTGATAGAGTCATGGCGGCCACGAGCTCATAGCTCGGCCGCACGAGTCGATGAACCTTCTCTTTGCAAACAAAAGGTAGGGTTCTCGCTTTTAAGTCAACCTATCTTGTGGATAGAACTATCTCCACGTGTCTTCCCAATAATTTTATAATTCGTGGGTGCAAAACAATAGTGTAGTGCGGATTCAATCTGCATTAAAATTATTGAAGTCAAAACCCTTAATCATTAAAACATTGCAAAGTTTATTATTATTAATAATGCTTTGAACTTTAATCATTCAAAAACCTAATCTATCAACTTTAGATTTATGGAAAGGTTATTCTTATAAAGAGTTTGTTGTGGGTCATGATAGGGAAGGCTCTTATTAACTATGTTTTATAAAACATAGATAAAAGACATACTTTCAACTAAGACTATAAGCTTATCCCATTTCCTTAATGCATTGTGTTTTTAGGAATGCTAGTAAATACAGTCCTTAGACTATATACAGACTTTTAGTGAAATTCTAGTAACTTAGTAATGAGTAAATAGATAAAAGAAAAATTAATTGGGTTATTCATAGAGAGGATGTTGTTTATAGAGCCCTATAATGAAGGTAATTGTGATAGAAACCAAACAATGTTGAGTGGACTAAGCATTAAGCTGCAAACTTTGTTTCTTCCTTTTTAAACACTAGATCACAATTACTGTAAGTAAGAATACAAGTAGTCTTTAGAATTTAATCTTAATCACCCAAATTTTTTGATAGCAAACGATCTTGCAATTTAACCCATGCATATGTAGTTTGTTTAAGCGTCATTACGGAGTTTTGATAGCAAAAGAGATTAAGATCAACATTACCTCTTATTGGACAAGCTGCAGTTAAAACATTCTAAGTCTAGCATCATAAACATGCTAGAGAAGTATCTTCTTGACTTGAATATCAATATTATTTTACTGGAACATATGCTTACCTGCTAAACCTGTAAGGAACCATCAGTCCAACTGTGTTAGATTAAAGCTAAGTAAGCCCCGATCTCACATAAGAAACTTTCCCTACTTGACAAAAGAAATCAATAGTATTTCTAGCATGAGTAATTACAAGTTTCTTTTCTACTTTCTGGAAAATTACAACTGCTAAGTTGAAAATAGTACTAACATAGTTTTTTAAAGACAAGCCTTTAGATAATACAAATTCTTATAAAGAAGTAATCTGTGTTTCTCTTTCAAACTGTTTTATTATCTGCTGACAGTTAGGGGTATTTTAGCGGTGACAATTGACATTTTATGTCAAATGAAAAATTTTAAATTTTTACGAATTTTTGGGTTATTACACAATATGTGTTAACTTTAATTATCTATCATATCATATTATACTAAGAGGATTTATCGGATGTTGTGATCATATTATATTACTCTAGACCCAATAATCATATGCTAAAGTAATTCAATCTAGAGGTGGCCAGTCTCTAAAGGAAACTTAATAGAAACGACGATCATGGTTAGAGATGCATCACACAACATTAAATGCTTCAACATGTAAAGCATTAACTCTGTACAGGAGGTCCACCCCATGGGTATCTACTACAATTGGAGGTCAAATGAGAATCTTTACTTGACACATAAGTCCAGTGCCTTGTCCAACAAGACTTCACAATGTCATCACTTTGACAAATCAAAGCATTCACCTCTATATGGGAGGAATAACCTTTATACGGAAGGATTAGTAATTCTTGAGTCCATCTCAAGAATCTACTCCAAGTACCTTAGTCCAACTCATGTTTCCGCTATACAAGAGGTGCAATCCTAGCGACACAAGATTGGCTTGGAGAATGACTCATGATGTTGTACATTTAACAAGGATAACACTCCATTCCACATACACTCAAAACTAAATCCAACATATTTAGGTATATAGATAAGACTTTTCTATCTAGTATAGATACTAGATAGACTACTTATTAAGAATATAGACTACTCTTGATATTAGATATGGTGTTGACTTTTTTTGGGGACCTCCAATTGGGTTAAGGATGGACACCATCTCTAGATGTTACTTTAAATATGTGGGCCCTTCATTAGGCCTACCATATTATATATGCATTTACTTCATTACATATAATTTTAATGTCACATATGCTTCCCTCAGGGTCATATCATAAATATTTAACTCTGTATATGCGCCCTTTGGATCGTAATAGGAATAAGAAAGGCACAAGTCGCCAAATATAGCCACTAATTGAAGAAGGTATTGTACAAATTCTCATGCTGCAAGTTAAATGCAAAATTACATGGGTATACTTAAATGAATCCAACCACTTAAGGAACACATTGTTAAATCATTAAACTATAAATAATATAAGAAATGCCAATTGGGTCTAGTTGGGGCAATTGAGAGGAAGAATGTTATTCTCTCCACCTAGGATCAATTTTTAAAATTGACACACTAAGCTCTTAATGAGATATGCATTTCACAAATGCAATAACTAAATAAATAGAAATTACAAAAGAAATATTCGAAATTTGGACATCTCATTCATCATTACAACAATAATTATGAGCTTTAGATATTGTTGACACAAGTGAATACCCTTCATCAACCATGCACTTTTACTTAGGAGAGGGCCCACTTAGACCTTTTATCATGAGAAAACCTTATGACTTATAGCATGAATACCATTACTTATGTTTTATGAGACTAATTTTAAATGCAATACAATAAAAATGTTGAATACAATCCTATGCCAAGTAAACATAGATAGAGATAAAATATAATAACATAAATTAATTCAATAAATAAACAAAATATATAAATTTTTTAAATAATTTATAATGTATTAAAAAAACTCATACTATTCAATTTCACATCTTTATGTTGACAAAAAGAAAAATATAAAACAAAAAGAAATATCATATACACCACAATAGTCTACATTGTATACAGATTTCTAGAATACCATGAACAAAGCTACTAGTCTATGATAATTCTAGAATACCATGAACAAAGCTACTAGTATGTGATAATTCTAGAATACCATGAACAAAGATACTAGTTTATGATCATTCTAAAATAGTAAATATCATATAAATCTTGGTAATCGATGGCCTCTCAATTACCTTTGCAGATAACTTATATGTCAACAAAAAATCCTTTCCTTATTTACATTCATTTGATCTATACATTAAATGAAAGAATGGAAGATGAAACATTTTAGATGATTAACTCTTTACATAATGATCTTTGTTGTCAAGAAGCTTTACACTCTACATTTATTTTATCTTTTTGTGTATTCTCTCTATGCATTATACACTTTGTAATTTCATGAAATGATGGGAAAATTTGTTGCTCAACTATTGCATAACGTAGAGTTATGATATGCTTTACTATAAAAATAATAATCCATATTATAATTGAAGGTTTTCTATGCTCATATTTCTTGCTATGGAAATGTTAATAAATAATCATATTAGAAAACACGTGTTTTTTTGCATATTTCGGCAAGGATCAAATCTTCCTCTACCACTCGCTCAAATCGGAACTTTGAACAATGTGTGGAACGGTGAATATCATAAGCATTATTTATTGACCATGAATTCTTTGGTGAGTAAGGTATACATGGTCACAAGGTGGTGGAATCCTAAATAACAAAGTTATCGTTGATGAAACCATGAATATATTTGGTGGCAGAATCTTGTTCATTTTGTGGTTGGACCTCCAATAAAGTTAATGGATCCATGAACATTGTTGGTGGAACCCTGAGCTCTAATTACAAACCCATGAGCATTATTGGTGGAACCATGAGCACTGTTGATATAACCAAGAGCCTTGTTTATGGAACCATGAGCTCTATTTTATGGAACCATGAGCATTATTAGTGGAACCATGAGCATTGTTGGTGGAACCACGAGATCTATTTATGGAAACATAAGCATTATTGGTGGAACCATGGCACTGTTGGTCAAACCAAGAGCTCTATTTATGGAATCATGAGCTCTATTTATGGAACCATGAGCATTAGTGGTCGAAACCATGGGTAATGGTCGAAATGTGGCGGAACTATGTAAGGAACCTATTAATTCCTGGAAAAATCCCATGTACGACAAAGTATGGATTCTCCCCAGCAAACAATCCCAATTTGATAGTCCACTGTTTAGTGTGGAGAATTCGTCTGGTTTACAGTTTCGGCTATCATAGATTAAGTTCTTTAAATATTTTATTGGTTACGACCCAGTTCATCATTTATATTATTTTTGTTTACATAATGAAATGCAGATGCCTAAGCTAAATGCAGGTATAATCTAGATCTAAAACTAAACTATTCTATCCCCTGTCAGGGAGAAAATTTAGAGTTCAACGTAATATACTGTAAATGCTCATAAAATTATAACAGATAGGTGTACCAACACAATAATCACATTCATTGCAGAAAGAATACCAAAGATAGCTCTGATATAATTAAACCATTTATTACCCTGTCAACACATACATTTATACAAACATCAGACCATTCATGACCAAGAAATCAGTTCTAGGAGGTTAGAACAATCTCACTGTATGATGTATAGAAGCAAGAAGAAATAGTTCTACAGTATGCATTCCACACATTCTGATTAAATCTCTGTGCATGCCTTTGTTCCAGAAAATTGATCCTTCTTATTATTAAAGAGTTAGCTCTTTTACAAAATAGTACAGCATTTTCACCAGCCAAATTCCTTTCTATGGTGCTCTGCACCCCTATTTATACTATCTCTATCCATCGCCTAGGAGATTCCCAAGTTTCTTATTTGCCCACCTGGATGAAAACAAACTGTTTCATAAAACACATAAAAATTTATACGTGCCTTTCCCTACTGGAAATACATGCGGTCTATGCGTTAGCTTGTCATGCGCTTGCGTTGTATTTCATTGGCTCAAGAACCAGTCATGTTGTTGCGCCTCCACGTATGTTGTTTCTTGGTGATCAATCCCCTGCTCCTATGTTTGTTTCACGCTTCTTTATTTTCCTACATCTTTGAATATCAGAGAAAATCTCCATCATTGATCTAAAAATTTCACAAATTTAGGTCGTCCATCCGCCTGGTGAACAAATAATGACCAGCACCTTGCTATGCAAGAAATTATATTTAGTTTAAGATTCGAGAGGAATATCTCTTAGTTTCCCCAATGGTTCTCAGTAAAAAACAAAACAGAATTTGGATGGTTAAGATCATCTCAAATATGGATCAGGTTTGATTTGAACCGTTAGATCATGTGGCCCAGCAAGCTCCTTTCCAATTTTCCCTAGACCGTTGATTTTATTCCAGAGTCATCCTTAGCCATTGATCTGAGATCAAAGTTGCGGGCTGCGGATTTACTAAATTCAAACGTTAACTTCCGCTTCCGCATTTCCGCTTCCACCCTTATGGAAAGCGGATTTTCAATCTTTCACAAAGTTCAAACGTTAACCTTTTGCTTCCGTCCTTCTGGAAAGTGAAAATCAGAAAGCGAATTTTCAGTCTTTCTCAAAGTTAAACGTTAACTTTCTGCTTCCAGCCTTTCGGAAAGTGGAAATCGGAAAGCATATTTTCAATCTTTCTCAAAGTTAAAAGTTAACTTTATGCTTCCACATTTTCGCTTCCACCCTTCTAGAAAGCGGAAATCAAAAAGCGGGTTTTCAATCTTTCAGGAAGTTTCACTAATATTTTTGCTTCCGCCCTTTCGGAAAGCAGATTTTCAAAAATTCACGAAGTTTCACCTTAATCTTTCCGCTTCTGCCTCTTCTTGATCGTTGGATCTCGATCACGGAAAGAGGAAAGTGAAACTTTAACTTTTCACAACCGAAACTTGATATTTTCTACTTTCGCTATTTCCTAGACCATTGATCCATGTTAGAGCGATTCTCAGCCATTGACCTGAAATCGAAAGCGGACTTTTTATGTAATGCATGTTTCTAGTGTCATGCCTAAGGATTTTTTACCAAAATGACACTTCAGGATTACGAAAATCCTTCTGCTCAAGATTCTAGGAAACAAGTGTAAGTGTGATTTTAAAATATAAAATGGAACGAGGGGCCCTAAAATGTAATTTTTTGGGGGGAAGCAGTTGCAGTAGCAACAATTGGTGGCTAGCTGGTGAACACAGATCTCTGAAAAACCTTCTTTGAACAACAAGATTGCCATATGGTATTGTACTTTGAATGTTCAATGATTACTTAAAATATATTTCTCGAGACTTCTTTAAACCATATTTATTCAGGGATGCAACTTTTATGCATCACATTTGATACCATTTCTTTGGGAGTAAGGTAACCAAGAGTTCAGTGTCTTGATAACTCTCCTGGGGCCAGAGTATGAAGTTCATTTTACCCCTAGTCTTTAAGTTGCCACCAGATAAGAATCCACAGGATCGTAACATAGTAAGATAGATGTATTTGTTTTTTCCTCATTCCCATGCTATTAGCATTCTTTTTATGCTTTCTTTATGACTGAAAATGTATTCCGAGTCTTCCTTTATTGCTTCTTTTACTTTGAGAATTTGGTGTAGGTTCTTCCATCCACAATGTCCTTTTGTGTGAGTGACATACTTGTTTTCTCACCATGCTCATGGACGGAGAAGAACCTTACTGATATTTGTTGTTTTGACAGCCCTTTTAGTCAGATGATTTATTTCTTCAACATCATTTCTTTAATTGAAGACCGAATATTTTAGAAAAATGACTTTTTAATCTAAGCCTTTTGGCCTCTTTTAATTTGTAGCAATGGGATCATTTTGAATACCATACATTTGTCATACCTTCTTCCTTTCTATTGGTCCATCATGATATGCTTCCTTATATAGGTATTAATGTGATGATGGATGAAACCCCAGGATAGTACTCCATACCTCATGAGTTTTTGGTTATTTCACAAGGGTTATAATGATTCAAATGTGGGCTTGAATACTAGCTTCCCTTTCCATCATCTGTCAACAGTTAAAGAATCTCATTATGATCAAACTTTACCATTTTCTCTTTCCCATAAGAAATTCCCGACATCCAAATATTTTGAGTTTAATCATATGCATATACTTCCAAGCACCAAAAATCGAGCTAGTTTATTAAAATCAAACAAACTAAGGCTATGAAATAAGGTGAAACAAATAGGAAAATAAACAAACTGGAAAACAAAATCAATAAAAGCAAGTTTAGGTATGTACAAAGGGTTTCTAGATCCTGGGTAAAGTACTACTTGAGAACATAACCAAGCTTCCTCAACTCCTTTTGGATCAAATGATCCAGTTTAGGGTGTGTTTCTCTGAGTTGTTGCTTAAACAGATTTTCTACAGAATTACCAAAAAATTTCATATCTTTGCTCATAGCTTCATACCCAACAGTGTTATTCATGCATTCTAGATCAAACTATAAAATCCAAAACATATCTTCTAAATCTGCAGAGTTAGTAGCATCTCCTCCATTAGTAACTAAGTCTACTATAATCAATATCATCAACCCGTGAGAATTGAAGAAGATCAGACATCCTATGTGATTCCTGGCTGACTTGTTTGGATTGATAGTTTCTTGGTTCAAGCTCCAAAAAGTGAATTCCGAAAACTGAAGATGAGAAGTTCACAGGTTCATTCTTCCCTTCTAACTGAGTTATATTATACTTCATATGTGGTTCCCTTAGTATTTTAATTTGGTTTTGACTATTGTTGTATGGCATCCACATGTGAGACCAGCCAGTTGCAAAGTAACCATTTAGTTTCGTTGACCAGTCCCTACTTAAAATTAATCCATATTCTTCCGGTATATCCACTACCATAACATCTATAAACTGACAAAACTCTGGGATTTGCAGACAAACGAATCAAAACATATTTCATCTCCCCTATGAATTTAACAACAGATCTATCTAGTTGAATTATTCGAGATGGAGATGGTGTGGGTTGGCCATTAATCCTTTTACATATTGAAAGTGGCATGACATTTGATGAAGCCCCAGAATATACCAAACAGTTATGTATATTATGATTACAAATCTCAAATGATAGCAGAAAAGGTAAAGTCTGAGATTTAGATCTTCCTCCAATGCTTGTTTCATTTACTTCATCATCAGATTCAACGGCTTCTGGGATACTGTTGGGTAGTGGATCAAAAGCTTCTAGAAGTTTCCTTCTTTGCTGAGGCAAATTACATAATTCAAATAAAGAGATGTTTGCTTTTGTTTTATTAATGTCCCCTACAATATCATATCCCATGTCCCGTTCTTTAGTAGTATATGTTTTATTTTCCAAAGTTTCCACAGGTTTATTAATTGATGGGTTAGTTTCTTTCATACCTTTTGAATTAACCTTTTTTTGTGTTTGGGTAGTGCTGATAATTTTCTTAAAGGTTTCTTTTATCTTCCTTGCTTTAGGCAACACTAAGCTTTGATCCCCTATTGGTCCTTTACTCCTAGTTGTAACATTTACTAGCGATGTTTGGACTTCCTCACTTTGCTCATCGTCGTTTAATCCTAATGTGGGTGCCCAATCCCATAGAACCATTGTGGTTTCCTCATTTTCCTCTACAGGCTCATTAGTTTGGGCTCTTTCTTTTTTAGGATCTTGCAGCTGGGTATCTAACAATTCTTTCATAACCAGAGTCATTGAATTTATCCACTGTGGACAACTTTTTTCAGAATGATGTTCTTGGTGAAAAGTACAGAAATGATCCATGCCTACTTTATTAAAATTTAAAACAACAGAATTAAGTACAAGTGTTTGGGGCTGTTCATTCTCTTCCTTTTTTTATATAATAAGGGTTGAATGTCTTTCTATAAGAACTAACTCCCTTATCCTTTTCCAAGTCCACTACCTTGTTTGACAAATTCTGCACCATTTTCACCACACTTTCTAGCTCATTAAAGTGTTCTTGTTTAGGATTAGTTAACAACAAAGGCATTTTTCTTGTGGTATGCTTCAACTCAGGTTCTAGAGTATGCCTTGCTATACTATCCAGATTTGCCTCTATCTTCTTGCCTTCTTCATAGTTTTCTACCAATGTAACTTTTCCAGCGCTTTTTACAAACATTTGTAGATAAAGTGTTGTAGTATAATATTCTACTAGAGACTCTTCAACTGGTTTTGTTGCAACACTAAATCTATTCAATAAAGTGGTGAATCTCTGATTAAAGTCTTGGACCTTTTCTTTCTTTTCCATCCTCACAGACAGTAATTCTTTCATGAGAGTGGCTACAGTTTTCTAGTTGTCGAATTTACCTAAGAATGCCTTTTCAAAACCATCCCAATTTACTATTGAATTAGCTTGCAACCTAAAGTATCATGAATATGCTTTAGGTTTAAAAGTATATTGAAAAAGTCTGCAAACCACATCTTCATAGTCAACATTCAAAAGATTTAAATCCATATAAAAGCTCTTTAAGCGATCTTCAGCAGAAACACCCTTTCCAGGATCAAATTTTGGTAACACTCTTTCTGGGTGTTTAGGTAAATCATGCAATGGAGCAGGAAGGTTGAGTGGCGTTCTTTCTCTCCATGCGGGTTGATTAACATTTCGAGCCATAATTCGAGGTGGAGGCTGACTGAAAATAGAACCTACAGGGGATTTTGGATCCAATTGATCCAGAGGCTGAATAATATCTTGGATGGATAGATCTACGAGTTCTTCTGAATATTCCACAAGATTTGAATCCTTAGTGTATGGGGCTACTTTCTTGGAAGCCTGCCTTCTAGGTAACGTGGGAATAAATTTTAACGCCCAAGTTTCTTAACGTAGGATATTGTATGTCTCCTAAACTCATCTACTTCCTCAAACGAGACAGCATACAAACATTCTGATTCTTCTTTGACAGAACATGTCTGTTCTTGTTCTTGAAATTCAGGAAAAAGATCTTTAGGGAAAGTATTTTTTGATGTTGTTCCAGTGTAATCTTCTCTGAAAAATGGATTTTCTCTACTAGCCATGCACTGGCTACCCTCCTTCTAGTGCCAAATATGTTGATGTCTGGAAAAATCCTAGGTACCAGATAGTAGGGATTCTCCCTGGTAAAAAATCCGAATTAGATAGTCCACCGATTGGTGTGGGGAATCTGTCTGGTTTACGTTTCTGACTACCGTAGTTTAAGTTCTTTAAATCTTTTACTGGTTACGACCCAGTCCACTTTTTATATGATTTTTGTTTAAAGAATGAAATGTAGATGCCTAAGCTAAATGTAGGTCTAATCTAGATCTAAAACTAAACTATTCAATCCCCTATCAGGGAGAAAATTTAGAGTTCAGAGTAATATACTGTAAATGATCATAAAATTCTAGCAGATAGTTGTGCCAACACAATAATCACATTCACAACAGAAAGAATACCAAAGATAGCTATGATATAATTAAACCATTTATTACCATGTCAACACAGAAATTTATACATACAATAGACCATTCATGACCAAGGAAATAGTTCCAAGAGGTTAGAACAATCCCACTGTATGATGTACAGAAGCAAGAAGAAGTAGTTCTACAGTATCCACACATTCCAATTAAATATCTGTGCAGGCCTTTATTCCAACAAATTGATCCTTCTTATTAGCAAAGAGTTAGCTCTTTTACAAAATAGTCTAGCATTCTTTTTCACTAGCCAAAGTCCTTTCTATGGTGCTCTGCACCCCTATTTATACTATCTCTATCCTTCACCCAGGAGATTCCCAAGTTTCTTATTCACCCACCTGGATGAAAACAAACGGTTTCATAAAACACATAAAATTTATACGTGGCTTGCCCTACTGGAAATACACGCGGTCTATGCGTTAGCTTCTCATGCGCTTGCGTTGTATTTCGTTGGCTCAAGATCCAATCATGTTGTTGCGCCTCCATGTGTGTTGTTTCTTGGTGATCAATCCCATGCTCATGTGTCTATTTCATGCTTCTTTATTTTCATGCATCTTTGAATATCAAAGCAAATCTCCATCATTGATCTAAAACTTTCCCAAATTTGAGTCGTCCATCCGCCTAGTGAACAATAATACCCGTGATATACAACGAAAACATTAAGAGAGATGTATCTTATTTGGAAACAACCATAATTCATAGTATTTCAATTTAATGATATGCATCGATTATTAAACAGAAACATATAACGACCATCGCCCTGTTATGCAAGCAATTATATTTAGTTTAAGCTTTGAGAGGAAGATATTTTAGTTTCCCCAATGGTTCTCAGTTAAAAACAAAATAGAGGTTGGACGACTCAGATCATCTCAAAGATGGATCGAGTCTGATTTGAACCATTACATCATGTGGCCCAACAAGCTCCTTTCTAATTTTCCCTAGATCGTTGATTTTATTCCGGAGTCATCCTTAGCCATTGATATGAGATCAAAGTTGCGGGCTGCGGATTTACCAAATTCAAATGTTAACTTCCGCTTCCGTATTTCCGCTTCCGCCCTTCCGGAAAGAGGAAATCAAAAAGCGGATTTTCAATCTTTCACGAAGTTCAAACGTTAACCTTTCGCTTCCGCATTTCCGCTTCCACCCTTCCGGAAAGCAGAAATCGGAAAGCAGATTTTCAAGATTTCTCAAAGTTAAACGTTAACTTTCTTCTTCCGTGTTTCCGCTTCTGCCCTTCCGGAAAACGGAAATAAAAAATCGGAAAGTGGATTTTCAATCTTTCACGAAGTTTCAACTTAGTCTTTCCACTTCCGCTTTTTTGCTTCCGCCCTTCTGGAAAGCGGATTTTCAATCTTTCACGAAGTTTCAACTTAATCTTTTCACTTCTGCCTTTTCTTGACCATTGATTTGTGCATAATCCCCCATGACCGTCGGATATCGATCTATGGAAAGCAGAAATAAGAACTTGAACTTTTCACAACCGAAACTTGATATTTTCTGCTTCCGCTATTTCTTGGACCATTGATCCATGTCAGAGCGATTCTCAACCGTTGACCTAAAATCGAAAGCATAATTTTTATGTAAGGCATGTTTCCAAGGTCGCGCCTAAGGATTTTTTACCAAAATGACACTTCAGGCTTAGGAAAATCCTTCTTCTCAATCTTTTAGGAAAGACTAGGTATGCAGGGGGGCTTATCTGAGTTTGGCAACAAGTGTAAGTGTGCTTTTAAAATAAAAAATGGAAGGAGGGGCCCTAAAATGTAATTTTTTGGGGGGAAGCAGTTGCAGCAGCAAAAAAACCTTGAACAAAATTCATGGTAAATAAGCATTGAACCTTGAATAATGTAAATGGAACCGTGAACAATGCTAGTGGAAGGATGTACATTGCAAACTTAACACCATGTGGAATTAAGGAACCTTGAACAATGTTGGTGGAACCGTGAATATCATAAGTATTATTTATGGACCATGAACCATATGGTGAGTGACAAATATTGCATGGTCATGACGTGGTGGATTCCTAAATAATGCATATGGAACCTTGAACAAAGTTAGAGTTGATAAAACCATGAACATGTTTGGTGGCAAAATCTTGCACATTTGGTTGAATCTCGAAGAAAGATAATGGATCTATGAACATTGTTGGTGGAACCATGAGCTCTATTTATGGAACCATGAGCATTGTTGGCAGAACCATTAACACTGTTGGTGGAACCATGAGTATTGGCAATGGAACCAAGAGCTCTGTTTAGGGAACCATGAGCTCTATTCATGGAACCATGAGCATTTGGCAGAACCATGATCATTGTTGATGGAACCATGAACTCTATTTATGGAACCATGAGTATTGTTGGCGGAACCATGAGCATTGTTGGTGGAACCATGAACTTTATTTATGGAACCATGATCATTGTTTATGGAACCATGAGCTCTATTTATGGAACCATGAGCATTAGTGGTGGAACCATGAGTAATGCTCGCAAGGTGGTAGAACCATGCAAGGAACCTTAAACAAAATTCATGGTAAATGAGCATTGAACCATGAAGAATGTAAATATAACCATGGACAATTTTGATGGAACCATGAACAATGCAAGTGGAACTTCCATGTACAATACATACAACACCATGTGCAATTAAGGAACCTTTAACAACATTGGTGGAACCATTAATAGAATAAGCATTATTTATGGACCACGAACCATAGTATCACATACGTGGCCACATGGAGGCAGAATTTTGAATAATGCATATGGAACCTTAGAAAAAGTTAGAGTTGATGAAACCATGAACATATTTGTAGTAGAATCTTGCACCTTTAGTGGTTGAATCTTTAACAAAGTTAATGGATCCATGAATATTGTTAGTGGAACCATGAGCATTGTTAGTGGAACCATGATCTCTAGTTATGGAACCATGGCCACTATTGGTGGAACCATGAGCAATGTATGTGGAACCAAGAGCTATGCTTATGGAACCATGAGCTTTGATTATGGAACAATGATCATTGTTGGTGGAACCATGAGCATTGATGGTGGAACCATGAGATTTATTATGGAACCATGAGCATTGTTGATGAAACCACGGGCATTGATTATAGAACCATGAGCTCTATTTATGGAATCATGAGCATTATTGGTGGAACCATGAGTAATGGTCGCAAGGTGGTGGAATCATGCGAGGAACCGTGAAAAAAATCATGGTAAATGGGCATTAGACCATGAAGAATGTATATGGAACCATTGACAACTTTTTATGGAACCATGAATAATGTTAGTGGAACCATGTACAACGCATACAACACCATGTGCAATTAAGGAACCTTGAACAACGTTGGTGGAACCATGAATATCATAAGCATTATTTATAGACCATGAACCATTTGGTGAGTAACACATATATGGTCAGGAGGTGGTGGAATACTCAATAATTCATATGGAACCTTGAACAAAGTTAGAGTTGATGAAACCACAAGCATATTTGGTGGCAGAATCTTGCACATTTTATGGTTGAAACTCCAACAAAGTTAATGGATCCATGAACATTGTTGGTGGAACCATAAGAATTTGTTGGTAGAACCATGAGCTCTAGTTATGGAACCATGAGCACTGTCGGTGGAACCAAGACTTGTTTCTATGGAACCATGAGATCTATTTATGGAACCATGAGCATTGTTGGTAGAATCATCAGATCGATTTAATGGAACAATGGGAAGTGATGGTAGCACAACAAGATTTGAACTCGAAATCCGGCAAGAAAATATGATGCAATCTGACAAAATTAACCTTGTCGTCGGATTTCACCTTTTTAATTACGGTTTTTTTTTTCCTCCAATATTTGTCAGATATCCAGTTGTAGTCGATAATCTGACTGTAGCCTAGCCGTGACTATTTTGGAGCCATTGTGGGATAGTCATGATTGTATTATCCCTCTCCTGGTTGGCCATTACTGTTGGTAACCCTCTCTAGGCTGAACGTAATTGTGTTGGACTCTTCTTAGAAGTCTGTGACTGCCATTTTCTTGGTCGTGACTATTTTGGAGCCACTGTGGGCTGGTCGTGATTGTATTAGCCTTCTCCTTGCTAGACATAACTGTTGTTCCAGGATGTGTCTTTTTTTTGGGTCTGCTAGGACTAGGTCGTGACCTACTGGCATCTTTCTAAGTCTAAATTGTGACTCTTGATAACCTCTCTTGATGGGCCATGACTATGGTGTATTTTCTTTGTTGAGTTATGATCTTACAATATGGAACACACTTGTTATACATAACTAAATACCCAAAATAACATGATAAACCTACAGAGGAAAAATGCAGGTATGGAGCATAGCTCCCTAAAATACTTGTAGTAAGTTGCACAATAAATCTTAATATATTGGGAAAAGAACTCTCAAATAATAACACAAATACATCCATATACTTAGTGTGAACAGGATCATGACATCCTCCATTTAGTACTGAGCATAGACTCATTTTGTTCCACCACCTTATGACCATTACTCATGGTTCCACCAATAATGCTCACCATTCCATAAATAGAGCTCATGATTCCACCAACAATGCTCATGGTTCCATAAATGTATCTCATGGTTCCACCAACAATGCAGAATTTTTCATGTTTGGTGGTTTGAATTCCAATAGAGTTAATGGATCCATGAGCATTGTTCATGGAACCATGGGCATTGTTGGTGGAACCATGAGATCTAGTTATGAAACCATAAGCACTATTGGTGGAACCGAGAGATTTGTTTATGGAATCATGATCTCTATTTATGGAACCATGAGCATTATTGGTTCCATGATCTCTAGTTTTGGAACCATGATCTATGTTTATAGTTCCATCAACAATGTTCTTGGATCCATTAACTTTGTTGGAGATTCAACCACCAAATGTGCAAGATTCTACCACCAAATATGTTCATGGTTTCATTAACACTAACTTTGTTCAAGATTCCATATGCATTATTTAGGATTCCACCACCTCGTGACCATGTTTGTGTTATTCACCAATGGTGCCTGGTCCACAAATAATGCTTATGATATTCACAATTCCACCAATGTTGTTCAAGTTTCCTTAATTATACTTGGTTTTTTTTGCAATTTATATGGTTCCACCCACATTATTTATAGTTCCATCAAAATTGTCCATGGTTCCATATCCATTCTTCATGGTTCCACCCCTAAAATGCTCATTTACCATGAATTTTGTTTAAGGTTCCTTCCATGGTTCCACCACCTTGCGACAATTATTCATAGTTCCACCGTCAATGCTCATGGTTGCATAAATAGAGCTCATGGTTGCAGAAACAACACTCATGGTTCCAACAACAACGCTCATGGTTCCAACAAAAATGCTCGTCTTTCCACCAATAATGCTCATAGTTCCATAAATAGAGATCATTGTGCCATAAACAAAGCTATTGGTTCCACAAATAGTACTCATGGTTCCACCAATAATGTGCATGGTTCCATAACTGGAGCTCATGGTTCAACAAAAAATGCTCACTCTTCCTCCAACAATGTTCATGGATCCATTAACTTTGTTGGATATCCAACCACGAAATGTGCAAGATTCTGCCACCAAATGTGTTCATGGTTTTATCAACACTAACTTTGTTATTCATGATTCCACCACCTTGTGACTATGTATGTGTTACTCACTAAATGATTCGTGGTCAATAAATAATGCTTATGATACTCACCGTTCCACCAACATTGTCCAAGGTTCAAGGTTCAAGGTTCTAATTTGAGTTGGCGGCAGAGGAAGATTTGGTCCTTGCCCAAATATGCAAAAAAAAACACTTGATTTTGAATATGATCATTTATTAACATTTCCATCTCATGAAATATGAACATAGAAAAAATTCATTTCTAATATGGATTATTAATATTTTATAGTAAAGCATATCATAACTCTACATTATGCAATAGTTGAGCAACACATTTTTCCATGGTTTCATGAAATTACAAAGCGTATGATGCATGGAGAAAGCGCACAAAAGATAAAATAAATGTACAGTGAAAACTTCTTGACAACAAAGATAATTATGTAAAGATTTAGTGATCTGAAATGTTTNCTTTCATTATATATATATATATATATATATATATATATATAATGAATGTAAATAAGGGAAGGATTTTTTCTTGACATGTAAGTTACTTGCAAAGGTAATTGAGAGGCCTTTGATTATCAATATTTTGATGATTTAAATACTATTGCCATAATTTATGATTCTAATGAGCTCTTCTTTAGTCAGTAGGCACATTCATGAGTGCATCACACCTGGGTAGATCCCAATGGATTAACCAAAGGACTCAAGGCATGTTGGCATATTTTCTATCCACCCAGGTTCAGACTTCCCTTTCTGTCAACAAATCCCAAGATATCCACGTGACAGAGTAGCACTCCATCGGCAACACTTGCGATGCAAGTGAGGTATCACATGAGATATCTATATGGGGACTACCATAACTAAGTTTCCACATTTATGGAAGGGGAAATCCTTATCTCGGTATTATCAAGTCACTTGACTAAAACTAGAGGATAGACTTTTATCTTCATACATACATTCAATAAGATAGGCTATTGATCGGTCGACATATATGACAGTATATAACACAAAGCATTTAACACACAATAACTAATATTTCATACTATCATATCATTAGATGTGAGACATATTTAGATAAGCTCATTCAGTCTCGGAGTTGAGGTTATCCCCACCAATAACAATAACAAGATGAAGAGCATCATTGTTATAGCTCTGCAAGTTATCTCATTATGCTTAATTACCACATCACAAGTAGCTTCCCTTTATGATTTTTTCTCCAATCCTTCATGATTTTTTTCCTGCGACATTCCCATCCAATACCCCTTCGACATAGGAAGTGTAGGTTGAGGCCACAGTGATTTTCTGGTCAAATGCAATACTGAATTTTTTGAACCTATTGTCCTCATTACAGTCATTAAGGAAATATTTCCCTGGTGTAAAAATTCTACATGTTTTGGACCCGATGATTCGGCAAAGACCACGCTATATCCCAAATGCATCTCTAGATTTCACTGGCTCTTCTTTTGAGACCGCTTCCCCTTATTCTAATCTCAACTATTTACTCAACTGTAGTGAACCCATTAACAACTATTATCAGTAAGATGGGTTATTTCCTATAAGAAACACCTATTATGAAAAGATGATGAGTAATTAAAGAACAACCGGTTCCTTAAATGAATGTGTAAATTGTAAGTCATTAAAATATATCATGGTCAATAATTTGGTGGTTGATAAAGGAAATTATGACTTGACGCAACCATTATTTCCTTGTAATGGTAGATGGGACAAAGATTAATCTTAACAGGTGACAAGAGCATTGAGTCTTGACTAGATAGGTTGCCTCAAGTAATTTCCTCGAAGTGATATGACACCCTTCATTAACACATTACATAATTAGAAATTAATAGAGAGAAAATAACTAGCTCACTGGTATGGTCAATAGAAAGTAACTCGGGTAAATAAATACATTTGAAGAAGAGTTTTATTCATACTAACAAAATTCCATGCATCCAAATGAATCGCTTTCGAACCCAAAGCTCGCATGATTGATCCTCTTCATGGGCATGCCATTTATACAAAGAATTGGCATTGGTTGTAGGTACAACTTTTGAATCGACCGAGAATCAAGACTACAACTAAAATTGATCTATGCTCAAAACTGTCATGAAAATCATGAATTAAGCAATTTGATGTGAACAAAAGGCAACACAATTTTATCACGTATCACTGTGATATGATCAAAAATGGAGATTAAGCTAGCTCAATTTCTAACTTATTAAGTTTATCCTTTTATTATTAAAGAAATCAAGAAAAAAATGTCAAAACTTGCAGTACATTTCATGACACATTTAATGTCAGCAGGAATTGAACATTGAATAAAAAATATTTGATGGTCAGTTTGAAACTTAACACTTATTTAATTTTAATATAATTATTTCACTTTCTCATAAAATGTCAAAATTAAACATTGTTATTTTTTTTACGTTCAAATTTTCTATAGCACTTTTGGGACGTGCTAGGAGCCCTTTGAAGGGGTGTGACATGTTCAATTTTGAACCCTGATTCCAAACCCTAAGACATGAAATTCGTACCATCGAACAAAAACCAAAAAGATTCAGATTCATAATGCCAAACCCCAAGCCATATAGATAAAACTCATCAGCATGTCTTTTTAATTTATTTATACACCATGCAAATTACATATCAAACCCTAAAATTCACACCCTGAATATGTCAATAAGTTCACATGATGAATATTCCTTGAAACTCATACATCGAACTATATAAATTCACACGAGAACACTATTCTATTCGAATCCAAGACCAATCTGATTCATGGCATAAACATTACATTACAATGTGCAGAGAACCTAACATAATACATTACAACACAACACTACAATCAAATGTGCAAAGACCCCAACCCTTAGAGAACCCTTATAGCACCCATAAAATGTGCAAGGAACTCATAATCAAATATTCTGTAGAATTAATCATGTCACTTATAGAATTTAGGTCATATCATAGCTACGAAGGATTCATTGAAAGAAAATCCCAAGTGGTTTCATCATTGCCCATGATATCCACATATTTTCTACTGAAACTTCATGTGACTAGAGGTAGACACCTTAATGGATATCCTAAAAATTCAGTAGTGCTTCTTAATTGATATCACAATGCAACCTCCATATGATTATGTAGTGTAGTTCATTATCATTCTTCAGTGCAGCTACATGATTTTTTTGCAACGTAACTACATAATCATTCAGCAACGCAACTCGCATGGAACAGTTCTAGCCTTTGGGCTAGTTTCCTTTCTTCAAACGCTGAGGTATGAGCACAAGAATAACACTTGCAAGACTAACAGAACAACAAACTCTGCAAACTTTGTGCCAACTCAACATGTTTAACTAACTATTTTTCAAATTGAAAACATAAATAACGAAGCAAACATAAAAATTATCTAGCAGAACTTGAGGAGTAGATGCTTGTCTTAGGAAAAATTCTTGAGGAAGGTTTAGTATAGATTTAAATTTTAGAGTCTCAAGTTTTTGAAAGTAGGAAATTCTAGGTGCAGACCTAGCTACTAACACATGGTCACGAGGTGGTGGAATCATGAGCAATACCACATGAACTTTGAACAAAGTTACCATGAACATATTTGGTGGCATAATCTTGGACATTTGGTGGTTGAACCTATAAAAAATTTAATGGAACCATGATCTATATTTATGGAACCATGAGCATTATTGGTGGAAGCATGAGCACTATTGGTGAAACCATGAGATCTATTTATGGAACCATGAGCATTATTGGTTGAACCATGAGTGATGGTCATGAGGTGGTGGAACCATATATGGAACCTTGAACAAAATTCATGGAAAATGAGCATTTTAGGGGTGGAACCATGAAGAGTGTTTATAGAACAATGGGCAATTTTGATGGAACTTTGAACAATGAAGGTGGAACCATGTACATACAAAATCACGTGCAATTAAGAACCTTAAACATTGTTGGTGCAAGTTTGAATATCATAAGCATTATTTATGGACCATAAACCATTTGGTGAGTAATGCATACATGGTCACGAGGTGGTAGAATCATGAGCAATGCATATGGAACCTTGAACAAAGCTAGTGTTAGAATCATCATCATCATCACCATCAGCATCATCAGCATTGTCACCATCATCATCATCATCACCATTATCATAACCATCATCATCGTCATCACCATCAACATCGTCACCATCATCATCATCATCACCATCACCATCATCATCGTAGTCATCATCATCATCACCATCATCATCACCACCACCACCACCACCACCATCATTATCATCAACCATCATCATTATTGGCATCATCATCATTATCTTCATCATCATCATTATTTTTACTTGTTATTATCAACATTGTCATCCTCACCATCCTCATCATCTGCATCTTCATCATTATCATCATCGTCCTCAGCATCGTCTCCACTAGTCTTTCTAGCTATTCCTACAAAATACATAAACACTACCTAGGTCATTCCCAATGTTGTCGTCTTCATCATCGTCATCATTCTCTTCGTCACCATCCCCATTGTCATCAATATGATCCTCATCGTCGTCGTCATCATCATCATCAACAACAACAATATCAGCATCGTCATCGTCATTCTCATCCTCATTGTCATTGTCGTCATCATGTTCATCGTCACCATTATCATCCTCATCATTATTATCATCATCATTATCTTCATCTTCATCGTCATCATCATCATTGTCATCATCATCGTCATCATTGTCATCACCATCCTCATCCTCATCCTCATCCTCATTGTCATTATCACCATCATTACGATCATTATGGCATTATGATCATTTTATGGAACCATGAGCATTATTGGTTGAACCATGAGTAATGGTTCACGAGGTGGTGGAACCATATATGGAACCTTGAACAAAATTCATGAAAAATGAGCATTTTAAGGGTGGAACCATGAAGAGTGTCTATAGAACAATGGACAATTTTGATGGAACTTTGAACAATGCGGGCGGAACCATGTACATACAAAATCACGTGCAATTAAGAACCTTAAACAATGTTGGTGCAATTTCGAATATCATAAGCATTATTTATGGACCATAAACTGTTTGGTGAGTAATGCATACATGGTCACGAGGTGGTAGAATCATAAGCAATGCATATTGAACCTTGAACAAAGTTAGTGTTAATGAAACCATTAAGATATTTGGTGGCAGAATCTTAGACATTAGGTGGTCGAATCTAGAACAAAGTTAATGGAACCATGTGGAACCATGAGCATATTTAGTGGAACCATGAGCATTATTGGTGAAACCATATAAGGAACCTTGAACAAAATTCATGGAAAGTGAGCATTTTAGGAGTGAAACCATGAAGAATTTTTATGGAGCCATGGAAAAATTTGATGGAACTATGAACAATGTGGGTAGAATCATGTATAGTGCATACAAAACCACATGCAATTAAGGAAGCTTGAAAATGTTGGTGTAATTGTGAATATCACAAGCATTATTTATGGACCATGAACCATTTGGTAAGTAATGCATACATGGTCGCGAGGTAGTGGAATCTTGAACAATGCATATGGAACCTTGAAAAAAGTTAGTGTTAATGAAATCATGCACATATTTGGTGGAAGAATTTTGTACATTTGGTGGTTCAATCTCAAACAAAGTTAATGGCACCATGAGCATTGTTGGTGGAACCATGAGCTCTATTTATGTAACCATGAACATTATTGGTGGAACCATTAGTAATGGTCACGAGGTGGTGGAACCATGTATGAAACCTTCAAAAGCATTCATGGAAAATGAGCATTTTAGGGGTGGAACAAAAACGAATTTTTATGAACCCATTGACATTTTTATGGAATTGAGAAAAATGTGAGTGGAACCATGTACAATGCATACAAAACCACATACAATTAAGGATCATTGAACAATTTTAGTGGAACTATGAATTTGGTGGTGGAATTATCTATGGCAAAGATAGAGTTAATGGAACCATGAACATATTTGGTGGTGGAATCTTGGACATTTGATGGTTAAATCTTAAACAAAGTTAATGGAACCATGAGCATTGTTGGTGGAACCATGAACATTAGTGATGGAACTATGAGTAATGGTCACGAGGTGGTGGAACAATATAAGGAACCTTGAACAAAGTTAAAGAAAAATGAACATTTTAGGGGTGGAACCATGGACAATTTTGATGGAACTGTGTACAATGCGAGTGGAACCATGTGCAATGCATACAAAGCCACGTGAAATTAAGGAACATTGAAAAATGTTGGCGTGCTTAATGCCCAAATCCAAAATGCAAGTACATTTATTTAAGATAATCAAATCATACAACCAAGTCAAATGTGAAATGAAATAGATGCAATTATGGGTACATGTGTGGGATGATTCCGCTAATAATGAGATGTTAAATATGTGCAAGTTTTCGAAATATGCACGTGTGCAAATTCCTAATGACCTAGTGACCTTCCACCCAAATGAAAATAGGCCTTCCAAAATCTATCGATCCAGATGGTGATCAATCCTGGTTATAACTTGGAGTGAAGGTGCAAAAGGATCAATTATAATGAGGGGCACTAAAAGTGGTACCATCTGTTGATGAAATTGTCATTGATGCCAACATGGACTTGCAGTGGCCCCACGGGATGTCATTGATGCCACCAAGTCCCTCCTACAGTGCCTTGATCCCTTACAGAGTGGGTCCCTATACCCACACGCTTGGATTTTGATGTTTCCACTTTGCTGAAGATATTGAAGACCCAGCTGATGATGCTGAAAACCCTAAATATGGTCTTGAAGCCCCGGTAGACGTTGGAGAAGCCCATGAAGTCTTGGAATCCATGATGAAGATCCTAGTGCCAGCACTTGATCCCTTTGTGTCTTTCATGGAACCCTTGCATGTATTATGATGACCTTATATGGTTTCTAGCATGTGGTGGTTGCCCTTGGCTTGAAGTGGAAGCCCTTGTTTTGATAGAATCAATGAAAGAGCCCTTGAAGATACCTTGATGAAGAAACCTTGAAAATGCCTTCAAAGGTCGGCCCCATTTAATATTAAAAACATCAAATGGTTATTTGGTGGTATGTCGACCCAACAAAAAATTATAAGTCGGCTCAGTCAATCACAAAGTCGGTTCAGTCAATCACAAAGTCAATCACAAAGTCGGCTCAGTCAAATTTTTATTAAAAAAATAAAATATTTTTATAGTATGTCGGCCCAGAAATAGAATATTTTTTTGTATGTCGGCCCCATTAAAAATTAAAATATTTTAGCAAGTCGGCTCCCTAAAATATGGGTGAAATTAGTATAAATAGAGGCCTCACGTCCTCATTTTAGAAGGTGAATTGTGTGGAGCTCTGCGATTTTGATTGAGGCAACCATAGCAGCAGACAGAGGAAATTTTTGGAGCAGCAGTCTGAAATGTTTTCTATGGAATTTTGGTGGCAGAATTAACTGAGGAATTTCGGAGGTGACAGGGAGCAGCTAACAGCAGACTATGGAAATTTTCGGTGGAGGACTGAGGTAAAATTCGTGGGAGCAGTCAAGACATATTTTTTTTTTGGTGTTTTCTGTAGTAGTTTACTGAGGCTGCCTCAGGACCGAGGGTTATAGCAGGAGTATCTCCGTTTGGAAAACAGTCCAAGTTTGATGGTAAAAACAGTGACTTAGGGTATGATGTGAGTTAGTTTGCTTGCTCAGACAATTTTTAGTGAAGCCCAACACAGTCCTGAATTTATACTTACTAGCATCTAACATTTGTGAAATCCGAATTCATAAGAAGAGCATATCCAAGTTTGTATGACAGTTCAAATAGAAAAGTCCTAGGTCATCTACAGTATTTTTGTTTTCTTTCAAAACAATCCTAAGTTACATTCATCCACTGTGGCAACTTGTCAAACAACCCGAGGTTGATGCATGAACAGTTAGGGAATATATGATGTCTGAGTTTTACAGTCAGAAGCAAAGCTGCCTTCTAATTGTTTGATGCCCTAACAATCCTGAAAGTGATGACGCCCTAACAGTCTCAAATTGTTGATCAGATATGAATTATTACAGCATCTATATGACAGTCCACTTGTTGAAAACTTGGAGGCCTGAATTCTTGCTGCAGTATAGGTTTTGGTGTTAATCTTTGTAAACATTCCAAGCTTGGAGGATCAAAAGTTTACTGCTGCCCTTGGACAGACTCAGTAGTAACAAGGTATGTGTATTAAATACAGAGAATCAGAGATAAACTATGTGGTGTATGAAATGTATTAATTCCTCTATACATACATATTGATGATACATGTCGTGAGAAGATCCATGCTACGATATATACATATTGATGATGTACACTTGCATGCATACTCCATGTATCCTATACATTGTTGTATGATTATAAAAGTGCAGTGAACACATGAAAAGGTAGCAGTAGTCATTTTTAGGAAGTAAATTCTTGGTGGATTGAGGTGAAACTTGTAGCAGTAGTCATTTTTGGGAAGTAAATTCTTGAATGTGCTTAGAGTATATTGAAAGAGTCCTTCCATAGACAAAGCATATACACAGACCCAAAACGTTGGCACAATACACTGCCCTCTAAACAGACTCAACATTGACAGTCATGCAACAAATGAAGAAGCAATTTTGCGGTTGACAAACAGCTCTGAGGATAAAAAAATTTGGCTTCTCCACCATGCAAGATTTGGAGTAACAGTACTCTAACTGACATCTGAATTTATTGCAGCAAGTATCTTGGTAAACAATCCTCGATTTTAGAAGTATAAACAGTCCGAATTCTTCATCCCCTATTGATGTTTGATGACGGTCTGATAATGGAACAATGATGAGGTTCATGGTGCTTGAAGTTTGGTGACATACATACCTGAGTTTGAACAGCTTGAGAAGTATAGCAGCAGCTATAATACAATGACATAAAGCAAGGTCTTATATAGTAAGGTCTTCAATTACAGAATGAAACATCCCAGGTATGATGGACAGCTTATGAAGGTATATTAACATGCACTAGGACAATGGTGAAACATGACCACTATAGAAGATGATGTGTGCACAGTATCACGCACTTTTGATGACTATTTTGGCCAACAAATGAACCAGCAAATAGTGGACTTCTCCTCAACATACAGTTTTGTCACCCCTTTTTTACAGACATCAAGAACATACACATTCAAGCTTGGAAGCTACTATAATGTACACACAGTTCAAGGTCAAGTGCATACACCATTGATGATGCACTCCTAAAAGATGCAGACCTTGATGTGATGATCAAAGTTTAAATGATGATAGCAGACCTTCATAAGTTGAGTAAAGATGAGAAGAGAAAGTTCAAGGTTGAACTGAGGTAAGTGAAAGATAAAGGTATATGTCCTAGCAAGAGAAGGAAACTCAGACTTGGCATTCTTCAAGTGCATCCAAGGTATGTAACTCTAGAGTTGACTGTTATTGAGTTAGAAATGAGTTATGTCTGGTAGCATAAAGTCTGAAGTTATCCACAGTCAAGGTATGAGTTTTGACATGCACTACTTGCTAAGCATAAGAGCAGAGTAGATGTGATTGGCATGATCCTTGAGAAGTAGAGCAGATGATCAGTATGAGCAACTGTTGATGAGCTGATTGGCCAACAGTTTTGGACCAGCAGAGTTGATGAGTGTTGAGCAGAGATGATAAGCAGCGTTGATGATGACCAGCAGCAAAGATTGACCAGCAGTGATGAATAGTGGTGACCAGCAGAAGATGAACAGAGAAGATTGAGAAGACTATTGCAGCAGTGTTGAGCAGATTGACAAATAGTTGATGTGATGAGCAAAGAAGATGAGCAGCTTTGATGTGACAGAGATTTCTTGTGTGACACAAGTATATTGTATTGTAAAAGAAATCTTGTCTTGCTTTTGAGGTTAGGATACCGCAAACCCTTCTTAGCAGGGACTAAGAAAACCAGGTTGGGTCCTGGGTACAGAGTAGGTGCTCTATGTATTAGTAGGTGCTGATTTAGCCTAACGGTTGTAGCCGAACCAAAACTAATATAAAAATATTACAAAATTATATGGTGTTGTGTTATTTTGTGTTATGGTTCTTTATGAATTAAATGCTTATGCTATGTGAATGATGAAGTGAAAGATGTTTATGAAATGATTATGGTAGAGTGATGGAATGATGAACTGGTAGCTAACTGTGATAAGCTAAGAAATGTTTAAAATTGGCTTCACACTGATTCACCCCCCCTCTCAGTGTCTACACCATCAACCAACAAAATATGACCTGGTTACCTTTGCTTCCCATGATAGTCACCTAAAAGGTATATGCCCTAAAAAATTTCCACTAATTTACCTTCATCAAGTGTGGAGAGGAGGTTATCCCTAGCATGGTGAAATGACAACGAAGCCTCTTATGATGATATGGAATGTAGTGGTGTTCCAAGGTAGTACTAGTTTGTTAGAAGAAGGTATGGAGGGATCATATCACATTGCTATCTCACAGAGCTCAAACAAGCTAAGGAACCCAAAGTAGAGATAAATGTAAAACCAATGAGTGTCCTCATGCCTCGATTCTCACAATAGTTGCCCTTATTACTAGAAGATGTAGAGGGACCCAAGTTAAAGCTTGAGATGTTTCTTTTTTATATTGATGCACATGAATTGAAGAATACTTCTTATATGAGAGAGAAAATATATGAGTATACTATGTATGTCATTATGAATAAGAAGGTTATTGTGGAAATGGAGATTCATACACTAGTGGTTGACAGGTCATAATTGGATTTCTCATAGATGACCAAGGCCATAATGGAAAGTATGCATGCAAAAATGTAGGCCAAGAACTATGAAATTTCTTATCTCAAGGAGAAGATCCACGTAATATAGAGTGAACCCAAATGTAAGTCAAACTTCACTAGTGTGGTCCCTTTTGTGTGTAGGAAAGTGTTTAGCATGGTGTGTGAGTTATTTTATGAACTAAATAACTTATGGTTCAACCTCCAAAGTTCCTTAATGATATTTAACATGATATTAGAGGGGAAAATAAAGGATGTACTACATTTCAAGGTTTAGATATCATAATGGTGGATTAACAATAAAATAAAGCTTTGAATCTAGAGCTAATTTGGACCTGTGCCCTTTTGAGATTGTCAACATCTATGCTATATTTTCTTGCCAAGAAGTGACTATCTAAAAGGCACAAGAGAAAATGAAATATTTGAGAATCACATACATGGAAAATATGATGCATGCAAGAAACATGGTAATAAAATGTTTCTTATCCTCCTATCTGTGCAAGAGAAGATTGACAATGTTCTCATCAGTGAGCTTCAAGATTTAATTACCACCACATTGAGTGCAATGGTGGTTGGTAAAACATGTGTACACAATATGAGTGTGTAACTAATTTAGTGATATATGATTGAGCCAACAAAAGATCAATCTTTCCTTGAAAATGTGGTACTAAGACAAATGAAGAGATAAAGAACCAAATTAAATGTAAATTTTTCCAATGTAAGGTGGATTATGATCACTTATTCTTGGGAAAGAATAAATTCATTAAACTTATTCTTTGATTAAGTAGCATATAAAAATATTGAATGATACTTTGCAATTAGAAAATAAAAACAAAAAACAAAATACGACAAAATCCTAGAATGGGTTTGAAAGTCTTAGGGGAGGTGAAGAGTCATCAGGTAAATGGAAGTTAGGGAAGTTGAAAGGCCAAGTGTCACCAATATGGGCTATATATAAATCTTTCTTGTAAGAAAAAAATTTATTTTATCTCTTATATAAGCTATCTTCTTTGGAGAGAAAAGTGTTAGAAACGATGAAATAAAATCTTGTTGTTATATATGGTTGTAAACTATCTTTCTATATGTGTGATTGGTGTAGTTTTCTTATTGTATACATCTCCTTTATTGACTATAGGGATCTTTTTTTTTGGTTGTGTTTCATGTATCTAATGTGTTATGCGATTGCCAACCTATCATTGTTGCAACAAGTACGTTAGTATGTCGAGCTATCCCACAAACTGATGTATTTGTTGTTTATGCATAGAACTTAGTGGGGACTATTCTCACTTGGTAACTCCTACTAAGGATAGGTTGTATTCCATATTGCATTCTTGCATTACATGTTAATTGCATTTCATCTAACTTCACCAAAATTCATGGCAATTGGTGCCACAAACCAAAGGACTCATCTCAAGGGAGGAAGATGTAATAGGGTAGTTCTACTTATGAACTTCTAAGGTTAATGAGGGTCATTTCATAAGTAAATGAAGAGAAAACTAAGTCAAGACTATATTCTTAGAGAGAAAAATAGATCATGGAAATGAAGAAATAACATTAAGACAAAAAAAAAAAACAATGATAAACAAGAATTGTAAGTTTTATAAAGAGAAATAAATATATTGAAATATAGGAGAAAAATAAAATAGATTTTGTAACTAAAGGAAAAAGAGAATAAAGTAAATGTGGAAGAGATGTTGCAATGCAAACAAATATTTCGTAAAAAAAACTATTACATATTAGTATGTAATATTAATTAATTCTTCTAAGAAATACATATGGAAAGAAGATATAGTGTGAAAATAAAAACCTTATAAAGAGATATTTGTGAATTTATTTGCAAAATTATAATATTGAAAAAGTACATCACACAATTTAGATAACTAATACATTTGATGAAATTATGAATAATAATAATGAATTATGGGTTGAAAATGTGAAGCATGTTAAGAAGATGAAAATATAAAGTACTTGAAAATTTTTAAATAATTAATATATCTAATTTCTTGTTTATAGAAGAGATTTCATGTAATAATAAATAAATAAATTATATGAATGAAGCATATTAAAATGGGTGAAATGTGATGAAAATGGACAAGTATGTTACTTTTTTTTGAAATAAATATAAAAAGAAAAAAGTTGCAAGGCAAATAAAACTCTTATAAAAAGATACAAAATTTTAAATTAAATTGACATTCATTTCATGAAATTATGAAGAATAATAATTATTTCATAAATTTAAAATTATTTATTTACTAATTTTTTTAAAATACTAAAATCAATGTTAAATTTTCTCCCTAATTTTACTTATTTTAGATCAACAAATTTACAAATCTAACTTTCATCTTACATATTGTAAATTTGACTCTAACATAAAGAAGATAGGCTAAAAGTAATGACACCAACTATTAAATCAGGAAAGAAATATAACAAAAGATAGGCCAAGGGCAATGAAACCGACTATTAAATCATGAAAGAGATATAACAAATAACAAATATGGATTCGTTTTCCGCAACTTGATTATAATGATTGATATGTACAAACCAATATAATTTTCAGACTCCAACTAGTCAAGAGTGGTTATTTTGCTTATGTGTCTTTTCTGAATATGAATATGAGATGATTATTAGTGGGTTTGAAAGCTAAACTGAAAACATATTTTTTATTGGGTTATCTCATTCAAGTTGGAATTCGTAATCTTTGAGCTTCACACTGAGAATCATTCTCTCAGCCATGGAAGTAACGCACAGGCACAAGATCCTTAAAATACTTTTTTTATTGACCACCGCAACCTGGCAAACTATATTTCGAGCACAGTAATCACTCAAATCACATTAGGTTTCCAGTTCCCTCATTGCTCTGCAAATTGTCAATCACATCGCCACCAAGTTAATTCAGCAGTTTTTTCGAATTCATCGTCAAATTGGAATGGAGAGCACAGATGGTAAGACAATTATGATCAAATAAATACCTTATCAAAATGCCATGGCTACCCACAACTAGAAATTCTGCTCCCAACTTGGCTGCCGCTTCACATATCCTCTCCTTATCCTCGCCAATCACAACATGGGTTTCTTCCTTTACGCCAAATCGTTCACAGATATATAGAGCTCGCTTCAATATCCTGTGTGCTCTTCTTCGTTTGTAAGTCAAGAAGCTCAAACACTTGATCGGTAGGAATATGTGTTGCACAAATAATACACATATATACAGTGGTTGACAAAGAGAGAAATGGGTGTGACAATAATTTATCTCTTTGTCCATGGAAATCCAAGTCGCGATTAGCGAGCATGTCTGCTAGTTTATTAGCTTCCCATTTCACATGATTAGGAATAATGGTTTCCTTTCCATTAATGGGAACCTTGAAACCTTGAGAGCCTCCATCTTAGAGGAAAACCTCCAACTTGGAGCGACCTTGCTGATCGCAGAACCGGAAAGAATTTTGGACAGAATGTGGATCATAAGCTTAAAGTCTCCCTCCCTCCACTGTGAGATGTGTATATCCTTCTTGAATTTTTATCTAAATGCCTCGGAGCACTGCGAAAATCTCAATAGCATTATTGCTATCAAATCCTGGAGACCCCATATAGATGTGAAGAATTTGGCTTCAGTGGCTTCCAAAGACACCCCCATAGCTAGTTGGCCTAGGGTTGTCTTTACTAGCTCCATTGAATTTAAGTTCATGAAGTTGGTGAGAGGAGGGGACCAGGACGAGGGACTAGGAATCGAGGGAGGCATAGGTCTCGTCAAGATCTAGGGGTTGATGGGCTTAAGGTCCTAGGATTTATGAATGGCAGAGTCTTCAAGTTTTCACTGTCAAAGTTATCAGCCAACCAGGCCTTGAGGAGAGTAGTTTCCTGGATATCATATTGAATTTTCTTCCATATTTGATTCACTAATAAGCTTGAGCTCTGAAAAAATCTTCTATTTCTCTCTTTCCAGGTTTCCCAAAGCAAAAAAGCCAGGGTAGAGTTGCCAAGTGCGATTGACAATGTCATTATTGGAAATATGGGGTCTCCAGTTAGTGATGGTATTTCTTATGTAACCTCTATTTCATTCATGTTGCCTAAAAATGAGAGCACCTTTATGCAAAAGAGAGTTGGTGAATGGACAGGAATTAAACAAGTACTCCATATCTTCTTCTGAGATGTTACACAACACACAAATGGAAGGACCTAGGAACCCTCTATTTTTTAATGGTTCCCAAGTGAGAAGCTTCTTATAACCAACCAGCCGCAAGAAGATGGACAGTTTCAGCCAAAGGTCATTGGGACATATTTGCGTCCACATCTGGTCATCCAAAAGATGAACGTGTCCAGCCAAAAGAGTACGCCTTCTTGAAGATTAAAGGTGCCTTTCTTCTGCTGACCCCAACGATTGCCCCACTTGATTGTCTTTGTTTCTCGTGCCAGAATCACCATTAATCAGTAAGAGTGGAAAGGGACCGGAAACTGAATACATGTTGTTTGATAAAATCAAGAGAGGCCTGGTGAAATTGTTCAACATTCGGGAAGCTGAAGAGCTTCGGTCTCTGTTGGTACACATCATCCCAGAATAGGGAAGTGCGACCATCTCTGATTTCCCAGAATGCGTGGTTTTGAATAAGCGACTTGTTCTTCCAAGCTGTGTTCCAATTAAGGGATCCAGGACAAGTGCCTTGAAGACGAATTATATCTTAAAAAACGGTGTTGGGAGCATATTTTCTTTGCCAAATCCGAGACCAAAGAGAAGTTGGGGTAGTGGTCCAATGCAAACAAATTTTGGCAAGTTGGGCCTTACTCTCCCAGCCCACCTTTGAGCTTAGGGAGAAATACTTTGTCCCAGGCCACCAAACCCCATTTGCAATTTTTCCCTTTGGAGCCCCCACACAAGAAATTTCTTTGGAAGTTACGAATTGCATTGAGAATGAATTTGGGGGCAACGAAAATGGAGAAAAAGGTCGAAGCTCATACTTCTAAGGACCGATTTGATAAGAGTGAGGCAGCCAGCTAGATTGAGAGTGTAGAAGGTCCAACTTGAGAGTTTCTTTTCCAATTTAGCAAGGAGATTTGCCCAAGCAGGATGACGAATGGCAGAAGAGATGAGGGGATCACCAAGATATTTGGATGAAGGTAGCTACTCTGAAAATTTAAGAGGCGAGAGATTTTACCTTGCAGAGCGCAGGGGTGTTAAAGAATAAGATTTATGACTTGTCTTGATTTACGGAAAGCCCAAATGCTTCCAAGAAGGTGTGACAAATTGATTTAATGGCTTTGGCTTGTCTAATAGTTGTAGCAGCAAGTAGAAGAGTGTCATCCACAAATTGAAGATGAGACGAAACAAAACCATCATGCACATGGTGAATCCCAGAGAGGAAACCATCTTGGATGGCCTTGGATAGGGATCTTCCCAGCCCTCCCACTATGAGGATGAAAAGGAAGGGAGAAAGGGTATCCTTCTAGTGAATGCCTCGAGAAGGGGAAAAGGTGGCAAAAGGGGAACCATTGACCAGAATGGAAAAGAAAGCGAAAGAGATAAAGAGCAAGAACCCATTTGTTCTATTGAGGGGGAAATCAAAAGCTTGAAGGGAGCAATCAATGAAGTGCCACAAGATTTGGAAATATCCAACTTGATGAGCATGCCATGCTTCTTAGAGATTTTGAGTGTGAATGGTTTCATGGGCCAAGATAATACCACCTAAAATCTACCTACCTTCTACATAGCATGATTGCTTTGTTGAAATCATTAGAGAGAGGATGGGTTTTAATATATTGGCAATGGTTTTGATTATGATTTTAAAAGGGACATTGCAAGGAGAGATAGGACAAAACTTACTTAGGTGGGAGGGGTTCTCCTCCTTATCAATAAGTGTGAGGAAGGTGGCATTGAAGGTCAAGAGCACATTCAGTCCGAGTCAAAATTCTTCAACCGCCTCCCAAACATCTTGCTTCACAATGCCCCAACAATGGTGTTAGAAATATGTGGTGAAACCATCAAGGCCCGAGACGCAATCGACTGGCATATTCATAACCACAGTTTCAACTTCTTCCAAGGAGATTGGAAAAATGAGGCTTTTGTTTTTCACTAGAATCAATATATTTAGTATTTGAATTTTTAATTCACACTTGTCAATAGAAGTAATTAATTATATAACACTTCGTCATTGAAGGGTTTGTTCAATATACGCCCTTCAAATTTAGTTTTACATAAACTTTATTAGTTCCTCTAATGATGGGTGGAGTGTACAGCTCTGAAACATTGGGATGTTTCAAAATCTGTAACAGCTTAATTTCATAAAATTGAATCAAAATTATAGATTGCATACAAATACCTCCTTTATATGAGTTCTAATGATTGCTAAAGAAGTGATGGTTAAGTGCACAATATGTGATGGGTGTTTTGATATAAATGACAACAACATGTAGTTGTTGATTTCGATCAATGATTAAAAGTTCTCGTTTCTTAGTTTTGTGTATACATGATGTATTGAATTGCTTAAAACAACTAAGGAAATTGTGGAAACCCTATACAAAAAGCGATGACATGTAGAATCTGAATATTGAGGTTAAGTTTTAGTGTGTCAAGATAGAGATCTCTCATAAATTCGCTTCAACCACCATGTTCTTTCACTAGTGATTGAAGCAATCTTCGAGCAGGTAAAAATTGAAGGTCACTCAAGGAAAGGGCATAAGTTCACTTTTCTTTTTGAAATTGAGATAAAATTGTTTGGGTTAACCACCAAATTTTTTATTAAGTACTTATCATTGAATGTAACAACGAACTCATATTCTAAAAGCAACAACAAAATCTTGTGACTATTATAATTTAGAACACTTCTATAATTATGTGAGTACACAAAATATTTTTGTATATGGCTAGTGATTATATTTTCTCATGTGATTATGTGATGTGATTATCATGACAAAATATTTAATGCTGTTTATGAAAACCATGATAACATAAGAATGAAATACCCTATGGGCACTTAGTAGACATTTAGCAGTGATCATAAAATAAAGATGTTATATGCTAGTTACATTCTAGCCTTAAAGAGGGGTAGGGACCTATTACATGTCATAACTTTAGCACATGGTTCCCTATATGATTCTAACTAATGTTTGGTTTCATGGTGTGAAATAAAGTAAAATAAGAGCGCCATTCCATGGGCATGGAAGGTCTATTCATTATAGATCTCACACAAGTCCATACCCACAAGAAAAATGTTTACATATGCAACACCTTATGCAGGATACAAACTCAACTGCCAAAGCTATACTTCCTTTAATACCAAAACCTAAGGAGACAAAATTATATTTATTGAAGCATTTGTTATGATGGACATTCAATTCCTATGGTCGAATGCTTGCTTGGAGCTAAAGGCAGGAGTTTAGGCCAACCTTTTGAGATACCTAGGGTATTCAAGTTAGCTTACCTTACTAGATACACAAGGTACACATGTTCACATACCTTACCGCAGAGCCCAACATAGGGAAGGAGGCCATAAAACTTGGCACCAAAAGTCAATATCATTAAAGTTTTGCACAAACTCTTTCTAAGTTGTGATGTGTAATTTTCGATCCCTATTGCAATCACACCATGATGGATGACCCTCATACTAGCTGTTGCAATCCTTCACAAACAATAAGACCATCTAAAACATTGGGTGATGATCCAAAGGTAAATCAAACGGTATGAGGTGCGTGAGTAAATACTCTTATGATTGGCTTGATTTTATTCATGGTTGCATGCGTTTGTTGTTTACCAAACATTCAAAAAGTTAAGAGCATGTACTGATATTTAAGGACTATTTTTATTTAATGGTGAAGGTGTAGTACTAATAGATTTGAGTGCATATCTTGTGATGGTTGTGCATATCTAATAATATATATTTGTGTGTGTGCACATTAAAACTATTAATGGAATATCAAAAGACATTAATTGCATAAGAATAACATATTGAGGTGTATTTGCTAATAAAATAACAAAATTTTATTTTAACTTTATGCCTAAATAAATTTGTAAAAATAGTGACTAACGAGTATTAAAGGGATCCAATTTCATGAGTTGGCATTCACCTTGCATCTTAGGAGATTAATTTTGGATGGATATTGACAATTATCTTAAGGGGAAGATTGAATACTAGCCAGTATAACCTTGGTGATTGAGGGCTCAAGCTCTTTTTATTTAATTGAGAGGTGGTTAAAACGAGAGTTCTCTCAAATTTTGTTGCCTATTTTGTTTCTTGCACCCTATTAGATAATAATGTAATTAGTTAATAATGAAGTACTATATTGATTGTGTCAAAGAATCTTTTCTATAACCTAGTTGGGTGAGAGTTGTCACCTATGTAACATATGTCAACTCAAGAAAAATAAATTAAATAAAAAATATATAAATATTCACAATTAAATTAAACCCAAAAACATTGAGTACACCAATATGCTAGGTCACCAAGATGCCTTCTCAAGCCAAAAGAAGCAAGACACGGGCATTTTTCATCCACTGGAAATACCTAATACCTATATTCATTAAACCTTCATCTACTAAGTCATATTATCTAAACGCAACAATAAACAAGACCTTAGAGTCATTTCGAAATAGTTAAGTTGTTCGAAACACACAAGTTTACATGCAAGCCAACTACTTTACAAGTCTATAATAAGCAATTTCAACTACTTTACACATTAGATTTTAAAAATAGTAACTTGTTCAAGCTTTCACAAAGAAAGCAAAGTTTTAATTCTAACTTGCATTCAATTAATGTTGAGATTATGGTTATCACAATATGAGAATCTTCACCTAAAACTAGAGAACTAAAAATAGTAACTTCAACTACTAATAAGCAATTTCAACTACTTTACACATTAGATTTTAAAAATAGTAACTTGTTCAAGCTTTCACAAAGAAAGCAAAGTTTTAATTCTAACTTGCATTCAATTAATGTTGAGATTATGGTTATCACAATATGAGAATCTTCACCTAAAACTAGAGAACTAAAATAGATAAACCATATAAACAAAGAAAAGGGCTATGCATATAAATAAAAAGCAAAAAGAAAAAAAAAAGAACATATTACAATTTATATAATATGTATAATTGATATGCCCTACCTTTGATGACATGTTCACTAGAATATTTAAAATATTAAAAAAAAAACAAATGACAAAGCTTCAACATAAAAAATTAACTAAAATTAAAAAAACCCAAATCTTATATGATGTATCTAGCTCTACCTTTAATAACATCTTTATTAAGATTTCTGATATTATTAACATTCTTAAATTTCTAAGTTGCCAAAAAAATTAATGTTCGAAGACAAGAACATAGACAACACCACTTTCTGAAATAGGACAAACAAGAACACCAATTTTTATTTTTAAAACAAGACACTATTTAACAAGTAACATACTATAATATGTAAGGCATCTCATCTATATAGCATAGGTACATATAACTATACATAGAGTGCAATCCATAATGGACCCTAAATACATAAACAAGAGACTCTAAAAGGCCTCTAAACTCTAAACAAAATTCATGTTACAACAAATACCTACAATAAAAAATCATTGCTAAATCAAGATCCTATTCACCTAGCACCATGCACTCCCCTCCTCTAGTCTCCTTCAAATCTCAAAGTTGATGAAACTTCTTAATCCATGCTTTCAAATAAGGTAGAAAATGATCTCACTAGCGTCCCCATTGCACTAAGACAAGATTTAAAAAAACAAACAAGCAAACAAACAAATGCCAAAGTTTCAACATAATAAATTAACAAATATGCAAAGCAAACATTTCACATGCAAATATAAAATCCAATGGAAGCAAACATTTCTGTTAGTAAAAATAGGATTATGTCTTCTTACTTATTATGGTATGAATGTAAATTAGTTTATTTATACTTCTTGATTGGGTTTTACGGAAAGAATATAAAAGGCTTCCTTTAGGAACTTTTCTTCAACCTAAAAAACCACTGGCAAGCTTCCTTCCTTGCGGGCTCTATTCCATGTAGGAGCAGGCTCTATTAGGCAGGCTCTTGGGACAGATGGATTATTCAGTGGGACGGATTATGCAAAAATGGGTTCTATCTTTCTTACTTATGGAGACAAACATATTGATAGTGACTGACCGCATAACTAATGTCTCCTTTCTTATTATGGTCGATTATAAATTAGTTTATTTATACTCCTTGATTGGGTTTTACAGGAAGAATATAAAGAGCTTCCTTTCATTTTTGTAAGTGAAAATCTGCTAGTTTGCCACTAAACTAATATCATATTTCACCATAAAAGTATGACAAAGATCATTGACCTGGTTAAATGAAACATATTGTTTCTAATATTTCGATATCTAACATTGACATTTTCGTAAGTGAAAATCTGCTAGTTTGCCACTAAATTAATACTGTTTTTGGGCAATGCTCTCTGACACACTAGAGGAAATATCAATAAACATTAGTTTTCATTGGTAATAAATTTCTCAGATATAGACAAAGATAATATTTCCATATCATGAAGATTTTTGTAAGTGAAAATCTGCTAGTTTGCCACTAAATTAATATTGTTTTTGGGCAATGCTCTCTAACACATTAGAGGAAATATCAATAAACATCAGTTTTCAGTGGTAATAAATTTCTGAGCTATAGACGAAGATAAAAATATTACATGTGTTCATAATTGTTATAAAATAACTGTCATTTTATCTTTAAGAAAACTAGTTTTAATTAGTCTATTTTTATATATATATTTTTTTAAACAATAAAATAACAATTAAAAAAAACTATTTTTTATATATATTTTAAATCAATAAATAATTCTAAATATTAGTACATTAAGTTATTTTTTATAAATGTCTTATAAATATGTTTGATAAGTAATTCTAACTATTAGTTCATGGGGTTATTTTTTATAAATATTGTATTACTTTGTTAATCTAAAACAACTGTTAATTCATCTTTAAGAAAACTAGTTCTAATTGGTCTATTTTTCATCTATATATATTAAAACGTTAAATATATAAAATAATTATAAACAGGGTTTCTAAAAATTTGTAAAACTAGTTCTAATTGGTCTATTTGTCATATATATATATATATATTAAAATGATAAATATATAAAATAATAATAAACACGGTTTCTAAAAATTTGTCAATTGGGTTATATTTTTTAATATTTTAAAATAATAAATACTATTGAGCATATTTGGTCGTACTGTCTGATTTATTGATGTGTTATTGACCTAACGTTGTGCCCTGAAATGCCAATGTGTCATTGACCTAACTTTGTGCCGTGAAAAGCCAATGAATTATGTCGGATTTATACCTGTGTTATTAACGTAATTCTGTGCCAATTAGGAATTATGTATGATTTATTCATGTGTTATTGACTAAACTTTGTGGCACTGAAAAATATACAATAGGACTCTGTAAATACCATCTTTTGAATCAAAATTAAGAGATTTTCCACAAGATATATTCCTTGGAAAATAAATTGAAACCCAAAAGAACTAATTCTGAAACTTAGGAACGGAAAATTTCCATTATTTTTGTCAACTGAATTAGTTACAAGATCAATTAGCAACCCATATAATTCAATCACAAGTTCCATTTCACTTGTCCACGCAAACAACTAGATTGTTTTTAGACAATTTGTTCACGATATCACTTCACAACAAATGCAATTCAAATACTGCGACGAAATCATGTTGTATTGTTCTCGACTCTCCTATTTCCAGGAATCGCAATCTTAAAGAGGCTTAACAAAAACCACTTGTCAGTTAAAAAGCATCGACCTGTAACGGATATCCCATGCAGTGTGTACCGCTATACTTTGAAGCCGTTGTAAAGAATTTAGGTAAATGCCCCCTCCTGAACATCAATAATTTCTACCTTTTAGACACATCGAAGCCTCCCCCCTCTATGAGCATTCCCCTTCAATCTCAAATTAAATACCTGTTTTGGATATAAACCATCTTTTTCATCTTTGTTCATATAGATATTTCAATATAATTACTCATTAATCTTGAGAAAACTAAAAGCAAATGATTACAAGTTGAATGCATTAAACTTTTAAAGAGCATATCCATCAGTTATAAAGCAAAGCAAGTTCTTGTCTTCTCTTCCCCATTTTAGCCAGCTCTTGTATTTTTCACAGAAATAACGAAATTCAGCTACACATCTACATCACACTCTGAACCTAATACAAGCCAACAAACCCCAGCCTATTATCACAATTGTGTAACCATCAAACTCTGATTCAAGATAGCACATAACGAGTCCTGTTGGACTTCGAACCATCAACACAAAAGCATAATGCAAATAGCAACGCCATTAAAGACAAACACCATAATACTCAGGAGACACAAAACAACCCTTCTAGACAAGTTCAAAGACTGCATAACTAACTCGATTAAGAGTTCCACTTGTGTAAATGCAAACTACACTGATTTGGGCACAAGATCAGCAAGCAACAAATGCAATGCAAATGCTGCAGCAATCATATCGTCTTATCTTAAATATAAATGCTTTAAACCTCAGTTCTCAAGGTTCTTGGGAGCAAGGAGAACCAAAGCTAGCAGTAGTGTTACTAAAATACAGACTCCATGCGTAACTTTGTACAAAGAAGCCCATAACTTCACACACATGCAGATAGTTGGTGAAAAGCCAAATCACGCAAAACTCTAAGACAAGTTATTGCTATTTTGCACATCCAGTTATTTTTTTCCAGTGCTTGCAGTGCTTCCAGTGCTTCCTCGCAGTTTCACACCAAGAACCCTTTCCAGTTTTGCAATGATCTGCTGATTGGGAATTGCTTTCCCAGATTCATACTCTTGAATAATCTGAGGCTTTTCATTGATTTGCTGTTCCAGACAAAAGTTATGTTATTTTGCTGCTGTACCAAAATAGAACAGGAAAAGGGCATAAGAAAGAAAACTTACGCAATAACAGTACCTGTGCAAGCTGAGCTTGTGTTAACTTTTTATCTAAACGTGCTTGCATTATGTTTTTCTTCAAATCCGTTGAAACTCTCTCATCTGGCAAAATCATAGATTAGTTTTTAAATCCTAAAATCAAAACAATGATATACAAAACAAATCTAAAACATACTGCAAATAAAATCTCATGTGTTCCATTATTGCATGTGCATTATATAGTTACCACAGCTGAGGACTTTACTGAGACATGTTCTCACTGAAATCAATATATATATAACACTATGGTTAACTCATAGCAGTAATGAGCCAGACGTGAGATCTCTCCCCCCAAAGTTGGGGAGGTCACAGGTTTTATTCTCCATCCCCTTGGAGTTAGGGTCCATAATCAGGGCCGATGGTTTCCCATGTAACTGTGCATGGGAGACCCCAGAGACTTTACCACCATCAATGGTTGGTAACCAGGGTAAAGTTGTAAACTGTCAACTTAGACTAATGTATGCTTGACCCACGGGAGGTCACAGGTTTTATTCTCCATCCCCTTGGAGTTAGGGTCCATAATCAGGGCCAATGGTTTCCCATGTAACTGTGCATGGGAGACCCCAGAGACTTTACCACCATCAATGGTTGGTAACCAGGGTAAAGTTGTAAACTGTCAACTTAGAATATTGTATGCTTGACCCACCAGGGACATTGCCTATTAACAATCATCTTTTTTACTTGGGATACATGGTGTATATTCAGCCCCTAAATGGTCTAAGATGGATTTGCACCTGAGATATACTGTGATGGATTTGCCCCTGAGAAGTAGTCTGTGATGGACTAGCACATTGGAGATGGCTTAAACAGTGATGGCTTGACTTCATTTGGGTGCTTGTTTGGCATTCTTCCCTAGGGAGTTGGAGTTTTGATAATGTGGGTGGCATCCTTCAGGATGGCCACAAGGAGATGATTGTTTGCTTAGAGAACACCCCACTTAGGGGGAGGAACTTTGTGCATCTTGGTGAAAGGGCATCAGACACTGGAGAGCATTGGGAAGCTTGGATTCTTGTATAGAAGCTTGAAGTTGGCTCAGGTATGCCTGGTTTACTCTTGTGAAGAAGAAGTTGGTAATGATCACTCTTCTCTCTCTTAAATTTTCAATTGTACCAGGTCTCTCTCTCTCTTGGCACCGATAAAGTAGATATCTACATGCTTGCTCTCATCTTTGTTTAGAACCTGCAGCATTCTTCTGCAGCCCTCCTCTTATCTCAGCTACCGATCCATTCTGCACAACTGAGTTTGTAGCAGCATCAGATGTAATGAGTGGTAGACTGGAAAAGTTTCAGACGGTCCATCACTTCCCTGGGAGGAAGGATGGACCATCTTCATCAGTATCCTTCCAAGAAGAATCAGGTTTCAGGAAGATGGCCACTGCCCCAACAAAATGAGTAAAGGTTTCAAATTCATCAAACAGATTTGTCAAGACAAAAAAGGAATCCATATGCTGGAAATCCCTTTCAGAGGTCCTCGGGTAAAGGATTTGTTGTTTGCAGGCATGATCTTAGTGGGTATGTTTATGGGGTGTTGATGTGGTAGCTGTGTAAGGCATCTTCACAAAGGAAGTAAACTTTCGAACCGACGATATGCACCGATCGGACGACCGGCCGCGCGTGACCGGTCACGTCCGACGCGGCTGGTCGTCCGATCGGTGCATATCGTCGGGTAAATAGGTCCCGGCTTCACAAAGTCAGCCCAAGAAGAAACATGAAGACATGAAGATGACATTAATATGCCATCCAAACGAGACGTCAGGCCAGCAGAAGAAGGCAAGTGGGCCCCACTTGAATGATGAATTGTCAACATGAAAAAAGTATAAATAGAAGACGCCTCCTTCATTTCTCACCACGCAAGTTCGCTCCAAGCAAGAGAAGAAGTTCACTACAGCAGCAAGAAGACTATTTTTTAGGCTTAACTATCTTGGAGGAGTTTCTCCCTTGTTTCCTGGGGTTAATCTTTCTACTATTTGTGACTACTATGTCTGCATGTACACTGCTCTTTGAACTGATCATCTCTATAAGAAGGTTGTTGGGTTTTCTTCCTTCATAGTTTCCGAGGTCAAATCTTTTTGTCTATTGTTTCTGTGCTTGGTTATTATTTTGGTGATCCTATTTATTTGATGCAATTGAAATTATACTTCTATCTATAAAATCTAACATGGTATCAGAGCAATGCTAAGAGAAGCCATTGCCAAAAACTAGAGCTCCATACTTTGGAGCGTTGCAACCTCAATTTCATCATGAAAAGAGATTTGATTAACTCGCCCCAGGAGGGCACACCTTTCTGTGGAGGCAAAACCCAGATTGGTGAACTTTCAATTTTTAACTAATTTTGTCGAAATCAAGGGCTAGGGTTTCTTGATTCAAGCCCTTTTGTCCACTCGCCTTGGTAGGGCGTATCTCCCTGCGGAATCAATTTTGCAAGAATCCAAACTTCAAATCTGACATACTTCCCGCTAGGGTTTTTAAACTTGTTTTCAGTCAAGATGATTGGTATGAAGGTTGAATATAGACTTGATGGGGCTTCCAATTTCAACTCTTGGAATTCTAGGGTTCTCATCATCTTGGACCAAAATGACCTCCTAAAGTTTGTTAATGAGAAGGTCCCAAAAATGGAAGAGGAAGCTGAGAAGACTCGATGAAGATACAATGATGCAAAGGCAAGGAGAATCTTGACAGATTCAGTAAAAAACCACTTGGTCCCTTAGATCTCTTAAAAGAAGACAACCAAGAAGATGTTTGGAGTCTTGAAGAAGTTGTTTGAGAATAGCAAAATCAACAAAGCGGTTGCCTTAAGACAACAACTAACCAATATCAAGATAACAAGGTCAAATTCAATTGCTTCCTACTTCATGAATATATATGAGCTAAGAGATCAATTAAGCACCATTGGAGAATCAATTGAAGATAAAGAAGTTGTCATGACAACGTTTAATGGTCTCCCCTTTCTTGGGAACCATTCATTGAGAGTCTTAATGGGCAATCCAAGTTGCCCAAGTTTGATCGATTATGGCCAGACTATACACAGAAAGAGACTAGACTTGCAGCTATAGGCAGATTGCATAGCACTCAACATGAGGAAAGTCAAGCCCTTACATCTCATGTGAAGAAAGGAAAAGGTAAGGGGAGAAAGTTTCATGACAAGAAAGACAAAGGTGGAAGATCAAGCCCTATTCCAGAACAAAAGAAGAAGGATCTTTCACACATTCAGTGCTTCAAATGTCACAAGTACGATCACTATGCCAAACAGTGTCGTAGTTCAAAGAAGAGAAAACATCAAGCCTCATCTACTGATATCGATGAAGAAACTTCTAAGTTCTCACAATAAGTCAAGGAATGAAGATCGTACATAGTTCTTCATCTCTGCTCTCTCAAGTACTATTCCTACCACTAGTGATACTTGGTTGATAGATAGTAGTGCATCTAGATTCTAGACATATGACAAGTTGTAAGGAGAAAGCAGAATCTTATAGACGTGGTAAAGAAAGATCCCATCTACGTCATGTACTTGGTGATGATGCTAGATATGCTTCAACGGATATGGGGCTACCTCCCTCCAATTGGATTCTAGTGATACTTTATATTTGAGTGATGTGTTGTATGTACCTAGGATGAAAAGGAACCTTGTCTCCAAATCAGCCTTCGAGTACAAAGGTTACACAAGTGCATTCTCTAGTGGGAAGGTTCTTGCATGGCACAAGAACTCTAGCATGGATTCAGCTCGTCTGATTGGTAGTCGAGAAAAGAGCTTATACAGATTGAGTACACAACTAGTTCAAGCACTAGTACATGATTCTTCTAGTTTGGGTGAGCTATGGCACATGAGACTTGTTCATCAACACTACAGAGGTCTTCCATTATTGAGGACAATGGTGACAAGACTTCCAGTACTCCGTGTACACCATGATGATGTTTGTAGAGGATGTGCACTTGGTAAGAAAGTCGAGTGATCTTTTTCGAGCAGTGACAACAGGTCCAAGGGGATTTTGGATCTAGTTCATATCAAACAGTGTGAACCCACCATGACAGTCACCTCATTAAGTGAATAATACTATAATGTGATCTATATTGATGATTATTCTCGAAAGACTCGGATTTATTTTCTCAAATCCAAGGAATCTAAAAAAAGTGCTCTACAGATTCAAGGTATTCAAGGCATAAGTCGAGAACCTGTCAAGAAAAAGAATCAAGGTCCTTAGATCAGATAATGGGGCAGAATACACCTCTATAGACTTCAATGCTTTCTGCAAGATGCAAGAATTAAGAGAGAGTACACTGTTTTTTACAACCCTCAACAAAATGAGGTTGAAGAAGGGAAGAACAAGACAATTATCGAGGCAGCCAAAGCTATATTTCATGACCAAGATCTACCTATGTTCTTGTGGGCAAAAGCTTCCAATACCGCAGCATGTGTACAGATCAAGAGTCATCATAAGATCTTGAGGAACATGACTCCAGAAGAGGCCTTCACCGGTTTTAACCCAAAAGTTGGCCACTTACAAATCTTTGGTTGTCCAATATATATTCAGGTGCCCAAGGAAAAGAGGACAAAGCTAAAGCCTTCAGACAAGGAGACACATGTGGGATATAGTTAGTCTTCAAAGGCTTACAGCTACATCCCAGGATCAAGACAGATTGAGATTAACAAGGATTTCTCCTTCGAAGAGGAGGTGGCCTTCAAAAAAGCCACAAGATCTGATATGGAGATTAATGATGAGGAGCTGGTGACTCCAAAGGAGATGGTATCATCTCCCCCTCTAGCAGTTCAGAGGGAGCCAGCTGAGACAATTGAGCTAATCGATCCCATTGATCTAGTAGAGTAGGTTGATGTCCCCAGAGATGTTGCAATGGGCCAAAAGAGACCTGCATGGGCACGATAAACATTGCAAGATGCAAAGGGGCATGAAGCTCCCCGTGTTACTTTTCGAGAAAGTGGGAGATCTCAAAGGTTCTCGAGCTACACTGCCTTGATGAGCCACATCATTGACTCAGTGCCCTCCAGTTATAAAGAATGATGTGTGGGAAGTTGTGTTGAAACCTAGGGGGAAGTCAGTAGTGACTTCCAAGTGGATTTACAAAATCAAGCATGGAGCAGATGGCAATGTTGAGAAACACAAGGCTAGATTAGTGGCTAGATGATTCTCTCAAAAAAGAGGGAATTGATTATGATGAGACAGACGTTGTGGTTGCTCGATACACTTCCATCAAGACGATTATTGCTATTGCCTCGGGCTATCGGATGGAAGTTGCATTAGATGGATGTTAAAACTGCCTTCCTCAACGTTGTGATCAAGGAAGAGGCCTACATTGAACGGCCAAAGCAGTTTCTCATGTATATAGCATATATGAGTTCATAGAACCATAATAGCACTTAACATTGAGTGCAATCCATGTCTGCAACAAAATACATCAACAAAAAGGCTCTAAATGGCCTATACAAAAGACTAGAGTCAAAGACTAAAAAATCTAATCATCAGAATCCTCTGAATCCTCAGGATCAGACTCATCAAAGACCTCAGACTCACACTTTGACCCATCATCTACATCATGATCCTCAATATGGGGGGTCTGAGCTTGGGCCACCTGACTTGACTCCCCTAGTCTAGAAGGCACATGTCCAACATCAACTCCCACATCTTGATGTTGTGGAAGTGGGTCCAAATCCAGCCATGAGAGGTCTTCATTGTTAAATGATGTTGGCAGAGTCTCCACAACCCAATCTGATGATGCATCACCATCATCTAAGAAAATGGAACACGATTCAGGGGTCTTGTTCTGCAATTGGTTGCGCTTCAACCTAAGGTTGTACTGAACAAATACCATATCATTCAACCGTTTTTTTCTCTAAACGATTGCGCTTCTTGGTGTGTAAATGGTCAAAAACACTCCAATTGCGTTCACAACCAGAAGGACTGCATGTTTAGCTCAATATTCAAACTGCAAACTTTTGCAAATCAGCGCACTGGTTGCCAAATTGTTGCCACCAATACGCTGCATGTAAGGACAAATAAAAAATAGCAAATGAATTTGAGCACAAACTCGAAAAAAAATCCAATGAATTAAAATTTACTTCATAATTAATTACTTGGAGGATCTTTTGATCTACCTCGTACAGTTGTAGCCAAGCCGAAGATACCAAGTCTCTCATTGAAATGCAAGAGCTTGTTGTGTATTTCATCTTGTGTATTGGGATCAGAGACCATGCGCTCAATGCATTTATATAATCCTTCTTTTACCTCCCCATCTACTTCAAAATCTTTTGTGTAATGGTACCTTCAGAAGATTCAAGACAAAAAAGATGATCACATTAAAAAAGGATAAACTTTTGCAATTAAAATTTAGTAATATAACTCAAAAACTTTGAAATTAGTTACCTTGAATTCAAGTAATAGCCTGCAACATGTAAAGGCCGATGAAGTTGCCTATTCCATCGTTCATCAATGATTTTCCACATAGGAAGATATTTTTGTCTTTTGCCCTCGTATGCTTCCTTTATTGCCTCCTTGGCTTGATCCATGGCCTCATAAATAAACCCCATTGTTGCTTTATCACCATCCACCATTCTCAGGACTTTCACAAGAGGCTGGCTAAGAAGTATGATCTCCTCTACCTTTTTCCCAAATGCTTTCTCATAGACTTTATCAACAATGTCTTTTCCATCAGCCTTCTTGCTCCATTGAGATGCATTCCACTTATCACAAGAGAACATCTTCCTCAAGTTGGCCTTTTGCTCAATCAAGGACTGCAATGTAAGGAAATTTGCTGCAAATCTTGTAATAGTTGGCCTGACAAGCTCTTTTCCACCAATGCATTTTCTCATAAGGGTCAAAACCCATGAGTGGTTGTAAATGTATCTTGTGATAGATTTTGCTTGTTCCACACACTTTCTCACCCACTCAATTTTCCCAATATCCTCAAGCATGAGGTCCAAACACTGCGCTGCACATGGAGTCCACCTAATGGTGGGATGTTTGTCCTCTAACAACTATCCAGCTACAACATAGTTGGAGGCATTGTATGTGATAACCTGCACTACATTGTCAACCCCCACCTCCTCAATTACGTCATCCAAAAGACGAAATAGTAATTGTGCATCCTTCACTTAATCAGATGCATCCACTGATCTAAGGAACAGTGTACCTTTTGGGCAAGCAACTAGGAAGTTAAGAATGGTGCAACCTCTTGCATCAATCCATCCATCAGACATGATTGTGCACCATGTTTTAGTCCATGAGTTTTTGAACTCTATGAGGTATTCTTGTACCCTTTCAAATTCATTTTTCAAAAGTGGCCCCCTAATATCCTCATAGCCAAGGCCCTTGAAGCTTGGACCACATGAAGCTATAGCATCCAACATAGGTTGATAATATATCGACCTTGAAGCATCGAAAGGTATGTCTACATCATACCACCATTTAGCAATGCATTCCCAAGCAACCTCCTTTTCCACCTTCTTCCAATTGGCATCAATGGTGGGCTGAGCACCAAGGTAAAGCGTGGTTGAAAGAAAGACTCAAGGCTAGCACGGGGTTTTTTAAATTGGGATGTACAACTACCAACACCACCAACTACAACATTTTCTTCCCTAGGAATGGTATAAGGATCATGGGCAAGGTTGGGAAAACTAGAGGATTCTTCAAAACTAGGTTTCTCTCAAGAAAATCAAAGCTACAACTTCTCCCTATCTCTCTTTGCACCCTCTTGTTTTTGGATTTTTCAACTCGGTAAGATTCAAGAAGACCAAGCATCTCAACTCTCAAGTCATCAGGGACTTTGAGGCATGATCTTACATTCCCCATTGTACCAGCTAAGTGGTGTTCCAGCCTATTTATACCTCCCCCCCCCAACCTCCTTCTGGCAATAGTTACACACAATTTTTCCCTCAACTAATTGACATGTACCCATGCAGCATGTTTTCTATCTTTCGACCCATGGCAAGCAATATAAATCTGCAAATTAAAACCTTATTTTTTAATTCTATTAAAAAAACAACACTATCAAAATTTAAAGAGACTATTCCATACAAAATTAAATGAATATAGATTACAGTGCACATTTAGAGCCTGTTTACATACCTTGAAGAGTGCCTCCAAAATGCTCCAAATCTGATGCAAATGTCTCCAAATAGATTCAGCGCACAAATTCTCCAAAATACTCCATCAATCTCCTCTTCCAATCAGCCTAGGAACCAGCGCTAAGATCCTTAACAACTAGCACAATTCAAACTTCAAAGATCCGAAGACACTCAAGCACATACTCGAAAACACTCGGATGAATAGTGTGAGTGAAAGAGAGGGGGTGGGGGTCTTTTTATAGGTTCATGAGGTGTCTTTTGGGTGACCAAATACATCCCCCCCAACCAACATTCGAAAAAATAAAAATAAAAAATCATATTTTTGAGCCTCCATACATACGGCTCTATAGGTATCGATGCGGACCGGTCGGTTTACTAAGAAAACGGATTCAATACCGAACCGAACAGTTCGTGGACTAACCCGGCCGGTTCAATATCGAACCGGCCCAAAACGGTTCAGTGGTCTGGTTCGGACTGGAAACCCTATGGAACCGGGTTGATCGGTCGATTTAGTCAGTTCTTGTCTGGTTCTAGTAAGCTTGTGTGCAACTACCATTGAATACATTATTCAATGATTAATCAAAGCATATCGAGATTTAGTATCACTACATTCACAATATGGTGTAGAGAAGTGAAGTCGAGCTACATTATGTTTCAATAGATGACCAAATTGTCGACATTCTTACCAAGCCTCTTCCCAAAATAAAGTTTGCATACTTTCATGAAAGGCTTAGAGTAGTAGAAAATGTTTCCCTCATTGAGAGGGAAGGATGATTGTATAAAGACCAGTGCATTATTTTGGACACTCTGTGATGGAGTGGGGAGATCTCTCAAAAAACCTAGGAAGGGGTGAAGAGGCCACTGCATTCTCCTGAACACTCTGTGATGGAGTGGGAAAATCTCTTGGACATCCTAAGAAGGAATGGAGACACCAATGCATGCTCCCGGACACTCTGAGTGGAGAGATCTCTCTGACATCATGTGACGTGATGGAGAGATTTAGTGCATTCTCCCGGACACTCAATGAAGGAGTGGGGAGATTTCTCGAACATCCTGTGATGGGGTGGAGAGGCTGGTGCATACTAGCGCATATTGGTACATAGTACATATGGACTATTTGATAGATTGGGTTGAGTTGTTGACTCCTCGATGGACTGAGTTTAGTCATTGCATGTAGGCTCCTCTATGGACTAGATTGAGTTGGTGCATGTTGTTATATGTAGGCTCTTCGACGGACTGGATTGAGCTAGTGCATGTTGACACCCCAATGGACTGGGTCAAGTTGTTGACACTTCTCGATGTACTAAGATGGTGTTTGAAGACCTTCCTTATCATATAGAGATGTTCGAGACAATTTTGATGTATAGATGATATCTAGATGTGTTCCAATACGATGATGCCTCCCAGACTAAGAGGGAGTGTTGATGTGGTAGTTGCGTGAGGCATCCTCACAAAGTGAGCCCCAGAAGAAACATGAAGATGACACTTAATATGCCATCCAAAGAGTTGTTGGCCCAACGGAAGAAAAGTCAGCCCCACTTGAAAGATGAAATTGTCAACATGAAAAAGTATAAATAGAAGATGCCTCCTTCATTTCTCACCAAGCAAGTTCGCTCCAAGCAAAAGAAGAAATTCGCTACAGTAGCAAGGAGACTAATGTTTGGGGTTCGATATCTTGGAGAAAATTCTTCTTTGTTTCTTGGGGTTTATCTTTCTATTTGTTACTACTATGTATCTGGATGTACACTGTTCTTTGAACTGATTATCTTTATAAGAAGGTTGTTGGGTTTTCTCCCTTTGTGGTTTCCTAGGTCAAATCTTTGTCTATTGTTTTTGTGCTTGGTTATTCTTTTGGTGATCCTATTTATTTAAAGCAATTGAAATTATACTACTATCTATAAAATCGAACATGGGGACATTTCCAAACTAACAAACCCTTGAGATCAAACTGAGACAATGGGTATGCCCCCTACAATAGGAAAAAATCAATTCTATTTTTGGGGAAAAGGTTTTATAAACTCCACTTACAATATAAATAAGATAGGGATTGTCTTCAGAGATAAGGCCCCAGTTCTTGGGGCTATACATTCTCTTTTGAACAAGTAACCCCTTCACTTTGACCCAAACGACAAATATCCCTCAGTTGTACTAGCTTGGCTCAAGACTCCCTCACATTCCCCGAGCAGCTTCCTTTCAAATGCAACATGTACCACATGTGCAGTCACTTGAAAAAAGACTATCCAAAGAAAGTAAAACATCCTCTAAAATGGAGAACAAACCCCAACATATGCCTCAATAACAAAAGACGAGCGCACCATTGATCCAAAAGGAATAAGAGTGCACACCAACTTGGAAAGGAAGTGCAAGCTGAGGACACAAAAGTTGCATTCACTCAAAATCAAGGAGCTCAAAACACATCAAAAGTCACAAATAAAATCACTAGAATATCATAAACTAATTATAATAAAATCTCATGCAAAGAAAAGTAGATACCCCTCTCCAAGTGGGAAGTGACAATAGAACTCGTCTCTCCCTTTCCCAATCTGGTTTGCACCATAGTTTAAAAATCGGTCAACTCGAAACCAAAGCCAACCGAGTAATTGTCACTAGCCTGAAACTAGGACAAATCTCAGTCGAAAATGTCAGTTTGGTAGCAAACCGACTGAGTCAAACATTGACTCGACCAATTCAATACCAAACCTATCAAACCGATCGGTTCTGCATTAGCGCCAAGTGAATCCAAACCTGCCTAGGGAAAATGGGTGGAGGAAAAGGATAGAAAATGAAAAATAAGGGGAATGTCACTTTGGATTAAAAAAAATGAAAGATAAGGAGAATGTCAAAAGGAAAAAAAATGGAAGATAATGGAAGACAAGGAGAATGCCAGTTTTACTTAAATTTTTAGCATTATCATCAATTGTTTCAGGATGTTTGAGAGTGGTTCCAACCTCATCAGACTTCATATGCAAAAAGTAGAATTTTAGATCCCATTCAAAATTTCAACTTAATAATTTTTTGAATTTCAGGATTGCAATGTTTCCACTGGATTCTATCATCATATAGCGCATCAAACTCTCTATCATATGCCTGATTGCTGAAGTTTATTCAACTCCTTTGTCATGACCTTAATAAAAATGAACCCTTCAATCAAGCAAAATCACTAATTAAGCATGGGAAGCTTTTTCTACCTTATTTTAAGTTTTTAACACTTGGATTGGAAAGTTTCATCAAAATTGTAGGGTGTCAACTAACGTCCCTAGATAATTAACTTCGAGATTCAAGGTAGAGGCAAGGGCTAGTTCCTAGATGAGGGGGTAACAGGTGCTATTGACTGATAAGATCCTAGAGGAGTTTACCCTCAACCGGTTCCAAGTTTGAGTTTGAGTGGACTTGGTGCTATTTTGATATATTATTATATTGAGTCTTGTTTCTTTGACCCATACACGATGTGTGTGTGTGTGTGTATATATAAGTAGACTTTGCATATTTTGTCTCTAATGGTTTGGAAACATAACTTGAAATCTTTAATGTATATTTTTCCTAGTTAAAATTGTAAAATTTTATGTATTTTTTAGTAGTCCAAGTCATTGAAATCAAATGGTTCTTTGTCATTGCCAGTTCCAAGTTCAAGTTTAGTTGACCCTCTCTCGGTTTAGAATTCATTTCCTAGTTTTAAAACATTGGTTTGCACCTGGAAGGCTCCAAAACCACAAGATGTCTAAGATTAAAAAAAAAAAATTAAAAAAAGGGAGCAAGGTAATGGGAATAAAGAAATAAGGTCTTAGGTTTCCAAATCATCGTTGTTGCAACCTTCGAGGGAGCTTCCAAATCAAAGCTCAAGTAAGTCATGCACATGTTTTGTATTTTGCTTTGATCTCAAATTTCAATGTCTCAGTATGCTTACCATTTTGGTTGTAATAATATTTCAAGAATTCCAAGTATAGTTGAGAGCATGTTTTTGATAATACAAATATAACCATAGGTTAATTAAAAATACAACGTTATTTCACCAATAAAGGTCAACCAACTACTCCCAAGAAGGAGATATGTCCACATCTGAAGGAAAGCCAACACACATCAAAATTTGATTTAGCTGTTGAGTTTAGTGGCATTCTTCGCAATCATAACAGCATTAGCAGGGCCCTGTAAATAGAAAACTAAACATAAACATGGTAGGCACTATCAACGACCCCTCATACAATCAAGGATAAGAAAAACAAACGTCTATTCCTAAACTACACAGATCATCCTAGGCATTTAACGTTGCCAAATGAGAACCACCTTCTACACTTTTTCTTAATGCTTTAGGACTGGATTTCTTGAAAATCACTCTTTCTTAAGAAAATAGTTGCTATTTTATTATTGTAGAATATGAGATAATTTTAATAAACTCCACCAAATGACAACAATAAAAGGTCAATGGAACTTAAAGAGAGGTAAATCCAAGAATTGATCGAGATGAGAGTTGAAGATGTTGGTGATGGTTCCACATTAATATCGTCGAGGAAATGGTGAGGCCAAAATGTACAACCAACTGCCCATAAAATCCAAAAATAGTCTATCAAAGAAGGCAAGGTTGAAGATCTAAAAACCCTAGCTACCAACATATATACATCTTAAACTCGGATCTATCAAACACAAAAAAAATTCCAATTTCTTTAAGCTGAATTTTTTTAGACATTAAAAAAAAATTCACCTCAAGATATTTGATCCTTCTCAATAAGTCAATATAATTTTTTTTCAAAACATAATTTGCATTTTTATTTCCTTTTTATGGCAACGACATGTTACATAACATTACACAATGTTACATGTTACAACATCTCCCACATGCTGGCCTATAGAGCTCCCTGCTACTCTTGATGCAAAAAGAATATAAAAAAAGGTAAGAGTACAAAAGAAATGCCAAAATTGAAAACAAAGACAATACAATACAGAGGATGTCAAATCGTGTTGGAGTTGGTTGTTAACACTAAGTGAGGGAATTGGCTCATTAGGTTTTTGGGTTGCACATGAGTTGGTGCATGCAGGTCGTGTGATGCTACAACTGAGACGATGTGGGCGCTCGAGCTGGTGCATGCAGGTTGCGTGATGCTACGAAGAGACAGTGTGGGGACACGCCTTAGGCAAGATTGGGATGGATTCTCCCGCGAATCCAAGCCTAGAAGAACGAAGGAGGATGCGAGACGCAGCCTTCAGGGCCCTCGTGGCCTCCATGCCACTGCCTCCCCCTTCTGCGTCTAATGCAGGAGATGGCTTTGTTAAGCCGGCTAATGCTCCAAAAATACAGATCATGTCGAATGCTTCAAAGCTGAAAGCCCTCGCCCTGAGTGAGCGAGATTTGATTGAATATTTTACCAGTATCTGGCCATCGCCAAAAACAAAGGATTTTTGGGGGCAAAAAAAGTTGGATGCCATTGATCTCCGAGGCCCTGCAGCACTACTTCTACAACAAGGGCTTCCTCACCTTTCTGTTCGAAAACAAAGAAGATATGGTCTTGATATTCATAAGTGGGCCTTACTTCATGGTCCCTCGGGGGTTATACCTAAATTGACTGAGTTTATCTTTCGATCCAGAAAAGGATGTGTCTTCTGCAAATCCAGTCTAGGTTCGCCTCCCCCATCTTCAATTACACTGTTGGAACAATGAAACCCTACAGGCAACAGGAACCTCTCTTGGCAAATACATAGACAAGGCAAAACCGAAAGGCCCTCTATTCTCATACGCAAGGATTTGTGTAGAGGATGACCTAGAAAAGGGGCTACGAAAATTGTAAGCCTTTGCATGGATGGTTGGGAACATGCAGAAAAGGTTGATTATGAGTAACTATCGTTTAAATGCAAGAAATGCCATGAGTAAGGTCATTTTGTCAAAAACTACCCTAAAGAAGTGCAGGAAAACCCAGAGAAAACTCAAGAAAAAAGTTGGCAAGTGAAAAAAGAAAGGAAAATGGCACCCTCAAACTCCAAGCCAAAGGTTCCACAGGCAGAGAAAGGAAAAGCACTAAAGCAAGGAGAAAGGGAAGTAACAAAAAGCAGAGAATCCAATATTTTGAATGTAGAAGAATGGGAAATCATAATGAATGAAGTGACTATAGTCGAAGACATCAAAATACCACAACATCTTCACCCAGAGAAGAACAGCTAGATACAGAGATTGAAGGCTCCCCAAAGGGTAAAACAAAGCAGAGTCTCCTCATTTGCCTACTCTCTTGACTCATCTTCAAATGGGTCACAAGATATCCCTGAACCAGTTCAAAACACCAGAGGAAGAAAGTCACATAGATACCACAGAGAGCAAGAAGCAGAGAGAGAACTGGAACTCGAAAGGCAGCGAAGCATTGAAGAAACAAAGCTCCTTCAAAAGAAGAAAAATCCAGGGAAAGCAAATGGAAGGTCTAGAGCAAGGCCTCAATCAACCAAGAAGTAATGAAAATTGTCTCTTGGAATTGCAGAGGGCTAGGCAGAGCAAACAAAGTGGAAGCAATAAAAGACATCATCAAATCTGAGCCAAGAAGCAATGAAAATTGTCTCTTGGAATTGCAGAGGGTTGGGCAGAGCAAACCAAGTGGAAGCAATAAAAGACATCATCAAATCTGAAAGGCCAGACATCCTGCTTATCCAAGAGACAAAAATGAGTGATGTGGAAGTCCTAGCGCTCTCACAACACTTTTGGACAAACAGCCAAGGAAACGCTATAAGCTCCAAAGGGGCCTCAAGAGGAGTAGCGGCCTTTTTTTCAAGTAAGTATGCTATCAAAAATTATAAGGAAAATCAACACTGGCTCTTCACCGAGTTTTAGGGAAAAGATGATCTAAATGTTAATAATGTATGTTGTGGGTATGGACCAACACATTACAGAGACAAGCAATCATTCTGGAACAACCTCACAGCTCTAAAAGAAGATTTGGAAGGGAAAGAGCTCATAATCGCTAGCGATTTCAATGCTACCAAAGCACAATCAAAGAAGAGAGGGGTCTCCAAAAATAAGAGATCCCTATGGGGAAAACATGAAGGACTTGATTTTTGAGTTGGATCTGCTAGAGCCGCCATAAAAAAATGGAAAGTATACTTGGAGTAATAGAAGGTTGGGCACGAGATACATTGCGGCCAGGCTTGACCATTTCTTGGTAAGCGCCTCCTTCCTTCAAAGAGATCTCATTCCTGCTTCCTTTGCTTTACCATTTGCGGCTTCAGATCACAAGCTGATATCTTTGGTGCTCTCAACCTCTGTAAACCTTGGACCCATACCCTTCTGATTCAACTACTCTTGGCTTCAGGAGGAAATATCCATGGGAATAATAAAAAATGCTTGGAGCTTGTCTTGCATTGGTCTTCCTAGCTTCATTTGGGAGAACACGCTAAGAAATGTTCGCAATGAGCTGAATGAATGGATGAAAACGAATTACAAGAAAAAGGATAGCGTCATTCTTGAAAATGTTGCGATGTTTTAGAAAAGGATAGCGTCATTCTTGAAAATGTTTGGATCCCTTAAAATTTGATTAGTTTATGCAATGTTTTGTTTCTGCATTTTATTGCTTGGGCAATTTGTAAGAAGATGTAGATTCCACAATATAGGCAATTTTCATGATAGCTACAAGCTAGAGAAGGACGAACAAGGTGTAATGGATGTTTTCATGTTATGGGAGCAATCCTATATGTATTTTGTATCCACATTCTTTTCTATATAATAAAAAAACACCCAACCATTTCTGTTAAAAAAAACACCGAGTGAGGGAATTGAGAGGAGAACCCTCAATGGAGTTATCAATCACTATGAAGGGGCCAATGCACTATCAAATAATGTCCTCAAGAGAGTATTTGAGACAAAGAGAACCTAGCTACATGATCCTTCAGAAGCAGGAGGGTACGAAGATCCAAATCTCTCAGCATCCTTGTAAAAAAAATTCTTTATTTTATATCAAAGTAAAAAGTACATATCTGACCCTGATCAAATCAGTGCTCTTGTCCATGCCCTTGCTCCTTTGTTCAATTCTTTTAGCTCCAGCCAACATTCTCCAGCAAATCAACAAGAAGATCAAAGCATTCCTCTAGAATGGATGGAAGCAAAATAAAAATAAGATCCCCTTAGTAAATTGGAATTCTAAAGTGCCCAGTAAATCGAGGAGGTCATCAAATTCAAGATATGAAACTAAATAGTGTAGCGCTTGGCGTTAAGCTCCTTTGGAAAATAGTCTCTTCAAAACAAGATTGGGTAAAAGAGGTTCTTCATAAGAAATACCTAAAGGAGAATTAGCTCAAACGCCTGAACAATCCCCCTTGGAGTTGGATTAGATGCCTGGACACCCCCCCTCGTCCCAATATGGAACTCAAATTTAGAAATTATGTGCAAAGGCTAAGGACTTTTTTCATCAAAATCCATTCTGGAATCCCTAGAAATGGAAGGAAAAATCATCTCTAGTCTGATAGCATTCTCAATCACCCCTCGCTAGTCATGTGCCCATCTACCTTATGCATGATTTTGTGACAAGACAAATGAGGACCTTGAGTTGTCTGGGGCAGACAAACACACGACTCCTCAAATGGACATAAAAAGCTTCTTTAGGATCGTATCCTCCACTGTTAGAGGCCATTAGTGGGGTGGTGAATTAACTCAACAAGACAAGGTCAACCTTGGGTACATTCAACCTCGATCTTCTCACACTCTGTTGACTTCGATGTTAATCATGCAAATTCATGAGGGTTGTATTCTTAATCAGCTAAATCCCGAGATCAAACTCGTTGTTATGAAATTGTGTAGGTAATTTTGAGGGAGGTAGAGGTGGTCCTTGTGAGGATCTAGTATGGTGAGCACAGGTTTGGTGGATTGGTACGATAGTCAGTTTGTTATATTGTCACTCCTATGTCAGCTTGGCCCCCTATGCTCTAACATCGCGATGGCTAGCAATGATCAAAGTGACTAGGAAGATTGTTGTGTAGCTCACGGTCTCCATAAATTGAAAGGAAGTCACAAGAACCTCAAACAAAAGGTGCATCGCCTGCGTTAAGACCTGAGGGATCACGATAGGAGGTGGGAAAATTGTCAAGATGCAAAGAAACAAGCTTGAGTTGTGGAGAGAGGGTATGTGCAGTACCAATTGACCATCCAGAGAGTCAACATGGTATAGCAACAAGTTAAGAATGCAAAGATGGAGGCTCAAATTATCCTATCGAAAGAGGCTATAAATGTGCTGCAACAAAAATTGAATGAAAAAACGATCATTGAAGAATCTGCCACCAACGCACCAGATGTGAAGCAAGAGGTCTAAGTTGTTTATTTATATTTTGTCAATGTAGTTTTTAGCTAGATTAGTTTGTCATACTTTCCCCTTTAATTTAAAATCTTCTAAATGTTTTAGTCCTAAAAAAAATTACAAAAACATCTCTATTTCATTCATAAAGGTCAGCTTACCACCCCCAGGAGTAGAATTGGAAACATCCAAATGACTACAAAATAAAAGTAATTTTGATGCAATAACTAAGGGCAATGCAAAAAAAGCTTGGTGTGGTGGGGTTCTTTGAAATCATTCAATCTCACTTCACAAGGACCTCTTACATCAAGAAGAAATTAGAAGCCATTGGAGACAATGTCGAAGAAGCAAAAGTGGAGATTACAACCTTGAATGGTCTCCCAAGTTCATGGGAATCTTTCATTCAAGAGATTTTCTCTAGAAGGAAGCTCACCTTTAGAGGAATGCACGTAAGAAGAAACTCGATTAATAGCAACAGAAGAAGAGATGGATGAATATGACAATCAAGCCCTATCAACTCATGCAAAGAAGAGAAAGAACAAGAAGGAAGAACATTCTCGCAGGAACAAAAGGACTTCAGAAGAAGGACCTCTCACAACTCAAATGTTTCAGTTGGGATGAGAAAGGACACCTTGCAAAATAATGTCCCAAGAAGAAAGAATGGAAGAATGATATGATCAAGAAGTACCAATCAATCGTGTAGAATGATGTTTGAAGACCTGAAGGGAAGTTTTGTAACATCTTCCAAATAGATATACAAGATCACGCATATAGCAGATGGAAGTATCAAGAGATACAAAGTAAGGCTTGTGGTTCCTCTAAGAAAGAGGGAGTCGATCATTGCGAGACATTGCTCTAAGGACCATACACACTTATTCAATGATGAATATTACAGTAAACAGTTGGTGTAATCGAAGTAGAAAAACAAACCAAGCAAACTCCAAGATTTGGGACTCTCTACAGAGAACCACCTATGCGCAGAAGGATTTGTACAAGCTCAGTAGGCACCCATGAGATAGCACATACAATTACATGAGGAGCTTGAGGATCAAACTAGAGTGATGGAGATCCCAACCTTTACTACAAGGTTGAAGATAAAAGGATACAGAGGACGAGAAGCTCATAGATTGGTGCAAGAAAAACTTACAATAAAGTTCGAGATGGAGAATCTTGAAATCCAGTGACCTTCAGAGGTGACATAGATAGATACACAAAAGATTGACAGCAAAGGAGGGCTACCTGTCACTCAAATGTCTCGATACAAAGAGTGCAAGATGCAGAGGAAGGATGGTGCCCCACTTCAAAGGGAGTGACTACAATTGATCTCAAAGTTCGATAATCTTCTCAAGATTAGAGGTATATTTTCCTTAGCCAAGGAAAATGTGTGGTTGAGATAAGGTTTGAGATGTTGGGATACACCAATGACATCAAACTTGAAGTCAATATGTGATCCTACTTCAAAAATAGTTGATGTCGCAATCTACAGGTAGAAGAATGGTTCGTTGATGTAATTAACGAACATTAGGCCGAACAATTGCTTTGCGGAACCAAGATGTGTTCGCATGTTTATGGCAAAGCACGAGGTGTGGTACCTGAAGGGTACAATTAAATATGGCTTCATATATGTGAGAGACCAAAGGATCTGCCTGCAAAAATATGATGACTCCAATTGAGTTGACCGTGTTACAAACAGAAAGAGCACTACAACATGTTGCAAAAAGAAGACTAGCGTTGCTCTCAGTGCAACCAAGGATGAATATATTGCAGCTAAGAAGAAAGAAAGAGAAGATTCCTCAAGTGATGAGGAATATGTAATTTCATCCAAAAGAATTCTAGCAATAAAAACGAAGATCATACTCTTATCCATTTCAGCATTGGATAAGATGGGATGCATTTGTAGGACACACAGATTCAACACAAATACACAGTTCTATGTGATCTGTGGTGTAAGAAGACTTGCTCAGTATTCCCAATCATGAACAAGATAGGCTCAGGTCCACATAATCAGATGATGAAGTAGAGTATGTTGTCAGAGACTCCATTAACTTATGCAAAGAGACAAAGATCAAGGTGGAGACCACCAAACAAACAAAGATAAGTATTTGAATTGTCATTTCCTATATATCTAGTTGTTCAGTTATGCACATAGATATGTTCCTAGATTTAGGAAGTGTATTATGCATGTTAGAGTATTTGCTTTTGTGAACAATTTACTACTAATATGCATACGATGGGTAAGTGGCTTATGGTGTTGTACAACATTCCATTGCTACTTATCTAAAATGAAACCCTTTTGCTGACATGTTGGGAGTAGTGCGCACTCATAATAATGTCTTGGCATAAATGGAAGGCATCTAGTTACCGTATGTATACAAGGATATGAATGAATGAATGAATGTTGTATTAGCAGAAATAGTTGCATGATTATATGGCATATATCTTTATGCATAAGAATTTGTCATTATGAATATGTTATGAAATGTTTCTAATCATACAACGATATTTCACTTGTGGGAAGGATTGTATGCAGTCACCTACAAGAGAAGAATGATGAAGTTCTGGATGCAGAAGAGTATGGTGCAGTTGCAGATGTAAGAGAGAAGAATGATAGAACAAGTTCCAGAAGGGAGTTGTAAAGCTCAAGTATGTTCCTATAGAGGAACAAGTGGGAGATGTGTTAACTAAACCTCTGTCTCATGTAAAGTTTGAATACTTTCGAGACAAGCTTAGTGTAGTCTAAAAGGACCTCCCTCAAAAGAGGGAGTAGAAGAGGTAGAAGGCTTTCTGTTGCAGTGGTGTGATAGCTCAATCTAGCGTAGGGTATGTCTGGCTAGGCTTGTTGGTGTGGAAGGGTTAGTAAGTCAGACAAGCCCTGTTGATGCTAGCGAGATTAGTATGTTTGGCTAGGCTTGTTTGGCACAAAAGAATTAGTAAGCCAAACAAGGCTTGTTTGGTCCCCAGAGAGATCCATATGTCTGACTAGGCTTGTTGGCTCGAAAGGGTTACTATGTCAGACAAAATGCCTAGGTGGATCTACCAGAGAACCCACCGTGATGCTGCTCCAGAAGGAAAAAGGGAAAGAGGTGGTTTCAATATTCCTATACTAATGAGGCATGGTTAGTATTCTCATATTGATGCATAAGAGGTGGTTTCAGTATTCCTATACTTATGAGACAGGTTCAATATTCGCATACGATGTTCATGAGGTAGATTTAGTATTCTCATACTAATGTTGATGAGGTAGTTTCAGTATTTTCATACGGATGATTGATGTGGTAGATTCAGTATTCTCATACTGATGATGATGAGATAGTTCCAGTATTTTCATACTGATGTTGATGAGGCAAGTTCAATATTCCCATATTGATCATGATGAGGGAGTTTCAGTATTCCCATACTGATCATGACGAGGTAGTTTCAGTATTCCCCCACTGATCATGATGAGGTAGTTTCGGTATTTCTATGTTGATGTTGATGAGGTTTGCTTTAGTATTTCACGTACTGATAGTGGAGAAGACGACTCGATATCCACATACTGACATTCCAGAAAACGACTCACTATCCACATACTGATATTGCAGAAGAAGACTCACTATCCACATACTGATATTGCAGAAGAAGACTCATTATCCACATAGTGATATTGCAGAAGAAGACTTAGAAGAAGACTCAGTATCCACATACTGATATTGCAGAAGAAGAATCAGTATCCACATACTGATATTGCAGAAGAAGAATCAGTATCCACATACTGATATTGCAGAAGAAGACTCAGTATCGACTTGATCCAGTATTCTCGTACTAAGATTGATGATGAAGATGTATGATGCAGTTCCAAAATTTCCTGACATAAAAAGATTCAACAAACAAATATACAGCTGTGGTGGTTGTTGTTGATATAGAATACCCTCCTAGTTAAGAGGAAGTGTTAAAGAAATGTAACTTCAAAAGATATTCTATTGTACTTTTATTGTATTCCTCCTTCGAAAATGTTATTCCTCCGTTCGGAGATGTCCTTAATATAATTAGTCATGTAAAAGTCATAAGATAAAACCTCCGTTGTAAGTCAAGGCTATAGTACCCACAAAAGTATTTTATAAATGTTATTTTGAGTCTCCCTAGGTAGGTTGGCCCTAATTAGAGAACCTGGCCGACCTGGTTAGTTATTTGAGTCATTACCCTGATGAACATAAATAGGTGAGGCGCCTCTCTCATTCTCACACTTTCACTGAAGCATTGTAAGAGAGAGAGAGAGAGAGTGTGTGTGTGTGTGTGTACTGTGGAAGTGGAGCTGTTATTCTTATTCTTGGGATTTTACACTGTACTTGGTCAAATTCTATATAGAGGAAGTTTTGCTTGGTTTTCTTCCCCTTGAGGATTTCCCAGGATAAATCTTTGTGTTCTTTTGTGTGGATGTGCTTGTCTTTCTTTCAGTGATCCTTTGCTTATGCTTATGATGTTATGATGCTAAATGTTTTTAGATATTGTATAACCATTAAAATTCTAACCAAAAATAAAAGGAACCAATGGCTCACTAGGATGGAGCATAATAATGCCATCCATGAAGGAACATTGTGGGATGAAGGTGCACTCTTCAAACTCAATCTCTATATTTGAGAAAAACATGCATGGAATTCCAATTCACAATAATGCATCAGCATTGATTGCACCAATTTAATAATTCAATATCCTTCTTCAGATATAGATTTCAATTTATTTCACTGTAATTTGCCTTATTCCTCATGTCAGGTATGCTAATTATTGATGTAATTCCCTCTCAGCTGCATCTGTCATCATCAAGTTCTGCTGTCTGTTTACGATCTCATTTAGTATGGTAGACCAAAAAGAACTAAAAAAGAGGGAAAGGGCTAGGAAAAAGCCTGTCAGACTTCGGAGGACTGGGTCTCCAATACCTGCAAAAGGGCTAAAAAGCAAACATTTCTCTCTCGCATTGCAGCAATTACACCATCTTGGTATTGATGAATCCTGGGCTAGCATCTCTGAAGAAGGTCATCAATTGACCAACCAGACAGTTGCTCTTGGGGAGAAAGGGATGGAAGTAGGAGTCCTCCAATTGGAAAGTTATAGAGACCATGAAGATTTTAGAGACATATATGATACAGTCTCCATGTATAAACAAAAAGTTTTCGATGCTGTGGATGGTTTTGGTGAATGTATGCTTCAGTTCAAAATTAATGACATGGAAATAAGCAGTTGACTTCTGCTAGCCACAATAAATCTAGGAAGAAGGACATCAAAGTTGTGTTGAATGTCCAGCAACAGATGCAGATTCCGGACTGATAATGTCTTCACCAAGTCAGTGGGTCCATACCAGATGGGAGAACTAAAGGCAGATCCAGAAATCAAAATCCTTGTTCAAAGATTTACCGTACCTAGGACGTGATCCTTCTATCACTTCAGGCAATTCAGACAATACAGTTCACTTAAAAAAATACAAGGTATCCATTTCCAGTTTTAATAGCTTTTAGACAATTTCTGTTCAGCAGTAGATATGATCAATTAAGAACTAAAAAAGGGATCTTACGAGCAAGAACTTCTGTCTCATCATCAAGCTTCCTGGTGTTCAAGGTGGTGCTACTTGAGGCTGCTTTGTTTGACCCTGCATTAACTGCACAGGCAATTCAACAATAAAAACTCAGACTAAGTAGCATTCAAAAACCTCTCATAAATAATGCGTAGACAACAAATTCCAAAACTTTGCAATGTTAAATGCAAATGACAGCATTCTTATCAAACTCAATTTATCTTCCTGAACATCATTTTTTATGTTGAAATTATTCCTCAAATTAAAAGATGCATTGCAACAGCATCGGATGCCCATAGTGATATGGTTGAAGAAAATCATGTGATATGGTCAATGAATATCAACCAATACTACAAAAACAGAACATTCAAAACAATAAAAACATGTAGTCTAAACTACATTCTCTGTTTGAAACTTGGACCTTAATCACTGTACAAAGTTAACAAGGGGCCTCCAATATTATGTGAAACTCACATTGTTTTTTATCTGTAAAGTATTTTTCACTTAAACCCAAAAAATCCACTGGTGCCCAACAAGAATTACAGGGGATAAAGGTAATTGAACCAAACGACAATATAACGAGCAAAACATTCAAGTAAAACCAAGATAAAATAGGGTTACAAGATAAACATTTCAGTAAAAATCAAGATAGCATAGTATTGATAGTGTTTCACCCTTTAAGTGGCTTCACGTGGACAAACTATCAACTTACTCCACTTCTACAATAGTTATATTTCCAAGCCTTTTTATTTTTCAAAACACCATGGAGTCATGAGGCTAAATATTAGGTGCAAGTGCAAAAATTATTACCCTAACATCAAAAGGTAGTTGCAAATGGGGTCGTGGTTAAGTAGTGAAGACAATGTTATGTGAGGCTACCCACAAAGGTTCAATTACCTTGGAGACACAAAAATAAGTGATTGGGGCCACATGTAAGTCCTGGGCGTTTAGACAGAAGAAGACTGTTCAACTGTGGACAAACTATTAACTTACTTAACTTCTAAAATAGTTATATTTCCGAAAAAAAAAATCATGGAGTTGTGAGGTTAAACATTAGATGCAAGTGCAAAAAAATTAAACCTAACATCAAAAATCACTAGCAGTTGCAAATGGGGTGGTGGTTCAGTGGTGAAGACAGTGATTGTGCCAGGCCACCCATCAAGGTTCAATAAACTTGAGGCACGTATGAGTGATTGGCGCCACATGTAAGTCCTGGAGGATTTGGACAAAAGACCGATCCACTGGTACTGGCTCAACCAAAAGAACGTGCTTGATCAGTGGTTTGACCTTCGAGAGTCATCTCAGACAATTCCGGTGCCTGTCATATTCAGGCCAATTCTGAAGCTTATAATTGAAAAAAGGATTAAATAAATGCTGAAGAGAGAGAGAAAAAATGCCGTAGAGAGCAAGCATATTATACTTATGACTACAAAAATGAAATATGACCTTCAGAAATGTAGGTTTAGGCATTAAACAAGAAACGCGTAGAGACTTTGGCCAATGGATTTGAGGAATTTAAACATGATAGATTACGATATGATCATATACTATCTGCAAAATATGAATATGGCCACCAAGATCATTGGCAAGAACATAAATAATAAAATAAGGAAAATAAAATCCTTTGTTACGCTTACGGTTTTTGGGTTTTTTCAAGTGATTTTGAATATGGAAGCATACTCGCGGAAAATTGAAATAAGGGGGAAAAATAAATTAGAAAAACCGCAGATGCGTGTTCTAAACTACCAAACCCATATCCAAAAAAATGAAATATATCAGATACAGTATCAAATGCAAGCAAAATAGACCCTCATACAAGTTTGAATAAAGAACGGCCGCCGCTAACGGGAAAGTAACGAAACCAGAAAAGGGACATGAAAAAACCCTTAACAGAAACTGATAGAAAAGAACAATGTTGCAAGGGGTTAGGGTTAGAGCTGGGGTTACATTTCTTGATGGTTTCGATTGGTCCTCCGGTTCGACGGGCAGCATTGACGGCCTTCTCGTCCTTCTTGGCTGCAGCGTTGGGAGCCTTCTTCCGGATGACAACGGGTTCCCAATCCTGATTAATCGGTCCTACTCCAGCCATTGTTTCTTCCTTTCGTTCTTCCTTTCTTTCTCCTTTCCTTTCTCCTTCTACAGTCTGCCTAGCCTTCGGCTTTATTCGGTTTCCTCTAAACCTAATCCCGAAAATGACTTGTGAATTAACGAGCAATTAGGGTCAATCCTTTGTTATTTATAGGTCTCAACCAACAATGCAATGTAACGACCCCCTTAGCCAGCTCTCCCCAAGAGGAAAAAAAAATTCGCTGGGTTGAAGTTTCGCCTTTGTGATTGTATGTTTTATCCTCCTGGGACACCTATGCGAGTTCTATGTTTTATCTTGTTGGGACCATATGCGAGTTTTGGGCGAACTTTGGTAAAAAGATTCTTCCGAATGTTGTAGACTAATTAAAAATTTGATTATTAATCTATTTTTCTAATGGGTGTGTGCAACCTTCTTTGACCAACAAAAGAATTCACTTTACCAAAAGAAAGTCAAAAGAGTTCACTTTACCAAAAGAAAGTGTGGAAAATCAAATGGATAAACAAATGCCTCAATTCATTTTGTTTGGACGGTGTTTTAGGCTATCGAAATCTTTATTGTGAATGCGGTTATGGTTCTACACTGAATGGTGGTACGTGAAAAATTCAATTTTCCATAAACACAAATATACACTTGGATCTAAATGCAAGTTTAAGATGATTTAAACATAATACCTTATAGCATAGTATTTATAAGTGTTTGTGGAGCAATGGTGGAGAGTTGTAAATTTTACTCTCTTCATCTAGGTTCAAATCCACAATGAGACATTGCCTTATTGTGATAAAGTTAGAAGGTTAGGCGCCCCCATAAGTGGGTCCTCCATATGTGTGTGTCTCTATGACGACTTAGCCCTTGTCAAGTCACAAGTTATTGGTATATTTAGCTTCCAAGCAGTTGGATATACTCTTAGGTTATAGTGGCAGCCGTTAGATTTGAACCTAGACCTCACCCAAGTAATTCATACAGGTTATTGATTCCTATGGTTAAAAAAAAGTGTTTATGTTCAATGATGTAGACCTTAAAGATTGTTTTACTTACACCTTTTTAGGTTAAACTTAATGTTTCTCTCAAACTTAAGTTAAGCATTTTCAAAGAAAAAAGTTCCAAACCCCACTTATAATGATTACAAATTTGTAAACAAAAAGTCATTGAAACACATAAGTTATGTGACAACATCAAATCTCAATAGTAAATTTAAACTTCTTAGTCTATGCACAAATGATTATATTTTTGCCCTAGCGTGTATGTGTTCTCTATGTGGGACTAAACAAAATTAACAAGGACATGGTCCTTGTGAATTAAGGCATGCTCCATATCACTCCCTTTAAATTCAATATTAAACATTTTTATTAGCAAATTTTGCTTTTGGTTGAACCGTATGGAGCTATAAACATTAACATTACATTAAAGTGGTACAAACGCATTTTAATGTAGGGGTCTTTAAACCTTGCATTTAACTATTATCCATAAAGGAATTAACTTTGCTAGACATGTATTGTGCAAATGGTCTATCTATTTGTGAGTCCTGCATGAAAAGGTTGTGTTCTCGTAATCTAAGAAATGAGATCATTGATCTTCTCCACATTGTACCAAGGTATGATTTAGTAAAGCTTCATTCAATGCGGTCTTTACACATATTCTAACATATGTGATCATTCCCTTTTCAACCTAGGTAGAATCGATTTATAAAAAAATCCCAATAATATTTTGTATTACCTCTATAGTTTTGTGTGTGTGATATGTGGACAAGCATAATCCAAAGTCTCACACAAACTAAGGTTTTAGAGATATTATCGTTGATTTGAGCTCCATGTACCAAGATTTGGGGAAGATACCAAAAACCACGGTCTTGCTTACATGGTCCATGTTCATTCTTTCATACTTTGAAAAATGACAATGATGAAATCTATAGTGCAAAGGTTGGCTTTGAAATATTTAACTTGGTTAAGAGTGATCCAATTGACAAGGGTTATAATCCATTAAATTTGTAGATTATAACATGGGTTAACTAACTCTTAAGTGTCTCATTAACCACTAATGATTGAGGAATGACCCTACCTTTAGCTCAAGAATAACTTATAAACTCTACATAATAATAAAAAAATAGATTAAGAAAGCTTAAACCCGATCTAACTAATCGGTTACTATGGAGTGCTTATTAAAAAACAAAAGGCCGCACAAGAAGTTGTGCATGTGCTCGACACCTCTATTCATAAACTCATATACTGATAGAGTTTTTATTTAAGTAATATATTTATCTTGAACATGTTTGATCTTTATCTTTAATTTGCTTGATGCATTCTTTGAGTTGAATTGCTCAAGCATTGTCTTTTTGTTGGAGATACAATTAAGAAATAAATATGTGTGCATCATGGATATAGTTGTATTGTGGTAAATCATGGTTAAGTTGTATGAAGAGGAATAAGGCGAATAATGATAAGGTTGCTAGCTAGATGAAGATAAGGTTAAAAATGAGTCCTTGATCTATTATACAAAATAATGGACAAAATCCACTCAAGTATGTAATAAATAGTTGTGTCTTAATGCAATATGTAAGATTATGTTTAAGTGTTGGAAATTGTGCCTTAAGCACTCTTCTTCTTCTTGTTTTTTTGTATTAGAACCAAGGCAAGGTGCTCCAATTGATTCGATGGAGAAGGAGGGAATGAGTAATAGAAGCAGTCGACACAAGATTTCAAGAGTTATTGTTTATAATTAAGGAGTTGCAACCTTTCTTACAAGTATGAAGCCCGTGTGCTTAAAAACCTTCCCATCTAAAATTATTGCATGGAGAAAAAGGTACTTCAAGTAGTTCTTTATCAAATTGTTGTGTTTGGTCCTTGATTTGCCTTTTTTTATTAGCCATGTAGAATTTCACAAATTCCTATCTAAATAAAGCTAGTAAATTAGATTGGTTGAATTGTGCGAATTAAAAAATTTAGACATAAACATTAATGGCAGGTTATAATATTTGGTCAGTTATGATTGGTGATGAAGTCAAACAAACTAATTCTCCAATTGCAGTCATGTAATGGAAGAAGAGAGAAAATAAGGCTAAAGTTGTCTTACAAATGTTTGTAAAAGATAACATAATTCATCGCATTAGAGAGTGGAAGACATCTACTAAAACATGGATTGTGCGAAGAAAAAAAAAGTGTATGAAATGTCAAAATCAAATAGAATTATGTTTCTTAATAGTAAGCTTCTTTAAGTTAGATGAAACATAATGAAAATATTTGTGCCTATATATCTTGACCGAAGGAGTTGAGAGACAAACTTGGTGACATCGGAGAAGTAATGATATCATTATTATTCCTTTAAATGTGAAGTTATCAGAATAACAAGTTTTTATCGTTGGTCTTGCAGCTAGGGAAGATGTCACATTTTGTGATGATTTAATAGGTATTCTCATGCAATAAGAAGAGAGGAGGAAACTTGTTGAAAACAAGCAAGATTCCACAAATTTAGCGTCAATGGCCAATTGCAAGCAAACTTTCAAGGGAAAGCCATTGATGAAAAATAAAGGAGGCAAACTAGATTCAAAGTCACAACAAGGGGGAGCATCTTAAAAAAGACCAGACAAGTATGTCCATGAGGAAGGTAATTTTTTTTACTATGACAGGGCTGGACATTATGTAAGATACTACAGGGTAAGAAATTTTAATGAATCCAAGTATAAAAATTTAAGAAGGAAATTTCATGGATAAAGAAGGTGAAGTAAAAAATGATTTGAAATTGTTTATTTTAGATGTAGCTTTATCTACAAAAACAAACAAGTGTGATGGTTGATTTATTGATTCGAGAGCCTCACTTCATTTGGTGTGGAACAAAAATGGTTTTGTGATCTTCATTGGAGAACTAATAGTGCAAAAAAAAATTGGGATATGACGCAACAATGTATGTTTTCAACTACCAAATGTATGTGTAAAGCAAATTGAAAATGTGATGTACGTAACTAGAATCAAGAAAAACTTAATCTTTGTTTTAGCAATTGTAGATTAAGGAATGGAGGTTGAATTTGAAAAGACAAGTTATCTTGTGAAGGATGGGTTTGATAACAATAAGATTATTGTGAAAGCAGTTAGAATGGGAGGCCTTTACAAGCTTGAAGCCACTGTTGTAAACAATCAAACAATGGCATCCACTAGTGTATCCACATACGAGATTTGGCACTAAAGGTATGATCATTGAAATTTCAGAGATCTTGCTTTGTTGCAAAGTAAGGATACGGTGAAGGGTTTTTCTTCCTATTTTAAAGAATGGGCATATTGAATGTGAAGGGTGTTCACAAGGAAAACAACATAGAAATGAATTTCCAATAATAACATATAAAAAAAAGATGGACACTTTTGACCCGATGCATTTTGACTTGTGTGGGCCTATGCAAACTAGGTCACTTGGTGGAACATCTTTTTTAGATAGTTGTTGACAGTAGCACTTGTTATACATGAGTGTACTTTATTATAAAGAAGAGCGGTGTATTTGAATATTTCAAAGAATTCATATCCATGGTTGAAAATCAAATTGGTAAGCAAATCTAGGTCCTATGATTAGATGGATGGGGATGGTACAACTTAAATGAATTTGTAAAATATTTGGAATAAAATGGTATATTAATATAGTCAACAATTTCATATACTCAACAAAATGGGATAGATGAGAGAACAAAACATTAGTTGAATGTGCTATAAATATGTTTTTCTCATACTCCAAAAGAAATTAGGAGGAAACTTGATGCAAAATCAATGAAATGTATTTTCATTGGTTATTGTATTGGTCATAAATCCGATAAGATAGATGATTCAGTTACTCATCAAATGTTTGCAAGTAGGGATGTGATTTTGCATGAGTATGCAAATGATTATCACAAGGAGGATGTATAAGGATAAGGGAGCATATATTTAAGGAAGGGGTTGAAGAGTCGATGTGAGAAGAGATTGATGAAAATCATCAAATTGTTGATGATCAAACCAACAAAAATATACCAAGTAAAGATGCAACCTTGTCAAGTAGCATGACACCAAGCAGATCAACAAGGAACATCAAGACCCCAATAAGGTAAAAGGGATATGCATTAATGTCCGATATCATTGAACCTTAAATTTACCAAGAATGTTCCAAGCAAATTTTTACCTAAGCCATATAACATGGCTATACTTTTTACCTAAGCCATATAATATGGCTATACTTTTTACCATATATTCAAGAATGCACCTAAGCTATATAGCTTCACACACAACACCACATAATGCTTTGTTTTATACTTTAATCGAAGATAATGAAACAATTTGTTGTTTCTTGTTGCTCAGGCACACAATATCGAATCTAGTAGTCAACTTTTGATCATTTGGATTGCTCGCCCAATCATAGTTTAAATAACTTGCCAACTCAACATTCAAATTAATAGTATATTCAATACTATAATCAAGAGTTCCCTTTAGGTATTATAACGCTTTCTTAGCGACTTTCAAGTGACTCTCATGTGGTGTAGCCATGAATCAACTAACTATACTCACTGGATACGCAATGTCTGGTCTTGTTGTGGTTAGATAGTTTAAACTTCCCACCGATTGTTATATAGTGTGTCATTAATTTATTTGCTACCATCATCTATGTAAATTTCAACGTTCTATTCCAATGGAGTTGAAACTAGTTTACATTCACGCATGTTGGACTTTTAAATAATTTAGTGTGGATACTTTCTTTAAGTTATCGTGATCTTTCCATTCTCCCTCCTTTTATGAGTAACCTGTTTGCAAATAACATTGCTTTGGATTTGATTATGTTACAATCACAATTAAAAATTGTCTTTAACAACCATTTGGAACCTATGGGAAGTTTATCACCTAAAAACTTGGTAAGTTCCTGAGTATCATTTTCCACAATAGATTCATATTCTTCCTGTATTGCATTTATCCATTCTGAACGATGTTTCACTTCTTTAGAATTGAAAGGTTTAATAGTGTGGGATATTAATGCATAGTCCTTATACCTTGTTGAGGTTTTGCCTAAGTTGTAGTCATGCTACATTATGCAGTGTTACACATTTTTGCCATCTTCCATAGTTTTTATTGCCTCAAGCACTCTTCCTCCCTCTCTTTTATTCTTTTCCAAAATGGTATTCGTGCATTAAAACTATATCATTAATATTACATCACCAAATAGAATAATCTTATATATCAACTCTCTCTCTATATATAGAGATGATATATAAGATTACTCTATTTGGTGGCAATAGAGAGATTATATATATATATATTGCCAAATAGAATAATCTTATATATCTTCTCTCTCTCTATATATATATAAATTGTGGTTCATTGTCCTCAAGGGCTACGTCTAAGAAAAGACAAACACCTGTTATTCATGAAGATCAAGTTATCCTCAATGTTCACCATAACATATTGTGAGCTAGATTTAAACAGAGTGAGGAATATCGCAACCAATGCTCCCAACCACTCAATCTAGGCTTTGTTGACATATCAATTCTTTATTCAATAGACCTTGACCATACATTTGTTTTTTGTACATTGCACAAATCTATTAAATTATAAGGACAAAATGTACAAAATTAACCCTGATCAAAGGAGGTCTCAGGAGGTGAAGCCACGACCAAGCCTCTCAAAAACTGAGGGTCGTCTATGAAAATCAGAGATGAAATTGTTCATGACTATAAGACTAGCCGAGTACCGAGTTTTAGACAACATAACAGACATAGACATAGTTACAGGGTTCAAATTTAAAAAGAGACAGAGACATAAACAGACTTGACAATTATTGCATAAAAACCTGAAATGATAAGTCGTTTCTGCAGATGAGGAGAGCATTCTTTAAGATGGGGGGTTTTCCTCAATGATAGGGCACGCCCATCGTTCTTCCTGTGAAGGGTTGGACGTGTTGGTAGCGGCCTCAGGAGCGGGTTGAGGCGGTTGCTACTACTGTTCCGGCTTCTGGCCTACCATGTTCTTCAAATGTTTGAAGAGCGGCTCCACCGTCAAAGGGACGGGGAAAGGTGGTGCCTGTAGAGCCGCAATCATTCAACCTGTCGCACTCCCACTGCCACCTGCCCCACAACCAACATGCACAATGCCTCCTGTCACACTTCCACTGCCACCTCCTCCCAGTCCACCATGCAATGTGATGCCAACCGTGCCTTTCCATGCGAACGTATTATCCAGAGCCGTGAGCTGAGAGTCAATTTCGGCCATTCTGGTTTTCATGACCAAGACAGAGTCATGAGTGTCTAACCAGTTGTTGAGCATATCCTCGACTGGATTGCATAACATATTTTTAACGAGCCAATAGTGATTTACTTGGCTTCATCCCTGTCCAAAAGCTAGCTTCTAGTTGAGGACCCTTACCTCCCAGTATTCAATAAGGATGCGGACCCGAGGAGAGATATGGTTTTCATAGTCTGCAATGACTTGTAGGTTGCATCCATGTTGAGCTTTTCCCCTACCCAAGCTAGCACGACACTGCGTTCCCCTCTATATCGACATGATAATCATGTTGAACCTCGACTCACTAAAACCTGCAAGCTGAGCACTACAGAGAAACCCCAGCCAAACAAAGGCGCCACCTTGAGGTAGACGCCAAACTTCCAAGTGCTCAGTGAACCCATAATTGCTCAGAGTTGAGCTTAACCCAACAAGGATGGTGAAATGATTCTCCATGGTGCAAATAACCTGCGTCTGCCCTGCCAAAATACTTGCGCGCATTAAATATCCCTGCAAAGCCATGAAAGCTAGGAGGAGTATAGGGTGTCGCCAACCCTCGTCACAGGTGTCAAAGAGACATACAGTTCATCTCCCACGCGTGAGGAACGTCGAAGGATTTGGGAGCTCATGATGTCCTAGTTGATGGACGTGCCGGGCACATGGTACTCGCCACGCGGCGGGTGCACAAGCCGAGGCGTGGTGCACCGATGAGCGTCTGTGCTGTCACCCGCATCCGGGAATTAAATTATTATTATTATTTATAAAAAATATTTTAATTTAAGAAAATATAATTATTGCGCCTAAAGGCGCTCTACAGCCTAGTATGGGATGGATCTTGTAACATGATGTAATGTTTGTAACATTTCGGCAAAAAATAATAGTGATAGTGAATATTATGGGAGAGATATTGTAACGTGATGTAATGTTAGTAACGTTTGTAACATGTCGCAAAAAATAATAGTGATAGTGAATATTATGGGAGAGATCTTGTAACGTGATGTAAAGTTTGTAACATGTCGACAAAAAATAATAGTGATAGTGAATATTATGGGAGAGATCTTGTAATGTGATGAAACATTTGTAATGTTTGTAATATTGAAGTAACTAATGGAAAAAGTAGTAAATATTTTGTTGGCATAATAATGTAAAATTATCCCACTCAAAAGCCCACCAAGAAAATCTAGCCAGAACATGCTGTAAGGGTTGAAAAACTTGCAGAATATGTTGCTTTGTGCATAATTACTCGCTTCTTACCATATTTATCCAGAGCCTGTGTTTGTCTATACATTATTTAGTTTCAGATATTTCTTGAAATACAAGTTCATTGAAGCAATGCATAACATATCATGAACAATTTTGGTGATGCTCGCTACTTTGCTTTAAATATTGAAGAAAAAATCAGCACAAATGACCGACATAAGAAATGCCTAAACCCTAGCGCAAGCGCAAAACCATTTACAAGATCGAAGCTCTGAGAAACCATAAATGAGCAAAAACTCTTTTCGTTTCAAAATTCATGGCATAAATTCCGGAAATGCAGAATGTATAACCATATCATTGAGTGTGAACATGAAATAATTGTTACCATGCATGTATTTGTAATTTGTACATGAAACAGTTCGTGTAGAATGTAATTTACCTGACAAATGACAAGTGAGTCAGATCATGGAAAGTCATCTGAATCTTTAAATCTCTTGTGGAAGCTTTAAATATTTTGTTGTTCGATCCATTTTGTAAGAAGACCGATGATCAGCAAAGCCCGCCATCATCATGAAGCTGAGTCCAGCGATTAGAGGTATACCTCTGTGCGGTAATATTTACCTTTTTATAGTTTCCACATATGGAAAAATTCATGATAACTTCGTTCTCAAGACTGAAGATCACTTTTGGTTATCAGTTGTTTTTGTTATTAGCAAATTTGAACCTAATCATCAATATTATTTAAGAAAATTATGTAAGTTGGTGGTTTAAAGAATAACAAAATATTCATTTCTTTAAGATAATTTGTTAAATTGAGAAAAACAACACAATATGGGGGAGATGTTGTAATGTTCCTACTTAGCAAAATAATAAACCATAAACAAATTGAATTATCCGCAAAAAAATGTTACTCGTGCACATGGTTTTAAAACCATGTGGAAGGCCTACTAAACAACCCATGGTTTAGGAGGGCCTTGCAAATGGTTTTAAAACCATGTGCAAGTCCTCCTAAATAACTGATGGTTTTATTATACATGGTTTAGAAGGTCGCTGCAAATGGTTTTAAGACCATGTGCAAGGTCTCCTAAACAACCCATGGTTTTCAGAGGGCCTTGCAAGTCCTCCTAAATAACTCATGGTTTTATTGTACATGGTTTAGAAGGTCGTTGCAAATGGTTTTAAGACCATGTGCAAGGTCTCCTAAACAACCCATGGTTTTCGGAGGGCCTTGCACATGGTTTTAAAACCATGTATGGAGGAGATGTTGTAATGTTCTTTCCTAACAAAATAAAAAATATTATATGTCTGCCATAAATAGTATTAAATATTAATAATAAAAATATTATATGTCGACCTTAAATAAAAAGATGTGTTTTTTGGTCTGAATCACACCAAAGCTGATAGTTGAGTGCAATATTTAAGAAGAGGTTTGCACCTCCATAGATTTGATCCCTCTCGGCGCTTGATAAAGCCTAAGATTTGAATCTATACTGGTTTAAAACATTTAACCATAAAACATTTAAATTACTATTTGAACTAAATTTATCAAATAAACTATAATAATGACTTAATATACACAATAATAACATTGTCTTTTTATATACAAATATAAATAAATCTACAAAATAACATTGTCTTTCTATATAATTACATGGACATCATTTTTTTAACTTAATATAACAAAATAATATAACCTTTTATTATTATTATTATTACATGTAAATGTAATTACATAGTCATCATTATTTTCATCTTCATCGTTTTGACTATGGTTATACTTATGACGGATACCATATACGTAAGAAGCTCAAAGTAATGGTAATTCCATAATAGATTACAACTCATGTATTTATATACATTAAGTGTTGTGTGGTAGCGAATATTTGTTGAGCGTGGTAGATTGATTTGTATATAGTGAAAGAGAAATTTGGTTTGAAATTGAATTGTTTGAAAAAATGTGTAACTCGAAGACAAAATAAACCTATGTAGAACTGCAAACTGAATGTTGAACCAATGTTTCAATATGATATTACTAGCAGGAAACAACAACATTGTGTGACAGGTCATGAGGAGATTAGTAGGTGGCAAGATATTGGAATTAAGCCCAGTGAATCCCAAGCAAAGTAGGGTAGAGCAAGTCGGCACATGAAACGACAAATATGTTTACACTAATAGAACTGGACGACCACTTATTTTAATAGACAACCTTTATGTTTTCATTAACGTTGTTTGATTTGCATGTGTATTGTAGCACTTAATATAGCAAGTTGCTTTTTTTGACCAAATGTAAAATTGAAGTCTAATTTTTTTTTTGTGACAATAACTGATGGTTAGATTAATAAAGGGCCGAAAAAATAGCTTCCGGGGAATGTATTACACTGGTAGATTCCTTGAGCATAGCAAACTGCTCTGACATGAATGGCAGAGACCAGAAAACAGAAACAGAGCAGACAAAATTCCAGCCGGCCTGAGGGGAGCAACGGCCTGCTGGCAGTTCATTGTGAAGCGTGGTGGACTATAACGCCATTGGTAAACATGGAAAACAAAGCAAAGATCCACAAAATTACAGAGAATTAGCAGGGAAGGGCCTGCAACCACAATGACAGTAGGGAGAGCTTGATAGGCAGTCCATAGGTCATTTGATATCCAACTTGGTGAGAATTTTCTTGACAGCGATCTCCAAAGCAGTAATTCTACGCCCGAAGTCTCCAAAGGAGACTGCTGCATCTTTGAATTGTGTGGAGACATCTTCTTTGAACTCATCGATTCCCTCTGAGGAGGAGTCAAATTCTTTCTTGAGATTGTCCAGCTCGGTGTTGATGGAGTCCAGACTATCCCCTTCTGAGCCAGAGGAGAGACGAAGCGGACGGACCTGCACCTTGAGTTGATCTTGTAGCTTTTCAATAGCTTGTTCCAGATCGGCCAGCCTTTCTTTAAAGTTGGGCTCCTAAGCAGAGGAACCCATAGAAGCCATGACGTGGAGGAAGGAGCAGGGGGGTTGAGAACAGAGACGAGAGGATCGTTCACAAGAGGAGAAGGAGTGAAAGCATTATTAAATAGCAGATCTAAGGGCGAGCTATGGTCACGGGATTCACAAGACCGAGGAGATAAGGAGAGATCACGGGATTCATAGGGTCGAGAGTTGTAAGAGAATAAGAGGAGAGTCACGTTATAATGATTCAAAAGATCGCAGAGGACGAGACCAGACCTATCAAGGTCATGGGATGGTGCAGAAGGACTCAGTCCCATTTTCTATAATAGTACCCCTGCTCAGGAGCGTGGCATGATTAGCCTCGAGGTTAGCAAGACTGTTGAGATGACGTAAAATGTGAAAAAAGCTTATAGATTGGAACTTACCAGCTAGGATCAAAATTTTCTGGAATATATGCTTCATAGGGAGGCTAGTTGGCCGAGACTTTGTGCGAATGGCCTGCACAACTATTCTAGAATCACCAAAAACAGAGATCTTCCGAATGTTGAGCCTAATAGCTTACCTGAGACCTTGCCATAGGGCATAAAATTCAGCAAAGTTGTTAGATTCCACTCCCAATCCCCAGGTATAGGAGGATCGGGTGGAGCCAGAGGGGAAAAGGATCACTCCTCCCCCACCCGAAGGGCCTGGAATTCCTTTTGAGGCACCATCAAAAAACAAACAATGAACCTCCAACGAGCACCTCCATTTAATAAAATCAGCTTCTTCTAGGTGGATTTCCCAATCAGCTAGCTTTGGCTGCCTGGCCAGGGGAGAAATTTGATCAATAGATGTGATGGATGTAAGCCAAATAGATTCCAAATCATCCAAAGGTTGAGCATTACTGAGTCCCAGCTTATGATCCAGAGCCTCTCCAAAGAAAACTCTTGCTTTTAGGGCGACCTTTGAAGGAGGGTTCTCCACACTTCTGAAGAGCCGGTTGTTCCTTTCGAGCCACAATTTCCAGATGATGAACTTTGGGATTAACATCCAGGCCGCTTTGAGGAGTGCCTTTTTGGAGAGGAGAAAGGGAGAGGACTCAGCCCATTTGGATAAGAGATCTGCTGTTAAGTCAGGCACAGAAAGTTTAGAGTGATCTAGGGAGAGGGCTTCTCTCCATACTTCTCTTGAGAAAGGGAAGGAAATCAGTAGATGATCAAGGTTTTCTTCATTTTTTTTACACAAAGGGCAGATTGAGGGTCCTTCCAGACCTCTCTTCCTGAGGTTTTTAGCAGTGAGAATACTTCTGTGCACTACATTCCAGCAAAAGAGGTCCACTTTCGGAATGGACTGAGTAGACCAAACAAACTTCCATTGGATAGGATTTGGTGCTGCATGAGGAATAGCTAGTAAAGAGCAGTAGCCTTCAGCTGGGGTGTAAGCTCCAGATTTTGTCCCCCATCCTCTTTTGTCACACACTGATTGATTAAGGGGGGCTTTGCCTTGCAGCAGATGGGAAAGAGTCTTTGCTTCTTCTTCAAGCCAGGGAGGATGGTCACTTAACTTCCAATCAATCCAGCAATTGTCAGAGTCCCAGACAGAGAGATCCCACAGGGTGGACACATGCTGATCTTTGAGCCATTGTTTTATATTCTGCACTTCAAGATTTTCCCCCAAAGGCTCGTCTCCCAGGATTGAGTCTTTCCAGACATTGATTTTTTTTCCATTCCCAGGAATCCAGAACAGCATAGATCTGAAGTGATCCAAGACTTTGATACAGAGTTTATAAATTGGGGAGCCTTTGTTTTGGGGAGGGTTATTATCTAAACACCGAAGCCGTTGGCCGGGGAAGTATTTTTTCCACAGTACCTTTTTGCTCCAGCTTGATCTCCCGGAGATTAGCTGCCAGAGGAGCTTTGTTCCCATAGCTAAGTTCTGGGCTTGAATACTTCTAATTTGGAGGCCTCCTTCACTTTAGGGTTTTTTAATTTTTTCCCAACTAACAAGATGAAGTTTTTTCAGATTTCCTTTTCCCCCTTCCCACAGAATTTTTTTGAGAATGCTTTCAATCTTATTGATGACAGAGGCGGGTGCCAGAAGAATGGAAGTTTGATAGATTGGGATGCTGGAAAGAACCGATTTCAGCAACACCAATTTTCCTGCCAGAGTAAGCCAACCAGCCCCCCAATTCTGGATCTTTGCTTTTAACTTGTCAATGATGGGATTCCAATTCGCTGGTTTGATGGCAGATTTGAAGATCGGGACCCCAAGATAAGTGAACAAGTCCAAGATTTGCGAGCCTTCCATTTCCAGCAGTCTAGAGGCTCTTCCCATTTCTGCAACAGAGCAGTTCCAGCAATAGATTTTGCTTTTTTGCAGGTTGATTTTGATTCCTGAGATCTGGATATAGGTTTCAAGCTCGTTCTTGAAGCTCCTTGCAGATTGGATACCAACACCTCCCAGAAGCAGCGTATCATCTGCAAACTGGGCATGATTAATGTCTTTGACATTATGAGCCATTCGAAGACCAGGTAGGGATTGGACTTGCTGACAGTTGATTAGCTGGAAACTGAGAATGGAGGCCTGAATGGCATAGAGGAGCGGAGACAGAGGGCAGCCCTGTTGCAGCCCTCTTGAATCCTGGAAAAAATTTGTCAATCTCCCATTGACTAGAGGGGCTATCCAGGGTGCACAGATGCAGCCTTTAATCCAGTCAATGAAATCTGAGGAAAACCCAAATTTCTCCATCACCATGAAGAGATAGTCATATCTTACCCTGTCAAATGCATTGGCAAGGTCTACCTTTACTACCATGCCTTTCTCTTTTCGGTTCACGCTGGAGTGAATGGCCTCTTGGACAAGGATAACATTATCAAGAATTTTCCTACCTTTTATGAATCCTCCTTGATTCTCAGGTATGATCCTTGGCAGAATTTTTTTTCAGCCTGTTTGCTATGATCTTAGTAACAAGATTGTAGTCGGTGTTGCAGAGGGAGATAGGACGGAACCTAGCGAAGATGGAAGCCCCTCTCTCCTTCGGGATCAGAGCTAGGAAAGAGGAGTTTGTGCTCCCACCCAGCTTGTGATGAATTTGGGAGTTCCTAACCATCCTCAGAAGGTCATATTTAGTTATATCCCAGCAGGAAGAAAAAAATCTGGCTGTGAATCCATCTGGGCCAGGTGCGCTGTCCGGTTTCATATGAGATAGAGCAGATTTGAGTTCTTTCATGGAAGCAGGGGCAGCAAGAAGATCATTATCAATGCCTTGAACCAAATTGGGAATGAGAGAAAGGGGATGAGCAGAGGGGTCTAAAGGCTCGACAGGAGGAGCATAGAAGAGGTCATGAAAATGGGAGAAGGCTGCTTGTTTAATGCCTTCAAAATCTTTTATCGGGTTGCCTTGATGAGTAATTTCTTTCACAGTTTTGAAATTTTTTCTAGATTCAGCTTGTTTGTGAAAGTAAGCGGTGTTTTTGTCACCACTTACTAACCAAAGGCTTCTGGATTTTTGATGCCAATACTCTTCTTCTACTCTGCAAGCTTTGAAATAAGCTTTCTGAAGGTTGCATTCTGTCCGGGAGATACTATCAGTGATAGGGGCAGAATCCATGAGGATTTGGTGGCTTTCCAAGGCAGCTTGGGCATCTTTACGACAAGAAACCGGGGAGGGGAGGAGCTTGGCCCAGGATTTCAACTCATGCTTAAGCCGTCTGAGCTTTTCTTCCCAGATGAAGGATGGATTTCCAGTAATCTTTTGGCTCTAGGAGTTAGAGACCAGATGGTGAAAGCCTTCTTGATGGATCCAAAGGGGGCTGAATCTAAAGGGAATGGGCCCCAGGTTTTCTTCAGAGGTAAGATCAAGGAGGATAGGCTTATGATCGGAGACACAATTAGGGAGAATTTTGGAAGATGCATGAAGCCCCAGAGAGAGAAAGGACGAGTGCACCAGAAACCTGTCTAGGTGGGCTGCAATGTGCCTAGGCCCTAGCCTTTTATTGGTCCAAGTAAATTTACCCTTGGAGGGTTTGATGTCAATGAGATCCCAGCCCAGGATGATATCTTCAGCCCATTCCCAGGAAGGATCTCTCACAATGGAACCCCCTTTTTTCTCAGAGGCTGCTAAGGTGACGTTTAGATCTCCTGAAATGATAATATTTCTGGGCATGTGGGCACTTATGAACGAATCAATGGACTCCCAACACTCTTTTTTTTTTTGCTATTGAAATAGGAACATAAAGGTTAAACAAACTTACATGATGGCCCGATTCTTTATGAATGAAGATGGTGAAGATCCAGTGCGTAGTACTGTGAACAGAAAGCAAATCAAACTTGGAGGAGTCCCAGAATGTGGCTAGGCCTCCCGAGGCTCCCCTGGAACTCACAACTTTCCTAGGGCCTTTTTTCCAAAATAAATTTCCAGCTTGGAGGGCAAGGTCACCCTCCATTTTTGTCTCCTAGACGAGGAGGATCTCAGGCTTGTTGATTCTAACCAGATCTTTCATTGCTTCAACTTTCTGGGGACTGCCTAGTCCTCTACAGTTCCAGGAGATGTACCACATTATTTACTTTGAGAGGGGGCGGCCCCTTTAGAGGACTAGCCTATCTTCGATCTTGTATTCATCATACTTTTGAGGGTTTTTTGGGAGCCTTGCAAGACATCTGCATAAGACTTTTATTCCCTTTGCTTTTTCTTGGATTTCCGGCCCCTTGGATTCTTGACTGGGGTTGCATGCGAACTACTCGACTCGGTGGCTCCTTTTTCTGAGAATCCTCCTGGATCAAATTTAGCTGCTGAAGGTTCCTCGTCCACTTCTCGAGTTTCTTCACGGATAGGGGGGCTCTCAGCCCTAGGGGTCGCAGATTCTGGTTGGGAAGGGATTTCCCCTGGCTCCAGCGAATTCGCAGCTTGGGTGACAGGTATCTCCATGGGGCTTGCAGTTTTAGGGGGAGTGGCTTCTGGAATGATTATAAGCATAGGAGGTTCTGGGATGTTCAAAGCAGAAGTGCTTGCCCCTTGGGCCGAGTTAACTGGAGGCGGATTCACAGGTTGAGGCTGGACTGGATCTTTTGGTGGGACTTTAGGATCTGATTTCTGTGCAGTGCTTGTTGCTCTCTTGTCATTCGTCTTGGAGGGAGCCTTACCTTTTTTGAACCTCTGTCATCCCTCCCCTTCTTCTGCCGGTTGGGCTTTAGGGTAGTTGCGTTGAAAGTGTCTGTGTTCATGGTAGTGCGGACACTTAAATGGAAGCTGTTCATAGTCGAGTTTCTGGAAATGGTTCCAAGCGCCTACCGAGAGCTTGACGGCCTCTGGTAGCCCCGCCTCCAGATCCACTTCAACACATATTCGGGCACAGGAATACTGACCTTTGGGCTTGGCTTTGTCAATGAAGCGTCCTAGGGCATTTCCTATTTTCTCCAGAGCTTGAATGTTCCAACAGTGGATCGGAAGATTGGGAAGCCTAAACCAGACCGAAGCCTCTTTGGGAACATCTACAGTGGGATCAAAGTTCGGAGACCATCTGTTGAGGTACAGACCTTGGGAGCCCATGAAATAGGGGCCGCTCGGGAAGATGAGATCATGGTCCTCTTTGGAGATGAATTCAAAGACGAAGAAACCTCTACCCACCGGGTAGCAGGTGACACTATGCTTCAGATGGGGTCTCCAGTTACGCAGAATCCAATCGTCCGTGGTTTTGAGTGAGGGCCATAGCCCCATGAATTGGCCAACCAAACCTCTTTCAGCAAGAGCTAGAGCTATCTTGATCGAAGGTTCCTCTGGCAAAGCTATTTCGGGTACTGCATCTAATTTCTTGATAAATTTTGGGACCTCTTGGGCCACCAGTTTCTTCCCGGGGGGCCCTAGCAGCCTATGAAATGCTTCTTCCACAGAGATCGGGGAGGAGGGAGGGGGCTCCCCTCCCCCTGGAGAGGCCATGGTGGCGACCTGAGAAGCTCAGCTGGGAACCCTAGAGGAGGGCGGACGCAGGCAGCGGCAGCAGGAGGCAGCACGCAATAAAATTGAAGTCTAAATGTTATTTGGTTTATAAATTTTTTATTTTATTTAGTTTGTTAAATGAATCCATGGAACCATTTGTTGGTATGAACTGTATGGTTTTGGAATAACTTGTATTACGAAAAAGATCTTAATATGTATAGTTTTGAACAACTAGTTAAGATTCTTTTTGCCATGTTTCAAGGAACTTGTAACAAAGAAGAGTTAAGTCGTGTTCTTATCACTACCAAGAACAGGTTGTATGAGGCGGTGTGTCGGTGAGTGATGATTTGCATGAGGTGTTGTGAGATTGTTTCATTGATTTGGGCTCTCTCACACACACACACACACACACATTTTTTAAATAACAGACTCCTCTTAGATTTGTTTGTTTTAAGAGTGAAAAAAGTATGGCGATACAACATAGGCCATAATCTCAATTACGTCAAATTAGTGTATGTCTCAACTCTAACCAAGTCTACTAAAACATATTCTAACCAGCCAATATCAAAGATACAATACTAGTTAGCCATGAAGGGGCACATGCTATCAAACTTTGACCATGCATACCAATACGACCAAGGTGTAGCAGTATTGACAAAGGTATTTATAGAACCTAAAAGTGAAGGATACACCATCCATAGTATATGTTCATATGACGGGTAGGTGGTAATTGTCAGGATCGATTTGCTTTGCTAGCACTTGTTTGATGTATTTCTGTTTGTTGAATGAGGTTTTATAGCCATCTAGCATGACCTTCTCATCCACATTAACATAGCAATACGAAACACTTAATCAATTAATTATTAAACGTAGCTAAAGCAATGGAACCGAGGAATATTATATACATACAGTTCTTAAACGTAGCAAAAGTAATGTAACATAGGAATATTATATACATATTTAATTTGTTGAAATGTCTTAATCACATCACAAAAGCAATAAGCCAAGCTTGCAAGAGAAATAGAACCAAGGAAATGCCATGATATCCATCTGATCTTGCGAAATCTGCTAGCGGATCATGGTCTCTACGCAGTGCTCGCTAGATTGGCATCACCACTCGATTTTTTTATAACTAAAACAAATATTTTTTTTTTTGTATTGAAAAAAAAATTGTTGGGCCTTCACCCAATTACATCTATTCCCAGATATACAAGAAAACCGAAACTACTTATTCCTGGTTAAGTACTTTTGACACTACCCATCATTTCTATCTTATGGAATATGATGCATCAAACTAGGTCCTTGATTCAAACTTAGCATTCCTGGAGGTAGCTGATAGCCCTGGTTTGCTTTGAAGTCTGCCATCTTGTTCAATTCTTGAAGAATGTGGTAAGAGGTAACAGAGACATAGTCTAACAAGATGAAATGCAGCCTTTGCATAGTCACGTTCAAGCTTAGATTGTTGAACTTTGAAGCAGAATTTAAATCTTTTATTATAATTTTTGAATCTCCAAATATTTGAAGGTTATTATGTCCAGCTTCCTTTGCGAGTTGACGGGATTTTAAGAGAGCAAATATTTATGCTTGATTATTCGTCATTTGTCCTAAACCCCAGTTGAAGCTAGTTTCTAACCTTCCTCTCGGATAGTATATCAATCCCCCTACCCCAACTTTCCCCGGATTTCCTTTTGATGCTCCATCGAAGAAGATTGAGACTTTGCCACCATTCTGAATTTTTTTTCTTCCCAGGAGTCTCACCTGCCAAATTGGTTTGATAAAAGGCCTTCCAGAACCCAACTGAAGTTTGTCCGCCTGCAGGGATCCAAGCCACTCATGCTGAGTTGTGAATTTAATGGATTCAATTTGAATTTTTTTCCCCACTACTTCCAATTGCAAAGCCTTTGCTTTTGTTGCTACAATTTATGGTGGTTTCGTGGCCTTACTGTTAAAAATCAATTCGTTTCTTACTAACTGGATTTTCCACCATAAAAATTTTGGAATGGTTTGCCATATTTTCCTCCATTCATGATTGTTTGAAAGAATTCATGGGTACCTTGACATCTAACTTGCAAATAAACTTACAAGTTCAATATTCGAAGGCGCTGTAACTGGCAGCCCACTCAATATATGCTTCCAGGCCTTTTGAGTAAAAATACATTTAACAAATACATGATTTGAAGTCTCTGCAACATGATTACATAGGCAACATGTAAACGGACCAAAAAAACCCCTTTTAGATAGGTTTTTGTGTGTTAGAGATTCCTGTTGCATAAGAATCCATGTAAGAAAATTGACCTTTAGAATACTTGAATAATTCCATACTACTTTCCAAAAAGAAACGGGTTGAATTGGAATTGGGTTTGTATGTAATTCCTAGAAGCCTTGCACCGTTGTATACTTCCTTGTTCTTCCCCATCCCCACGCATCCTTGCACGTTGAGTGAACCAGAGCCAATCCAGTCAAATTAACCAATAGCGGGTTTTTTTGTGCGTTTAGACGATCTGGCAGTTCTGGAAATTTCCACGCTGCCCAGTTTCCATTCCTATACCACGATGAGATATCAGAGAGCCGTAAAAACCCTTTGTTGACAAGCTAGAGCTTGATCCCGGTAATGGATAAATCAAAATTTAGTGGAGCGTTGCCTTGTATACTATCATCCCACAACAGAGTTTTCCTTCCATTTCCTGGTATGCAATATAGCTGCTGTTGAAAGAACTCGAATCATTTTCTGCATAAATTCCAAGTAATAGATCCTTTAGAAGTGTTTGTTACCTGTAAATTTCTTAATGGTCCTCCATTAAGATATTTTTTCCATAAAATTTGACTAACCAAGTGTTTTCTATTAGAGAAGAGTTGCCACAAAAGTTTCCCTCCCATAGCAAGATTAGCCAATCACGGGTCTCTGATTTGTAATCCACCTTCTAGAACACGTCTTTTAACAATATCCCATTTAACCAAATGCATTCGATTATGATTTCCTTTTCCACCTCTCCAGAGGAAATCTCTGATCAGCTTGGATATCTGATCCATAACTGCTTTTGGAGCCAAAAGAAGAGAGGATTGGTAAATTGGGAGAGCTGATAGTATTGAATTAATCATTATAAGCTTCCCTGCCTTCGTTAGCCAATGACCACCCCACAAGGCAATTTTTTCTTTTATCTTGCTAATTATTTCTAGCCAGAGAGAAGGATTGTTTTCTCCCAGGGTTAATGGAAGACCCAGATATTTTATCTTGTCCCATGTGTCATATCCAACAAAGTCTAAAATGTGTAATATGTTTACAATTGCTGAGCGATCAGTGTTCCAACCATACACTGTGCTCTTTCTATTATTGATAAAAGCCCCTAAAATAAGACAACAAAATTTCTTTAAAAGCTCTTGCCTTCCTTAGCGAAGCCCCTCCCAAAAGCAACGAATCATCCATAAAGAGGGCATGATTGATAAAGTCTACCCCACTTGCTGACTTGATGCCCAGAATAATCCCTTCATCTTTTCCTGCAGATAAATTCCTGCTCAAAGTATCAGCCATCATAATATACAAGAACGACGAAAGCGGATAGCCCTATCGAACACCCCTAGTTGCTTGAAAGAAGTGTTTTGATCTACCATTTACTAATGGTGCTATCCAAGGTTTATCTGTACTAGATTTTATTAAATTTATAAAAGCAGAGTTGAATCCAAATGAACGAAGAACTTTGTAAAGAAAGGATAGCTTTACCCTATCAAAAGCATTTGCCATATCATTTTTTATTAGCATGCCCTTCTCCTTTCTTTGATAGCTAGAATGCATGGCTTCCTGAACTTGAATCACATTATCTAGAATGTGTCTTCCTTTAACAAACCCACCTTGAAGAGGTGAAACCAACTTCCCTAGCAGAGGTTTGAGCCGATTAGCTAAGAGTTAAGAAAAGATTTTATAAGATGCATTACAAAGTGAAATAGGTCTGAATCGATCAAAAGTAGTTGGATTGACTTCTTTAGGAATTAATGCAAGGAAGGCAGAGCTGATACATCCACCAACTTTGGCTTTTGACTGAAATGATTTGATCATCATGAGTATATCTTTTCTTATTACTGTCCAGCAAACTCTATATAAACGAAAGAGAATTTGTCTGGGCCTAGGGCTTTATCTGGTTCCATAGACCAAATTACATCAATGATCTCTTCCTCCGTAAAAGGCTTCATTAGCTCTCCATTTTCCTCCTCACTATCCAAACAAGGAATGTTGGCCAAAAATTCGGAAGTTAAATCTGTTTCAATTAAGCCATCCTCTTTAAATAGGCATTGAAAATGCGTTTCAACCGCCTGTTTTATTTGAGAAATGCCTTTGAAAGTTTCCCCAGTCACTTAGGGTATTTCCGAAATATGATTTAGGGAGAGTCTGGCTCTATATTGTTTGTGGAAAAATGAGGTATTTTGATCTCCCGATTTCAACCAAATGCTGGGAGACTTCAATCTCCAGTATTCTTCTTCCTTCCTAAAAGCTCGAAAGGAGTTAAACTGTGTTTTTTTCTCTTTTTCCAGCATAGCAGAGGTGATTTTTTTTCTTCCATTTCCAATTGAATCTCCTCCAATTTTTCCAAAGCTTATTTTCTATTGTTGATTGGAGTTTTAAGAGAATGTTTGACCCATTCCTTTAATGCTAATTTAGTATTTTTTAGCTTTCTCTCCCACACATAATTCGACGATCCCGTGACAGGGATATTCCACGCCTTGGTGATTGTGTTCATAAAACCATCTCGGTCTATCCAAACAAGATTGAACCGAAAAGGTATGTGACCGAGATCTTCTTCATCGTCAATGTGCAACAATATTTGCTTATGATCCAAAGAAAGTTTGGGTAAGATGATGGAGGAAATAATCCTTTTCTCCATCAAAACAGAGCTCTGGATCAAGAAACGATCCAACCTTGCTATGATATTTGTTGCTCCTATTCGATTGTTAGTCCATGTGTATTTTCCTTTCTTAGGATTAAAGTCTATCGGATCCCATAAAAGAATGAAATTCTCCATCGATTTATGCATGGGTCCCTCCCACAGACTCCTCCTTTTTTAACTTTTGGATCCAGTGTAATATTTAGATCACCAACCACAATAATATTTGAGAGAGCATTTGTAGCAACAAAATCTGCCAGGGAATTCCAACATTCTTTTTTCTCTTGAAAATTTACAGGTACATAAAGATTAAAAATAACCAGAGAGATCTTACTTGGATTAAGTTGGAGCTCAGTAAATATCCAATGTTGTGTTTCAGATGAGTTTACCATTGAAAACATTTCCTCTGTCCACATAGTAACTAGTCCACCAGATGAACCCTGTGCACTCACAACATTCCCTGCATTCTTTTTCCAATTCTTTTTGCTTAAGGAAAGAAGAGCGTCCTCTTCTATTTTTGTCTCCTGGAGAAGAAGAACATTAGGTGAAGTCATTTTTATAAGGTCTTTAATTGCTTCATCTTTCGAAGGATTTCCCAGTCCCATGTAGTTCCAAGAGACACTGTTCATTATTTATTATTGACAGAAGGAAGACGGCCTCCTTTTAAAGGTCTAGCCCGAGTATTCTTGCCAATTGACATCTCTATTGTAGCTTGACTTCCTTGCATCTTCAGATGTTCGACTTCTTCTTCCCGAACCTTCTTAAGAGATTTATGTCCTTTTTTTGAAGACCTCTCAAGGGATTCTTCTTCAAATGAACCAGAGTTATCCATAGGTTTCTTTTTGCCATTTCTGCGTATGTGGGGGAGGACCCACCAGCAGGAGTACCATGATACTGCTTAAATGATTCTTTATTTTCTTCTCTTATCAGATCTCGTGATTGTTGAACTTCACCCTCTTCAAGCACTGGGAGCACTTGTTCTTCTGGATTGCTTGACACTTCAAAATTGTTTTGTAATGTGATTTCCTTCATAGCTGTTCTAATTTCAGTCTGCTTATGTCCGGTGGGATTATTACCTGACCCCATTTCTCCTCTTTTACCCTTTGATTCATTACCCTGCTTTTCTATACTTGTTTTTTTAACTTGTGTCCATTATTCTCCCTTCTCTTTGACAACTTCTTCCTCAGCTTTATTTTCACATGATCTAGTAAAATGCTCGTATCCATGACAATGTCTGCACTTAAAAGGTAGTTGCTCATAATCAAGCTCCTGCACATGCGACCAATCTGCTACTATCAATTTAATCGCTTCAGGAAGGCCTACCTCCAAATCAACTTCAACACATGTTCTAGCACAAGAATATTGTTCTCTTCTTTCAGCCCTATCTATATACTTCCCTAATTTGTTACCTATAACTTCTAAAGACTCCAGATTCTAGTAGTGAAGAGGGAGATGCACCAACCTAAACCTAACATGAATATCTGAAGGAACATCTTGACTCGGATCAAAGTCCGTTGTCCACTTATTTAGATACAGTCCTTGAGGACCCATGAAATATGGCATGTTTCTAAAACTTAAATCTTTGTCTTCTGAATTTTCAAATAGAAATACATAAAATCCTTTACCTACCAGATTAATGCGAATGCCTTTTGAGATGAGGGGCTTCCAATTCCTTTGAATCCACCCATCGATAGCCTTGGGGGATGGCCGGAGACCAGTAAACTGGCCAATAAGACCTTGATCTGCAATATTCATGGTTGTTCGGCAAGGTTGTTCTGCAGGTAAATCCACTGAATGAATATTGTCTAATTTTTTGACAAATTTCTATTGATTCAAACTAAGCTTCCTCTTGTTGCTTGCTACTACCAATCTCCTGAAAGGATTGAGTTCAAGGGGACGAGAAGAACTCCCTCCATCAGCCATGGATGCTACACTCAAATTGCTACTAAGAATCCTTGCAAAAGTTTCATGAAGAAAATGTGGAAGGCTAAGCTTAACCTCGGAGTTAACCATAATCTTCTTGGCATTTTCCAAGAGCCAAACCCTCGTGATTTTTAGAAGCAAAGTGTCCAAGAATCAAATTCTTCAAAATATTCTTGGAGAGAATTCTCTCTCTCGGGATCCTATTCTTTTTCACAATAGAAGCATTTTTCATCTCCCCTTGATTCTTTATATAACAATGATTGTATAGATAAATTGATTAAATCGTGTTGTCCTCATGCTCCGTTAAGGACATTTTCCAGGATGAGTACACCTGTAAGACTACATGCAAAATGTGGTAAAAGTTTGACAATTGTTTCTCATTTGAGCCATCTTCTAGATTTGAACCAATTGTTTAAACGTTACTTGAACCAATCTTTGAAAATGCATGATCTATTAACAAATGCCAGGTCTTCGTTGTTACATTGGGCAACATTATCTGTCATATATACTAGACATGTGTCTATCATGCTAACAACTTGAATGAGTTGCACGCTAACAATGACATTATTCCCACCAACTCAAGCATACTACATGGGAGAAAAGGTTTAACCAACACTTTTAACCCATAGCTAATTTCCCCCCTCAAACTCCTGTGTAATTCATGTACTATGTTCCTATGCACAAGAAGGATTCATGAGAAGATCCTCATCTGAAATAGGCACAAGGTTATTTGTTCTGGTTGATCCCAAAAAGCTTATGAAATGAAGGGCTTAAGTGCATGAAATCATAGAGGTGCTAGCACAACAACTTAACTCACACCAAAGGAGATGTTCTCCCACGACATTTAACCGAAGCATTATAAGTTTTCAATTCTAAGCCTCTCATCTTGTAGTTGAAAACATGATGAAAGGTTTAGTCTTCAAAAGCGTGGCCATGTTATCCTAAGCATACACTTTACGCATAGAAAGGGGCAACGATGGATGGGTCATTATTACTGAAAAAATGCAGCAATGGTTGGACACTCACTAAGCTTATAACTGTCCTGCCTCAGAAGAAGAGGCCATAGGTAAATTTTGCAATTAGCATGACCACGATGAGATACACAACATTTTAATTGTTGATTACATTAGATAGCATTATAAATTAACAGTTAATATCTCACATTAACTGTTAATATCTCACTTCTTCATCTAACACGTTTATGTAGAACATAACAAATTTAGCAAGGAAAAAAAGAGGATTAACACCAAAGTTCAAATCGAAGCTCCCTATATGTGTGTGTATATGTATGGTTGTTGTCGTATGCTCTCATACAAAGCTACACATAGTTTTCAGTTGGAGTCAAATTCAATCGAATCGAAACTTGAATATTCCTCTCTATATTCAAGTTTTTAGTTTTTAGTTACGTCGAGTCGTTCCTCTCTATATTTGTATTGGTTGAGAGATGAAAAGTTGGTAAAGACAGGAGGCCTACCAGCCTAAGACATTAACCAACTTGGCATATAACAGGTATGGATTATATTTGCTATGATCACTGATCTATACTTTTTCTATCTCTATCAGTAATACACAATTAACAAAAGTACATGGAAGGTCGAACTATTTTCCCATGCTAGATAATTTTGTTTCTAGATGCACATAACAATTGGCTTTGAGACTGGTCTTGCTACCTCTACTACGACTACCTTTAAATAAAATCATTGCCTCAATCAAGTTGTGGTTTTTCATCAATGGGTTATGCGTCGCAACTCTGGTTCTCTAGCAACAAGTGCTTCAACGAATTTAAGGTAGATGAATGGAGTATCTTCAAAACTAAAACTAAAACTAAAAAGCATAGGTGGCTATGCAACTCTCTCCAAGCTCATACTGTTGTAAGGCTTTCTCTTCTAGGGAAATTCGTTAAGCACGTTCTTTTTAGTCTCCAACTTCTTTACTGGCTACTCATGTGCTTTGCAATCGTAGAGAATACAACCGTATATGCAATGAAATATATCATTGTCGGAACCAACACACAAAAGACAGAGGTAGTGGAAATTGTGACAATGGCTATGAAAAAAGCGGTGGTAGTATGGATATGGTTGTCACGATGGTGGCTGGTATGGCGGTGTCTGTTAGTGTAGTGGCTATGGTTGCGAAGCCATTGGAACATCCACATCCACCACGGTTATCTTAAAAATATTACAGAGTTGATTAGTAGCAGGAGGTATTTGTTTTGTTGCTATTATTACATAGTTGATCGGTGGCATATCAATAAGAAGAAGTCTCTCGAGATGATGACGAGATGATGTTTGTGTAAATGTTAACTTTTGACAGGCAACAAATATACTACATTCATTAAACATTTTTCTCAATACCAAGAAGACCGTTGTCTGGCCTGCAACAAGTCTTCAAGTTAAGAACCAATGACATTGAAGATAATAAATAAATAAAAGCTCTAATGTATAACATTAAAAAACTACAAAAATAATTTAGACAACGATGTAATTAATTACTTTTCAAAATAAATCAAATAAGATATACACTGCCTCTAATCGCTATAATAAAAATTGATATATAACATAATCATTATTCTGGTCTTATTCACCATTTATGTAGCATAACCAATATATGACAAACAAAGAAGAAGATAGCGAATGAAACCAATATATAACAAACAAAGAAGGAGATAGTGAATGAAGCACAAGGATATAAGAATAAGATAATAAATCTAAATAAATAAATAAAGTGTGATGGTGCAAATGATAAAACAAAGTCGAGGAATTTCAAAAGAAAATAATGATGTTTATAAATACTGTTATTGGCGGTGTCCAACTTCCTTTGGTTAAATGTAAAATAGTTAAATTTAATTTTTTTAGACAATTTTAAATTAAACATTTTCTTAAAAAAGAAAATTTCCAGTTTCCCTCATTGGAAAACCTTTCCTGGGCCATTTGGAAGACCCATTATGTTTTCTTATCTGAAAACTCTAGGAGGTCACCTTCAATTGTTGTATTGATTGCCTTAAGATTGTTTAATAAATATTGCAAGTTGTGACCCTATAGCAAGATTCAAAATATGAAGGTTTATGTATTTGAAGATGTTATGTTTTGTGTATTTTTTAGTGAAGCAATAAATAAGGATGATTGTAGGGGAGGGATGGTAATTAAACTGGAGGACTGGTGCACAAGCGTTAGAAGACTTGTGGATAATTTTGATGCTTTTTCTATCGAACATATCTACATGAATTACAATACCCAGGCAAATGACTTGTCCAGACAAGCAATTGGTATGACTGTAGGAGTGATCCATTTCAAGGAGTTTAAAGACTATTTGTTTTGTAATTCTGGCTCCCTAAAAGTTTACTAAGAAAGTTAGTAGAGACTCCCTAAAAAATAGTTGTGATGTTGAATTGCTTTATTTTCTGATGTGTTGAAAGTTATTGGACTGTATTAAGCTAATTTTATTAAACCACATTTTATGTATGTTGTCAATATTTTAGGTAGCCTAAGTCATAAGTTATAAACTTGATATGCAACTTCAAATATACAATTTTAATTCTCTTTTTGAATAACAATTTATACATCTTTCTCGATTTCAAAAAGATTTAATTTTTAAAATTATGTCAATAATTTTTACATGTCACGTGTGAATAGAAAAAATTGACAACCTCATACAAACCAAATTATATAGTGACAAAGTTGTGAAGAATATTCATCATCCTTGGTCATATTCATCATGATATAAGAAAAGATAAAAGACAAAGTTGTGAAGAATATAAGAATAAGATAGCAAACCCAAGAAGTAAAGTGTGGTGGCAAATGATAAAAAAGTAAAACAAAGTTGAGGAAGAGAAACAAAGTTAAGGAGGAGAATGAAGGGCTATTGATTAAAATAGAAAAAAAAGATCGTGAAGAATATATAAAAGTAAAATAATTGATGTGTTATCAATATCACACGGTTCACATGAAAATTATGTTGGTTTCGTCGTATTTGCGAGGAAGGTCTATTTTTGCTCATAAGATAAAGAGATAAGGAATAATGCAATTAAATATGTTTTTGCTTATAAGATAAAGAGATAAGGAATAGTGCGATTAAATATTTTGTGTTGTTTTGAGTATTTATTAAGTATAAAATTTAGTAAGAGCGTATTTTTTATCATTCATGAAAAAATATATGAAATATTTATATAAAATAAGATTTGAAATAAAATATAAAATAGTTAAATAATAAAAAGTATACAAAACAAAATAAATAGTTGAATTAAGTATAAGTTAATAAGGTAAGAAGTAAGAGCAACTATTTTAAATGATGTTTAGAGGGAGAATAGAGCTGGATGAAGTTGGTTGGGTGGTTGGGACAATTTGTTGGGTTGTTTTTACTTAGGTTTAAAACCCATGACCAAATGTATATGACACCTATATGAGTGTCAGAATTTTCAATTTATATAAAAAATGACTTTTCATTAGATCTATTTGAAGGACAACTAATATGGGTTACATTACCATCATGGGGTTTCACATACAATGAGTTTTGTTCACATTGATGCATTAGGACCAATAATATCGACTTATGTGCCCTATGAAGCTTGGGTCAATATGTATGGGGTCTTTTAGGTGTCATATTGCAATATGTCAAGATATTACCCTTAAAGATTATTGCTAATTATGAATTAGTTGATTTATGTTTTGAGTTAAAACATTTGGGTGACATTGAAAAGTGACACACATGAATATTATTTTAATGTGGTGTAAATGTAATTATTTTTAAGCATGTTCTATTTAAATATCAAAAAATGATTGGACAAAACCAAAATAAATAAGGGACCATGATACCATTAGTGGAGAAGAGAGAATGAGGACGAGTCCATGTATTAACTTAAACTTGGCTCGTTCCTTTAAGAAACAAAGTGCCAAAACCTCTTCCTTAAATTTAGCCATAACTCCTAGAATATAGTGTTGAGGTGTCTCCCTATTATCTAAGACAAGAAAGGGTCATAAAAATAACTCATTCATTATCACATAGTCTCATTCAAGTGGAAAGAGTGAGGGAGAATCATAGACAAGAAAAAAAAAGGAAGAGGCATCAGAGTGACGAACAATGAGAATAAAGGAAAATAGAAGTTAATGATTTTTACTATGGTATGTGGCTATGAGAAACATGGTACCTGAAGGTTCAAGTTCAATATGGCTCAGTACATTGAGGACTTTCAATGATCATACATAGAGCATATTGAATTGTTGTACGAGACATATAATGTAAGTGCTTGGTACATATAAGTTTAAAAATTAGTAAAAGATAACTTTTTGAACTGAGTATAAACAAGTGTACTAAGGACGTTTACTTAAACATTCTTATGAGCACCATAAGTGTTGGGTGTGGTAATTGAAGAGTGTACATTGATTGGCATAAATGGTTGAGAGTTGAAAGGAAATTTGATCTGAGATATAAAAATTGAAAACAAAAACCTGAGCCCTAATCTCAACTTAGCCCTAATGGTATCATGGCTTGGCTTGAGGATGGTTGTTGAAGGCATAAAGACATAAATGTTCTCATGCAACTCTATGGTTGGGTGGTTTGGGGTTGTCCAAGTGAGTTTTGAAGATTATATAATACAAAAACATAGATTTTTCTTTTGTAATAAAAGACTAAGATTATTTACCATGTATTTTATATAGAATTAAAAAAAATACAATGTACATGCAAATATAATATATTAGAAGAAATGTATACTAAGTATAGAAAAATAAAGATGGGATTGATTATGTGAATAACCATTAGATTTATACTTATGCTACTATGTATAAAAGACATGTAAGATAAGCCCTTTTCCACACACACATATATATCTTTTTCGAAATAGAGTCAAACACTCTCAAATACATAAGTACAATTTGACTATAAACAATAAGAGAATTTTGGTACGGTATAAATACCCTAACCCTTAGTTAGTTAACAAAATGGAAACCATTCCAAGGACAATAAACATGGGATTTGAACAGAAATGCACTTGACGTCCTAACTCGTAAAACCGTGCTAGTTCTAGACCTGAGATAACCAATTTCATATATTTGAGTTAAATTGGAAGCTCATTACCAATTATATATTGGTCGGAGAAAGACATGTAGAAAGCAAAAGTTATAATTTCATATTTGATGGAGGTCGTTGATAAAATTCCCGCCAAACCTTAGATATACAATGAAACCACTATATGAATCTATCATAAATCAAAATGAAACTTTATATCTAGTAGAGAACATAAATTAAACATACAATAAAGAACTTAACCAGTTATTTTAAGAAAGACTTGAAATTACTTGTGTGAAATGTTCTAGAGAAGACCCAAATTATTAAACCAATAATTCTTAATCTGGTTAAAAGAAAACATACCCATGAACCGTATAATTGCGAATAATAAAGATTATTGTTGTTCTTTTCCTCAAAGCCAATAAATGCCCACAATAAGGTATGGAACCCTTCAAAATGCAAGAGTAAAACCACTAAAAATGTGCACTAAAAGCTTCCATGCTATGAGAAAAATAATTAATTTAAGTCTATCAAACAACCTTACAATAGTGTTAAACAATAACAAAAATAATTACTATAAACAAGAAGTAAAGCTCTACAAAATCTAAGACAAGAGTATATGTGATTTATGGACCATTACTCCACATAGTAACAATTCTACACTTTTTTTATTATGGCTTCCTAGCTCTTAGCCACTAAACCAAGACCCACAAAGATCTTTGTGTTCCTTGTTCAGACCAACATTTAAGAGTCTATGTAATATAGAGATATGATCATCATATAAGAGTTTATGTAATAAATATATTTTCATACAATGCATATATGTAATAGAGATCATCAACCCTCGAGCAAATTTAAAGGCATGTGATGACATGAACCCAAGGCCTCATTAATTGTGAAGAGATATATTCACTTGGATACAAGGGTTGTTTCACAGGCTTAGTACAAATTTCATGCTTAGTCGAATCCAAAACATAGCCTTGTGTCTACTACTCATAATCCTATCATAGTAAGGTTAAAACATTTGGTCAAATTCTTTTTTATTTATTTGATACGACACGTTGATAATAAAATGTCAAAATAGCCCTATCCATTTCAAAGGACTTTTGAACTAGATAATTCATTGTATATAAGTAAATCATATATGTTCTTAAACACTTTGTTTCTAGAAACAAACAAATATACATATGCATGGCTAGAAAGTATACAAAGCGCCTCATTTGCATTGTGAAGTTAACAAAGTGCCAAATTAATTGGAGTGTGATATCACACAAAGGTTATGTTTAGAATTTATTGGCTTATGGACAAGCGTATAAGTTTGTACTTCAAAACTTATAAAGAGGATAAATACTTTCGTTAGGTACAAAATATACACATAATTTTAATTATAAAGACATGTGTATTTCTAGAAAGAAAATAATGTTTAAGGAAGATTTAGAAAACAACATTGTAATGCTCGTTTTTTGTTTTTTGTTTTTTGTCTTTGTCTTTTTGGGGTAAATATCATTTTTTTTATGAACATTGTGTTTGATATTTAGATATTGTTGTTAGAATTAAATAAATAATCAACCAAAAATAAATAATTTTAAAAACTGAGAAAATAATATTTAAGGAGCTTTGTGTTATAGTTTAGTATTAGAGTGAAGTTTCGACATTACAAGATAATTTGGGCTCAAGATAATGAAATCAACAGTGTTTTAAAGACTAAATAACTAGTAAATTATAGTTTTTATATGCACATAGAGAGGAAAGAAGAAACTTGAAGCAGTTTTATTACCTTGTTAAGTAAATATTGGGGGATTATATCAGTTATTTTTGCTATGGAGGATATACCAAGTCCTTAAAGAGTTGCAAACCAAATAAGTATGGGAACAAAGACGAGGTTAAATGAAAGGAGGGATTGAAAATTCATTTTGATATGATTGAAACTATGAGAAGTTTATGAGCGGAGCTACAGAGTTTTAAAGTTGACAATGAGAAATTGGTTAAAGTCCAAGAAGAACAACAAGAATTAAATGTTGTTTTCCTACAAAATCTAATTCAGATAAAGAACAAAAAACAACAAGGGCAAAAAACAACAAGGGCAAACTTCCAGTAATGCAGGTAAAATTCCTTTGACGAAGAGGTCTTATAGAAACAAAGATTCAAGTTCTACTAATAGAACATATACCTCTATCGATTCCACTAGTGAAGATGTAACCATCTCATAAAGTTTTGAAAATGGCAGACCTAAAGTATCGTCTTGTAAAAAAAAGAAAATGAAGCTATATATGATTTGAAGGGAGAGTTTAAGAAGATCAAAGCGCCTACTTTTGATGGTGAGGTGAATATAGGGGAAGAAGTTGAAGCATGGTTGCAAGGGGTGAGTAAACATTTTCAAAATTATGACTATTCTAGTAACGTGAAGACCAGAGTGGAAACCTACAATCTGAATGGTAAAGCATTCAAATGGTGGCAAGACTTTAAATTGGTAAGGAAAGTTAGCGAAACGGAAATCAATTGGAAATAATTTGAGAAATTCTTTAAGCAAAATATCTTTATGAGAGGTATTATGATGGATAACTTAAAGAATTTCATGAATTTAAGTTAGGACAAATGATTGTGGTTGCGTTGACTAGTAAATTTATGGAATTACTAAGATATGCTCCATATATTGGAGACTACAAGGTAAAAATACAATGTTTCTTAAGTTGCTTACCTTGGTCTTACTGATATATAATTGAGTTTGATGAACCTAAAACAATGGAGGAAACAATTAGAAAATCCAAACTCTAATGTGATCACTACAAACATAGGGCATAATTTCTTAAAAGTTGGAAAGAAAAGTAAAAAGAAAAATTTGAGCAGAGGAGGAAAGGATTAAACCCCCTATAGTTCAGAAATCAATCCAAACAGTTTCAAGCTAACAATTCTAGAAAGAGCAACTTTCAACAAAATTTTCCATGTTAGAGTGGAAATCAACCTACTCGTACCATAGGAAGGAAACTAAATGAATCTTTCCATTGACTTTTAAAGTGTTGAGGCTAAGTACATTTGTTAATGAACTATCGACACATAAATGAGAATGTTAGGATTGTCCATAATGTTAAAGAGGCTACAACTATAAATGATATGGTATGGAGTATTCCTAGAATTTGTGTCACCTTGGAGGATCAACAAGCATACTGTATTAATTGATGGTGGAAGTTGAAGATAATATTGCTACGAAATATGTGTTTGGGCAACAAATATAAAGTGGTTTGATTCTATAAATATTGAAACCAAATTTGTGTGAAATAAATACAAATTTCTTTACCCGTGTAAATATAGTTTTGAAGTTAAACTAATGGACAATGAATACAAAACAATGAATTTGTGTAGATATGCGCTTGAATCTATAATGTTGGGTTGTAATACAATTGTTTTACTTGTATTGTGTGTGTGTGTAAAAAAGCAGGGGTACTTTAATTAGATATAAAATAGTCATACATAGTGGAAGAAGGTGTTTTGATGGTTGTCTTGCCATAGGGGAGACCAAACCAACCATTGAACAAAACCTTCTTCAATCACACATAAAATACATCATTTTGTCTTTCTAATTGTCCTCAAAAGACTATACATAAAAAGAAAAGTCTAACAGTAAACTTGGATTGAGAAAAAAAATATGAGATATGAGAGCCTCAAGGTTTGACTTTGGAAGAAGGTTATTCATCTAAATGGATAATGTGAGGCTAAGAAGAGGGGCCTTCTCAATCCTATATATTCAGACTGCTTGTAGAATGACTGTTGATGAGATCCATTATGTTGTAGATTAATCTAAACAGTGCTAAAGAGAAAACTATGATGATCTAGAATGCAGAGAAGTTAGAAGCAACATATTATAATTAAAAATGATCCCTCCATTACTGGTAGATTATGGAAGCACATAATGAAACAATGTTGAAAGATGGCGAGAGTACAAGCCACCGAGGGTTGAGTACTTCATAATGATGCTAGATATTTGCAGAGGGGTTTTCGGTCTTATTCCCACAAGTGAGTAGTTATTGATTTGCATGGATGTCAGGTGGTATTTGTCATACTCTTGGACAGATGGTATACATGTTAATTTCCACGTTGCCTTCCAGAGTTGCCTCTTATTGGGCCTAGGATCGCACCTGAAACAAGGGATTACTTGTAATATATTAGGAGTAAGAATCCTTTATTATGGGATGCACATGTATTTGGACAAATGTTATGATTCAAGGAATGTTTGATAGTATGATTTGTAAGTATAATTATTATTTATTAAAAATTGGGAAAAAGTTACGATTCAAGTGATGTTTGATGAATGTTTTATATATAGTTGTTGTAGAATGGTCAATTTTCATGTTTTTGGAAAGTTTGTGGATATCATTTACAAATATAATACTTGTTATGAGGACTATAGTCTTCAAGAATCATTACATTGGAAGTTTTGAATCAATGTTTCAGACCAGGCTAGTGTGGTCCATTATTAGGAGAGAGAGATGTGAATAGATTATGAGGAACTTATAATATTTTGGATTAAATAGAGAAACGAAGGGATCATGAAACCAAAGAAATTAGATGTTAAATGAAAAAGGGGGAAGGGACCCATAGGAACCCTAAAATTCTAACTAAATGGTTAAAAAAATAAAATAAATTAAAAAGAGAGGGACGTGTTACAAAAAACATGATCGTAGAGCAATAACATAAAACAATATGCAAAAATAAAACACATAAACATAGTACAAGAGAGACAACAATATACGTGGTTCACCCAATATGGGTTATGTTCACACAGAAATTGCTTGTCCTTTCTATTATAATGTTTAGCAAAATGAAGGGATACAACCTGGAACACATCTGCTGCAACTTCCTCTTCACTCTTGTAGTCTTGTCTTTCAAAAAATACCTCTCAGTCGTAATAAAATTCCTCATACATGAAGAGGGTTGTCTTCTAGGGCCAAAATACCTAACATAACTTCTACCGTCAGATTTGAGATCTAATCAACGATTCAGATTGACTATGAAATTACAACATTTTACAAGGCAATTTTTGCCATATTTCAATGCCCAAAAAAATTCTTTTAGGGGATTCACCCTTCAACCCCCTTGCTCGAGGAAACTTCCCCTGGTCCACCTGCAAAGCATATAAACTGGGGTACAAACACGACTGGATACAAAGATATATAATAATTAGGTTGCATAACCAACAATCTCCCACTTGGAGATTGATCATAAAAACTCCACCATTACTGCATCTGTTGGATTATGCTCCAAACCTTGGACCTGGAAAATTTCTCATCTTCGCCTTCATGCTTGAAGGGCAACTGAAATAGAGTAGGAACACAGTTTCTCTCTGGTTACTCCCTTTGTCAACATGTCTACAAGATTATGGCTAATATGTATATTTTCCAAATTCAACAGTTCGTCTTCTAGAACAGATCGTATGAAATGGTACTTGAGTTGTATATGTTTAGTATTAGAATGGAAGGCTGAGTTCTTTGTAAGATGAATGGCACTTTGGTTGTCAATGTACAACTTGTTATTCTCCTTCTTCCTACCTAATTCCTCTATGAACCTTTATAGTCAAATAATCTCTTTACTAGCCTTTGTAGAAGCAACATGCTATGCTTCCATTGTTGAAAGTGAAACAACCTTTTGCAGTTTGAAATACAACCTATTGTTATTCCACATACAACAAAGACATATCTTGTGGTTCTCCTCCTTCTATCTTTATCACCATCCACATGTGCATCAACATGTCTGTGTAGAGTAGTGTTTGAACCTCCAAAACATAATGCATGAGTAGTAGTACCCATCAAATACCCGAGAATCCACTTTACTACCTTCCAATGTTCTTTACATGAAATGTTCATATACCAGCTCACAACTCCCATTGCATGTGAAATATCTGGTCTTGTGCACACTATCACATACATCGAACTGCCAACTACAGATGAACAAGGTACCTTGGACATGTATTATATCTCCTCTCATGTCTTGGGAGACATATCCTTACTTAGTTTGAAATGCCTGGCCAAAGGTGCACTAACTAGTTTTGTATCCTGTATTATGAACCTCTCCAACACCTTTTTTATGTACTCACCCTAATACAATGTCAATTTGTGATTTTTCCTGTCCCTTATTATTCTCATACCAAGGATTTGCTTTGCAACACCCAAATCCTTCATCACAAATGAATTTCCCAATTTTCTTTTGAGCACATTTATATCCTACATGTTAAACCCCGCAGCAAGCATGTCACCTACATACAATAACAAGATAAGACATCTTTCATTATCTAGCCTCTTGAAATAAACACAGTGGTAAGAATGACATATGTTATAACCTTGTTCTGTTAGGAACATGTCAAATTTAAAATATCACTGCCTTGGAGCTTGCTTCAGACCATATAAGCTCTTCTTAAACATGCATACTAAATTCTCCTTCCCTTTGACCTCATACTCCTATGGTTGCTGCATATAAATCTCTTCCTCCAAATCCCCATGGAGAAAGGTTGTTTTAAATCTAATTATTCAAGATGTAAATCTTCTACCATCATTGGACTTAAAATAGTCCTAATTGAAGTCATTTTAACAACAGGGGAAAATATTTCATCACAATCTATACCTTTATTTTATGCAAACCCCTTTACAACAAGTTTGTCCTTGTACCGCTTCTTGCCTCCATATTCTTCCTTTAACCTATAAATCCATTTACTTTTCAATGCTCTTTTACCTGCAACCAATTGAAATAAATCCCATGTCTAGTTTCTTACTGACGAGTCCATCTCCTCATTCATGCCTTGCCTTCTTTCTAGTTTCCATCTGTATTGCTTCTTCATAACATTATGGTTCACCATAATCAGTCATCAATAAATAATACAGTGGAGGAGAGTATCGTTCATGGGGTCTACTTGACCTTGTAGACCTTCTGACACTTGGAGGAGTTTGAGGTACCTATTGTTGTTCTTGATTTTCTGGCACATTTGGTATTTCATTTTCTTTGATTTCATCAAGCACTATGTATTCTATGTTTTCCCTTTTCTATTTCTTTCCTTGCAACTGATCTTTATACATGACCTTTCCATTGATTACCACATCTCTACTCCCAATGATTTTGTGATTTTCATAATCCCATAAATGATAACCAAAATCGTCAACCCCTATCCAATAAAGTTACATTTATTGGATTTAACCTCAAGCTTTGTTCTATTTTCTTTATCAATAGGGACAAATGCTTCACAACCAAAAGTTCTCATAAATTAGTAGTTTACCTTTTTACCAGTGCATGCCTCCTCTAGAAGGTCCTTTATTTATTAAGTAAACAACAATATATATAGAATCTACCCAAAATTGTAAGGGAAACCCTGCATGTTCCATGATTGTCATGTTCATCCTTTTTGGCAGACCATTTTCTTGTGGTGTTTCTGGATTTATCTACTATCAACGAATTCCATGGTATGAACAATAACTATCAAACTCCTTGCCGCAATATTCACCTCCATTATTTGATCTGAGACACTTCAACCTTTTTCCTGCCTCATTCTCAACCAAAGCTTTCCAATTCTTTAAAGTAGCAAAAACACCATATTTATGTCTAATGCAATAAATCCAAGTTTTTATAGTTACATCATTAATAAATGTAACATAATAACGAGAGCCACCAAGAGATTGTACCCCAGTCAATAACTATACATATATATGAACAAGCTCTAACTTTTCACTCTTCTTTTCTTCCCAACCCTGAGAAAACTGACTCTCTTTTGTTTTCCATAAACATAGTTCTTTAGAGATCTGCAATCTTTCTTTAGATGTCTTTTCTTCCCCCATTTCTAAAAATCTATCTTTCTTAGTTTGGGCTTGGTTCTTCCCTTCCTATACTTTCTAGGATTACTTGGGCTCTTTCCTCTCTACCGTTGTCTTCCCCTGCTCTCCATGGTCAACACATTACCCGATGTCTCATCTGTTATTTTCCTTTGCATTTTCTCTCTAAGAATAACACCAACAACATCATCAAATTTCATAGTGTTTGAACCAGAGACAGAGTTACTTATATCCATGACCAAGTCGTTCCAACTTTCTGGCAGTGAGCACAAGATTAGAATGTCCCTAACCTCATCATCAAAGTTCACTCCTTTAGAACTTAGCTAAATAGTAACTGCATTAAATTCATTTAAATGGTCAACAACAAACCCACCTTCTGACATATTCATATTAAATAAGCACTTCATTAGAAATACATGGTTGGAGGATGAGGGTTTTTCATACAGTTTACCCAATGCATTCATCGATACCTTTGTTGTCTTTTTTATATATATTGAAATCCATCGATGAAGTCAGAGCAACTGTATTGTTCCCAGTGCCTTTCTGTCAAGAACCTCATATTCTTTGTCCTTCATAGATGTTGACTTACTTCCTTTTCCGCCCAATTATAGGAATAAATCCTTCTGATATAGATAGTCCTCCATTTGCATCTTCCATAACTTGTAGTTTTGGTTGTTAAATTTATAGACTCTAAACTTTCCATCTTTCTTCATTCCTCCCAATTGAAACAGGAACCCTTCTTTCCTACAAGTTTATTTGTCAAATATGGCTTTTGCTTTGATGCCAATTGTTAAAAAAATAGAATCACAGAATAATAACATAAAACAAGATGTAGAAATAGAAGAGAGAAACCAATATACATGACTCACCCACTATGAGATACATCCACATTGAAATTACCAATCCTTTCTATTATACCATCCAACAAAATGAAGGGATACAACTTGTAGCACATGCGGCTGTAACTTCCTCTTGACTCTCTCATAGTATCTTCTTTCACAAAATACTTCTTAGCTGCAATACAATTCCTCACACATAAAGAGGGTTTCCTTCTAGGGCTAAAGCCCCTAACATAACTTCTATCGTCAGATCTGAGATCTAATCAATGGTTTAGATTGACTACGAAATTACAACATTTTACAAGGCAATTTTCGCCTATTTCAATGGCTGTAAAAGTTTTTTCAGCGGCTTCACCCCTTGACGCCATAGCCGAGGGGGAAGGTCCTCCCTAAACCCCCACTGGGGGACAAATCCCCCCTTGTTGGGAGGTGTGTATAGTCCACTTGCAAAGCATGTAAAACTAGGGTACAAACACAATTGAACAACAAGATATTTGATAATAAGGCTCCACAACCAATAGGGTCAAATAGTAATTTTATTTCAAAAGAGAAAATGACAAAATAATTGAAAGAAGTAAAGTTGAATGAATTAAAACCATAATAGAGTAGAAAGAGAGAGAAAATGGTTTAATAACTATAATTAAATGAAATAGAATCCTTAATATTAGAATATAAAAATAAAAATAAAAATTATTAGATTGAGAGGAAAATAAAAAATGTAGAATATATTGAAGATTAAAATTATAAATTATAAAAACAAAAAACATTAAATAATAATGAAATAAATATAAATTGTAAAAAGTAAATTATACAAATAAAATGTAAGAAGCAAAATATAAATTAAGAGAAAAATATATCGGGAGAAAATTATATATATAATTAAAACTTGGAGGGAGCAAATGCAAGAATCCATGTAGTCGTGGGGTAATCCATAATGAAACATTGTAAGAAGTTTTCTTTGCCTTGAAGGATTTGCAATTGGCACAAATTCATAGGAGAGAGTTTAGGGTTGGATTCAACCTTCAGAGGATTTGCAGTGATCCCTTTCTTATAAATGATGAATCCTAACAATCGACTAAGAGGAACACATAATAAGCACCGAAGATGGTTCAAGTGAATGTTATACCAATGACACCTAAGGAACACTTTACAGTGTTCCAGGTGCTGTGAGTATTTCCTTGAATAACTGGTGAGGTCATTCAAATATGCTAGGATAACATCAACCATATTATTAAAGCAATATGACATGGCATGTTTGAAAGTGGATTTGGTGTTATTGAGTTTGATTTGCATGACTTGATAGGACAAGGTTCCTTAGGGGGTGGTAAAGGATTTTTTGTGTTGAAACTAAGGATGATTTTGAATTTGATTATACCTTGAGAAACCATACATGAAGGATAAAACCTCATGCCCATGCATCCATCAATAATTTGGTCGATGAAGGGGGTGGGGAAGTTGTCTTTGGGACAAAATTTGTTTAGATCATGGAATTCAATACAAAGGAAGATGCTGCTTATTTCTTATTGATTGGAATCAAGTTGGATACCCATGTGGTATATGCAATCAGATAAAGTAAACCTATATTATGAAGTTTATCAATTTTGGATTTGATATTCAAAGACGTGGAAGGGTGAATCAGTATCTACTTTTTATGCACATGCTCAACTTCTAGCAAAGTGTCGATATGATGTTCAATGATGGCAAGGTCAAATCTTGGCATTTCACCATAAGTTTAGGAAAATATGTCACACAACTTTTGAAAAAGAGTTTTATAGGTAGCATCTTCCTTGGGAGTACAAGAAACAACAAACAAGATTTTCTCTGTGACACTGGGATTATCCAAAATATCCACTTAAATGGTGGGAGAAATGTTTTCTATCTTATACTCCTCGAGGGTATCCAAAGCAAGGATCATGTTCTTAAACTAACCAACATGCACTAGGGGATAAAATCTTGCAACTGAATGGTAAATAAATTTGAAGATCGACCTTTTGATGAGTATTCTTGTAGGAGGAAGTAGACACGACGATGCATATCATCCCATAGGAATTCAGGTTTGGTAAGGGCTTGAATACTTTTTTGATTTCTTCAAAATGTGGAATTTGAAATATTTCAAGGATCCATTGCTACGAGGTTTGATGTGGAAAAACAAGGGGTTAAAGAGGAGGTCTCACTAGAGGAATAAATGTAATAAATGAAAAACATTCCTTCAAAGGATGGGGTAGGTTGAGGTACCTTTTCAATAATTATGGCTTGAGGTTCATGGGATCTATGACAGAGGTAAGGCAAGTTTTCCCAAAAATTTTGGAGATTGGTGCAATGGTGCAAGTATTGACCTTAGATGTCACACAAGGCACACGGGTGGTCAACACATAATTCCTTATTGCGCTACTTAGTAGCTCCATGAAGAGTAATGTGAAAAATGGGGATAGTCTCATCATTTTCCTCATCCTAAGCATGGACATGACTATGTAAAATAATCAACTCCGGACATTCATGGTTGGCATGAACAAAAAACATTACACACGATATAGGGCATAGGCGATTTGGAAGGTGTAGGAGTAGGGGGGTTCACGACTATGTGTGCGGTTGGTTGGGTTTTTAAGGTTTTTCTTTTGCCTAAAGATTTATTTTTGGAAGAAGATTGAGTGGAGGAGGTGGCGTCTTTAATAACCATGGGTGGTGGGGCATTAGTAGCACTAACTAGTTGTACAGGTTTTAATATGACCCGAGGGGTGGGATAAGGGTTTAGTGGATTTAGGTACCAGATTGTGAGGCCTAGATTCAACCCTTTTAGGTTAAGGGTATCCAACATAGGGGTTACAACAATCATAAGAGAACGAAAGAATAATGATACTTGGTGTGTTGATGCTCCCATCCACGGGTATCTTATCAAGAGTGTAGGACTAGGAGGAGGATGCAGTTAAGTAGAATATTTCTCAAAAGTGATAGTACATAATTCTAATACATCCTCTTTTAAGGCAAGAGGATGTGGGCCCAAGAAGGTTCTAAGGAGAGAGGAATCTTTGAAAACTCCAGGGCCCACACTAGTTAATGAAGGCATGGAAATATTTCCTTCAACCCCAGGTTGAAAATGATTTGGATAAGCTAACCCCTTGGGATCATAATAGGTGAGTTGATCAAGCATGATGATTTTCCCAATGAGGCAACAGCACAAGTCTAAGCACTACTGAAGCAATTGCTTTCATAGAGTACATGTAGCTATGAACAAGGAGGAGTTAATAATCTAAATTGGCATCTACAGCCTCCATGTTTATTAATACCATATTACTAGTGAGTTGAATGGGGACATTGTAGAGAAGACCTTGTGGTTGGGAAGACCGATTGTCATATGTGTGCAATGTCATAAGGGATAGTGCTAACTCAAGGGAACTAATTTTATTCCAAACATGGGTGGACATGACACAAGTAAAAGTGCCTTCATAAATGATTCATCAATGAATGGTCAAAATATTCACGATGATGGGAACCTATAAATCGACTGAATAAGGAAAATGACAATATGCTTGATATATGTGTAAGGTAATCAGATAAGCATTAGAAGCATCAGTCACACCTAAAGTAGATGAGAGGCCTTTGCATTGCACCGAACAATTTTATAAAAATTCCAATGTAGACATGGCAATAAGAACTAGGCCATGTCATCGATAAGACTATAGTTAGGAGTGGCTCTAGCATTATGGTTGTGGATAGTACAATGCAAAGGTATCTTCAGATGAGGGCTGGGATTATGGTGTGGTATATGTAAGGTTCCTTCCAGCAAGGGAGCATTGCTATCCTTATCAGGATAGGGTGGTCTAGTCAACATATAATATTGATTGCGTCATGTCTACAGATTGACATCGAAAAAGGTTTTGTAATTTTACTAGTAGGATCATTTTGGCGACCTGAAGTACATGACTGAGAAGTGTAAGGTATCATGGGATATGTTGTAACAACCTATTACGATGGAAGAGGTTTTATAGAAGCTAGTAGGTTGAGGTGTGGTAAGAGAAGGGTATGGAGTTCCATTATGACCTTGAGAGGCATTGGAAGCTTCAGGTTTATTGACATCCTTCGACAGTTGAAAAGCCTTAGCAAGATGTGGACAGTGTTGATTGTAATGTCCATAAATTTTGCAAAAGAAACACAAATGGTTAGTCCATAATTGAGATTTGTTATATTTCTTGGGAGGTTTATTAGGATCCTTATTGTGGGTTCAAATGACCTGATCCAGTATTACCACGAGGATTAGGGGGTTGACCTACACTCTCCTATGTTGGTTGTTTCTATTATTCTTCCATTTGTTCTTCTTCTTATTGGTGTTTTATTACACTTGTTGGTTATTGAGCGCAGGTTGGGTGGGCATGTTCTGTTCAGCATAGACTTGTCTACAAGGAAAAGTAAGACACGTGAGGTGTGTCTAAACATAAGAACTAGAGAATGGGTAATAAGGGTTAATAGTTAGAGGAGCCACATATATTGTAGGAGTATTACCACACATAGTTCCACTACAAGAGGGACCATGAATGTGGGGTATTGGAGTAGGAGATGAGTAAGAGGCACTTGTTTCTACATGGGAGGATGAACACAAAGGGTTACATGAACAATATGATGTCAAAGGTGGTATTGGTTTGGATCTATAAACACTTGAGGTATTACAATCAAAATAACTGTTCCTATTAGGAGGTAAGTAGGTGTATGGATTTGGGTTGGGATGCCCTGACACCAATCACATCATTTGTAGAATAGGATGTCCATGATTTATCTTACCACATGGAGTCACTATGGAGATCGTTAGGGATGGTAGTGTATATGTAACTAGATTGGGCATATATAAGGTCATAGTATCGATCCTTAAGAATGGATTCCTCTTTAGTTTACAAACACTTGGAAGCAACATCCTTACCTATGATAGGGAGTAAAGATTTCAAGAACTAGTCTAAGAAGATCTGATCATAGAGGTTAATCTTGTAAAGTCTCCTTTGTCGTCTCCAGTCATGGATGTGGTCTATGATATTGGTGTATGTGTTTTGATGAAACGAGAGAAGGATCTATATTTTCTCATTGTAGCAGGCATGTAATTGGATGAAGGTTAGAAAAGTGGAATCTATGGAGACCTAAATTATGATGTATCCTAGAAGTTGGCTTGATATACCACTTAGCAACCACTCTAGTAAGGATCCTCTTGAATAAACACAAATGAATGGAATCATCGACAATGTTATTAAAGAAACACCATAGATTGAAGGACATTATCTGGTTCTAGAGATCCTCACCTAGCTTAACTTCAAACTTTGGGATGTCCAAAGGAAACTTGGTGAGAATTTGAGTCCATGTGGGGTCATGTGAAATTGGATCGTTGGTTAGTCAATCCATATCAATAAATTTAAGACTAGTCATGATTTAGAGTCTTGCAGTAGGCATAATGGAGGAGATGTGTCCACCAACATTAATGTTGGTGGTTCCTCCAAAAGTGTTTCCTCCTAAGGGAGGTGGAGGAGGAGTAAGAGGATCACCAAACATATTGGGAACTATATTTCTAAATAAAATAGTAGTGTTAGGAGAAGATGGTGATCTAGATTGCAAGGATCCTAAATATAAAGGTCCCAAAGGGGAACTAGAATGGGATGAAGGTTTTTGAGTTCTCATTCATTAAGGTGGACTAATGGTACAATTGTAAATATTGTAGAGAGGAGTACATCCTTGAAGTGTATGAGAGTACCTTATAGGAGTAATGGCGCATAAATAAGACCATTAACTCAACTAGATAGCTAAAAAATAAGACTACTAAAGGAAATACTCAAATCAACAACACTAACTCTAAACAAGATGATTAATCAAATAACAAGTGAAAAGTGGGTGAAACAAGTGTTTTAGTCTAAGAAAAGAGTAAATATAAATGAAATGAACACCCTAGAAATAGAAAAGACTCACTAGTAGTAAAAGGAGAACTATCAAAAAGAAATTATGTAAAGATAAATCTTTCTTGAATCTTTGTCAAACAGATGGTGGTGAAATATACTACTGAAAAAGAAGTATAAATCCAAACAAGGTCCTTCTAATAACTAAATTGGATGGGGTCTCAATCCCACCAAATAAACGAGTGAAGTTGAAAATGGGACAATTATAAAGTAGGACATTGGGAGCAAATTTAGTCGGCGTATTGCTATATGTCCCAGGTTCCCTCCCACTCATGAGAGCTACCTCTAGGTAAAACTGTTAATATAATGTCTACTAGGATACCTTCTTCATAGACATGTCCAACATGTTTCCTACACCTTCGATGAAAATGCATGGTACATGGGATATTCAATACTGAAAGGGAAAGGTGTCTGAATCAAACCTTTGGTCCCAATATTTGCATGTACCACCTTAAAAGGATGGGCCTATTAGTAGACCAGTCTACAATGTATGTTACAAAATTATTTTACTTTTCTAAAAAGATAACCACTATGCATCAATTGTAAGATGACTATGGGGAGACATTTGGATGACTATGCCCAAATCATAACATATCTACAATGTTCTTCATCCTCAAATGAGGAATTTTAGTGAGTTATATTAGGGGTTGCTTTTAGGCTCCACTTTGGGTCATGAAGCAAGTGATCTTTAAATTTAGGGTTGGAAGGTGTGTGCAAAAGTGGTATTTACAAAATAGAAATGTAAATTCTAGAAATTGAAAAATATTTGAAAGTAGTGAGGGTGAAATAAAGCAATATGATAATAATACTAGAAACAACGAGATTCTTTCTTGAACTAAAATCAATGAGTTTATTTTAAAAGTATTGGCCTGGTACTAGAATTTGAAACAAACAACAGTCTCATGCAAAGATAAGTAATGCACATGCAAGAAACACTAGCAATAATACTTGTGACTCAAAAGGGATCCTTTTCTCAATTACTTTCGTTTGAGAAATAAAGATAAAAGGGACTAATCCAAACCAAATGTTGATCCATAAATGTACTTGCTGAAACATAAATAAGGAAAAGGAATATACTATGGACCTTAAAGATGGAAAGTACTCATATTTTATGAACCTTTTCCCTACCAAAATCGTCCAACATGAAATACTAATCAACCCAATGCAAAAAATAAATGACCACAAACATAAACTGGGAATCAAATAATAACCAACAATAGAAATCTAAATCAAATTGGAGAGGAACGAAATTGGAATCAACAAGAATCAATTGAAAAAACTACATTTTCCAATAGGTCATGGTTTTTGAAGATAAATTCTTGAGCTAGGTCATAGTTGTTCAACCAAAAGTCATGAAAAAATGGAAAAAAGAAGAAGAGTGTCATGCACCAAATTCCTTGAAATATCATAAGAGATAAGAAGTACACACTATGTACATCAATGTGAGCATGGAGCACAATTCCAATATAGATAAGATAGATAAGTTACACAATAAATCCATAAATAAGAGGAGATACCTCTCCTTTTACCTAGAGACATTCACATAACCCATTCACCTCTCCTAAATAATGACTACAATACCTCTATATATACCTATTTACTCATTGCACATGTGTTCCCTTTGTTTGGGCCGACCATTATTACATATACATTTACATCAATATATATACATTTATCCCCATACAACCCCATATATTCCCCCCTTGGGGTCATATCATGTACGTTTAACCCCATATATGACCCCCCATTGGTTCATATCAAAGAAAAATCATGGCACAAGTGACAAACTAAGTTTTTTCACCCATGATACCTACCAATAAACAAACAACAATTAACAACAAGAAAACACAACAAAATATTATGCTAATCACCTATGGATGAGGTTGGAAAATGTGGCATTAGTACAACCAAGGATTAAAAAATGGTTCATCCCTAATACAATCACCAAATCTATTGTGAATTATTTCTTACTCTCTAGTGAAAAATGCACCTACTACGAGGTTGTGCAATTGTCAGTAGCAAACCAAAAGAAATGAAACTAAATTAAACTAAATGGGATGAATTATTTAACATGGATGCAATATTCATTCCAAAACTAACTATAAAAGAGAAATGCAATATGTAAAGGATAATATTTTTTATTACACAAAGATTACGATTTTACAAATGCACCTTGGTATTGTTGTGGATGGTAGAGGGCCTCTGCAGCTGATCCAAGGGAGGGTTCTTTGATATCCTTTGTAGCCAATTTTTTAGCCAGGTGACTAATCAGCGATCTGACAATGATGAGAGAAGAAGGAATGGTATGACCTCTTTCATGCTTTATAGTGGAATTTCGGAAGCATAACAATGCTATGAAAATATGATGATTATAGGTATAAAAATTGTGACTGTGAAGGATGTAATTATAGGAAATATGGTGCACACAACTAATATATAGTCCTAATGTGGATAATATACATCCCATTGATGAATTAGTGGAGAGGTTAGGGTTTGGAGGACCAAATCAATAATTAGTTTCGACCCTAACCATTGTGTTTTGTCCACTTTCAACCATTACCTCCTTTAGGAAAGCATGCAATAATGAATGACAATTGAAAAACTCATTTTTTTGACCATGTCATAGGTTTTTAACAAAAGGTGTGACATGGGTCATGGGTTTCAAAAGAAAAGGAGCGATTTGCTTGATATGGTCAAATTTTGACTTATTTTTTAGTTTTTGGTCATTTCGCTAAGGTCATATGGATAAATGAGAAGGAAATGGGGACAATACTGTGGATGATGATGTATGATGGTGATGCAACTTGTGATAAGGTGGGTGAGAAAAATTAGGTTGTTAACGATGTGTTGAATGATTTTTGCGTCTTACATTTCTAGATTGTTGGGCTTAGGGCAGACCCGGGTTCTATACTTTTGTCTTCACACCAACAAAAGACCCACAATGTTGGCCCTTTCGGCAACAACCTGTGAACATGTTGCAGTCTCACCCGAAACAGCTATGGGGTGCCGTAGAATCAGGTTTCTCCAAGCAGAAGAGGGATATTACTGTACCTTTAGCTTCTAACAAATGAGAATCATAAAATACAGAGCTTTGATATTTACTTATTTAGCTTCGCGGTTAGATAAACAAACAGTGCGTTGCTTAACCCTTTACTGGGAATTCACAGCGAAGTTAGTATTTAGCAGTGATCTTACTTATCAGTTATATAATTATTAATGCATAAAAGAACATAACAACAACACAATAGAACCACAACACATGATATAACGTGGTTCACCCCAATTTAGGGGCTACGTCCATAGAACTGTGTTTTATTCAACTCTTTACAAAAACCACAGTTCTGATCTACGCACTGAGCTGCAGATCCCTTCAATTCCTCAAAGCTGTGCACTAAGATACAGATCTCTGCACACACAGCTGCAGATCTTCTTAATCACCCAAAACCCTCTGCGCACACAGCTGCAGAGGTCATCCACGCACATAACTGGGACTTAACCTTTCTTACAAAACAAGCCTTAGCTTCGCATCAATTCATGTTACATCAAAATCCTAAACTGACTTCTTTACAAGAGTGATTATTTATAGTGCACTTATTACAAAACCATGGGCACCCCGAACCCTAAACCCTGGACTTAAACCATGGGTTTATTACAAAAAGAAGGCTTTGACTCAACCCCGACACCCCTAAGACTATTTTGAGTCACAACTCCACTTACAAACTTCCACAAAAACCGTGGAGTTACCAAAATTAGGGACCGTTAAGGTGCGCACCGCAACAGGCCCCTAAGACTCACCAGTGTCCCGTCTCGGGACACTCTGCTGCTTGCCTGGTGAGAGAACTTTGTTGGTGAAGATAGTGAACTGCTTGTTGAGGCCATGCATGATATTGTCGGCTGCTTGCTCCTTCTCCACCAGCTCCTGCAATGCTGTCGTTGATGGTTTTCTAGCCTTTTCCTGTGTGAATGCATCGTACTCCTTTAGAACTTTAAGTTGGCTGTCCACAGCAGTACTCAATTCCAAGGCCTCATTGACAAGGGGCTGCATAGAATTTTCCAACAGTGCTGCTTTTGTTCTGTACGACTCAATCTCCTGCTGGAGTTCCTTGCTTTGTTTTACCTTGAGCATTTTCTGCGTAGGGGGCAGGGTCTTAATTTCCACTTTTACTGCGTCCAACTCTGCTTGTCGCTGCTTGATGGTTTCCTGCAGGTTTTGTACGTCGGGGTTTTCCTATAGTGTTGTCTAGGCATCGACGCTTTCCTCTAGCAGTTTTGCTGCGCTGCCCACGATATCTGAGATTTTTGCTGCTGAGGCCTGAATGTCTGTGCGGCACTGCTGTCTGACCTCTGGTGGGCTTTCTGGGATAATGCGAAGTTGAAGCTCCATAATTTGATCCTCATGCTCTGCTTTAAGCTTCGCTATTTCACTGCGAGACTACTGTGCATAGTCTTTTAGTTTGGTGATTCTTTGCTCCGGTTCTTCCTCATTTTGGATGTCAAAGTCAGGAAGACTTCGACACACCTCCTCCAATACTCGCGCCAATGTGACCTGCTTACGTTATGCATCACTCTTTCTCTGCTTCGCTTCCTCCAACTGTGCTGCGAGGCTATCATTTTGCTTCCTGGTATTTTCCAACTGTATTTGTGAGTAGTGGTCTCGTGCTTGGATTTCCTTTGCGATAGTTGACTGACAGAGATGTAATTCCATCATGGACATCTTAGTGTAATCTATTCTAACTATCATGCTCATCTCCGCGCGAGATGCTGCGTCAGTTATGATGAGGGCGGCACTTGACACTTGTCCCTGGTGTTCTCTAACCAGCCATTGTCTTGTGTCTAGCTGCGCAGGTACTAGGCACTACTTGCCATAGCGCCAGTCGCTGATTTTTCTACTAACTCCTTCAGCTTCGAGATTCACTTTGCTACACCGGTGATGGCATCAAGATGCGTGACTGCAAACTCTAACCATTTCTTGGTGAGAACTTCTGTGGATTTCGACAGAGCCTGATTAAGCTCCTCACTTGTTAAGGTGGGCTCTTCGTCGATATTCTTGTTCTTCAATGCTTTCGTTTTCTTTCGGGACTGAGGTTTGGTCACTTCTTCAGCCTCTGGTGACTTGCGCTTATCTGGCCGATTAGGGTCTGAGATAGTTTTGACCGACTCCTCTTCTTCTCCTTCATCTCCGCCATCTCCACCCTGGTCGCTTTCACTCTGCTGCGACTCACTTTGCTCTTCCCTGTCCTCTGGGGGGTCTTGCTGCTGCGTCTGACTAGGGCCAACACCCACATTGGTGATCGGAGGGATTGGAATGCTGGGCTTTATTCCTGCATCCTTCAACCATTCAACCGGCCACTGCTTAATTACCGCGAGGATGTCTTCTTTGGTCACCACATATGGCAACTTCCAGCATGCCTTCTTATCTGCGCGGGCCTGGATGAATACATTGTGCATGTCGGCCCTGAAGGTGGCCACTCCATCATATTGAGAGAATAGCTCATTATTGAGCTGCGGGGTCTTTACAATCTCATATGAGATACTCATGGTGTAAAAGGCGAACACAGTGTTCGTCATCTGCTGGGATGCTTTGTCCTGTGACACCCAGAGCGATGCATACCTCGCTGCACCTGGCATGCTTGGAGGTACGTCAATAAACTGCGCCTCGGTGGGCTCTTTCCACTCGATCAAAGCAATAAACACGATTAGCCATGAATAGTGAAAGGGTCTACCTTTTTCCTACGCGTCACGGGAATCTTCAAGAAATTCCTTAGCGATATATGTTGCCCAGTTGTAACTGTAGCCTTCCTCATAGTTCGCAACAATACTTACAATCGGGGCAGGTACTTCGTTTGGTCTGCACTTCCGCATTAGCTTGCAGGCTAAGAGCTCTACAGTGAATCGAATGTTTTGATGCTGGATGGCCGAGGTTTGATACCCTCGCTTCCCTTTTGTCAGCCCGAAGCGTTCCTTCATGCTATGTACTAGCTTCACATCTTCATGTTTTCCCAAAAACTCAATGCCAGGGTCAGGCCCTTCCTTCGGCAGGCCCGTAATCCGGTGAATGAGTTATCCATTGATAGCGATTTTCTGGTTTCCGAGCCATAGGTACCCATCATGCACCAACGCCAATAATTGTTTGACCACCACGGTTACCTGTGTGCTACGACCGAAGTGGGGCACATCGAGCATCTTCAACAAACCAACTTTGTCCAAGCCAGCAACCCACTGTTTCACTTCTAATAATGTCGCTCCAGTCTCCTGATAGCGGACAAAGTGTAAGTATGTCCCAGGTGCGAACTGTGGAAATTTCCCCTGATCATTTGTATCATGGTCGGCGTACTTGAGCAGGTCTATTTTCCCTGTCATTGTCCCGACCAGCTGCACACCCGGTGGCAGCGATGGGTGCGTAATGTGAACTTCTTCGTCCGCCGAGGGAGATGAACGCCTGGTCGAACTGGTGGAAGATACGGTGGATGTTGCGGGGAAATGTTCTCATCCTCTTCAAGCGGGACCTCTGCTGAGCCGGACGGATTCATCTTGGGATCCTCCGGTGTTTTCCCTGATTGCTTGTGTCTGTCTTCGTTCTGCTTAGAACGAACTTCGGGCTTAATTTTTTTTTTCTTTTCTGGTAGAGCGTGTCTGCATTGGCTGGGTTGGTGCTGGGGGAGTCTCTCCGCGGGGTGCAGATGCAGGCGGGTGGCTGAAAAGGTGCGGCAGACCCTCCTGTTCAAATTCTCTCACTAACTTCTGAAGCTCGCTATCAGCTGACATGGACGCAATTGTAAAACTCAAGAAAATGTAAAATGCGAACGTCGCGGGTGTGGGTGTCTTCTTATAGAATCCATCCACGACATCTATCATAACTGTGCATTGATGATACCAAATCTGACAGAGATCTTGTCCAAACGGCGGTAGATTTTCCAAGATCTCATTAATACAGGCAGTTAATACAGGTAGCATACCAGCGCCGCCAATTTTGATTTCTTCCAACGGTCGTATTTTAAGCTTCGACACATCTTTCCTTCTTCGGCACAAGCAGTGACTTTGGCTACGCAAAAATAAGGACATTCGACATTTCCTGATACTAGCTTCAACCTGGCTTCGAGCTTCAACCCATAACAGAATGTTTTCCACCATCTCAATAATTCCTTTCATTTTTGAGAGCCCTGTCAGAGATAGGTATTGATATTCATGGAGAAGTTGGGTCACTTTGCTCACCATTTCGTCATCCCAATAATCTCCAATGGTAGCATACTTAGGGTTTTCTTCTGACCCAATGTTTACGGTCTGCGTCTTCAGGGGCTGAGTCACTTTAGGTGCTTCAACTGTTGGTCCATGTACTTCGCAGTGTCCTTCTGACTCAGGAATGTTAATGTTGCGCAGATCGTCATCCTCATCAATTGCGAGGTTATAACATTCTACTGCATTAGCTTCTTGTTCCTTCCAATCAGGTTGGTATTCTGCTATTTCTTGATCATCAAATACTTTAGTATGGATTAACCTAATAGCTGCGTCCAAAGTAGGACAAACCTCATTAATAGAAAATGTCAGTACAAAACTATCAACAAGATTATCCCAACTTACAGTACCATGGCGAAGCTCGACCTCCGCATACCAGTTCTTTGCTATAGGTTCCAGGGTGTGCACAAACCTATGTACCCATTCTTCATGAGGTACATGCTTCCATGCTTCGTAGCATTGCTCCAAATGTCCCTGAGGACTCGTCTTACCATTAAACCTGCTTCACACCTCCTGGGGTTGGTCCCTGAATCTTAGGCAAAGGGACTTCTGGCACACTTCCCAACTATGAATGTATTTTTTATGACCATTCCACCATCTGGCTGCTATGGCTCTGAATGCTGAATCTAGAGTCCATTTTCTGTGAGTCTGGTACCTGCTTTGAGAATTGCACAATAAACTCTTCTGGGTTTGTCGAACCATCAAAAATAGGTAAGGTTCTTGTCTGTGAACTAAGCCATCTGAGAGACTTGGTAATTCTGGCACATTGATGTCCATGTAGCTCGTACAGTCTATTCTGCCAATTCGCTAGGCCATCATCTGAATCGGTCATGCAGGAGCTGTCACACTGCCAATCCATGATACCTTCGACAGTAGGATCAACATAATATTCTTCCTTCACTGTGATATTGTAGATATGGTCCAAAACATCATGGTCTTCATCTCTTACTAGCTCGATGTACCTCTCTCCTTGAGAGGGATCCAATGGTACTATGACTTGCAGTCCTTTCTCTTTGAAAGTCATCTGCCTCTTCTTCAGGTTGATTATTGCATCATTATCTATTTCCCATTCAATGCCTAGCAGTGCTGGATAGGGGTTGCTGTCATCAATTATTTCAATTACCTCAAAGTCTGCTAAGGTACTGACTCCATCAATATCTACTGATACACTAGGGAGTCTTCCTAGGGGCACAATCTTCTACTAATTGGCTAATCTCAAGTGTATAGGGGACCATTCCATAGTAGGTTTTCCCATTTGTTCCCATGTCTGCTTAGTTAAGACATTTACTTCTGATCCTAGGTCCAAGATGACATCAGTCATGTCATACTCTCCTATCTGAGCATTCAATCTCATTTCCCTACCAGTTCTTCAGACTCTATGAACAGTTTTTTCCTTAGCAGAACTTCGCTGAGGTTCGCAAGAAGTAATAACTTTCTGCAACTCATTTAAAGCATTCTGATTTCTTAAGAGCTTCATACAACTTTGTAAAAAGGAGGATAGTGTACTTACTTTATCCGTCGAAACTTCTTGCGGCTGTGACTGCTGCTGAGGTTGTTGTGCAAGTGCTACTGATGTGTTGGGGTCAACAAAGTCTCTCTTGGCTTCCATAAATGTCTCTTTTTCTCTTTCAACATCAAATGCTGGGATTTTTTCTGGGGCTTTACGGACCCAAGCCTCGGCAGGTTGTTTCTCCTTGTTTTGCACTTCCGTCGTAGCTCCACTCCTGGTAACAACATTGATGGCTGGGACAGGTCATTGCTCCACAGTAATCAGCTGAATATTCTGAGTAGGGGCACTATTTCTTTCTTGAATCTTGGGAATCAACTACAGGCATTGCTCAATCACATGGTCGATAGCTCTGCAATATCGACATGTCGTAGTTGGGTTCCGACAGTCTCTAGCTAGATGTCCTGCCTGGTTACAGTTATAGCACACAACCTGGCCTTGTCCTCTGCCAGCCATACCACCACGACCACGACCCCCAAAAGCTCTGCAACCTGATGTACTACCACTGTAACCATATCCATCATTACCTTGTCCATCATTTTGTATCCGATAAGCATCATAAGTTTGTTCTCTCATAAGGTCAAAGCTGCGACACTCATCTTCGTTGTGTCCCACTGACTTACAGAACTTGTAATAAGGGTTCTTAGGGACTTGCACATACCTCTGCAGGAGATAGTAGTCTTCAGGTCGATGCTGGCCAGTTGTCCTACAGATCTCACAATATAGAACACTAGGGTTGAACGGGTTTGGTGCACCAGAATTCAGGTAATTTCTTACCGCAGGACACTGTTCCTTGTCTTGACCCTCTGTCCAACATCGTGTACACCAAACCTCTTCATGACTAGCTTTTTCCTTTTTTCATATCGCGAAGCTCCAGATCCATCGTTGCCAACTGCGCTTGTATTTGAGCGATACCAGAATTATCTTCAACAGGGGCTGTTTCAAGCTTCATAGCGATTTCCAAAGCCTCCTACTGATCTGCAACCTTCTGTTGCATGAGTGGAGTCCTGATGTGCGGTAACAAAGCTGCGATGAACCATTCTTTATGCTGCGCTGGTCCAATAGTGAAACTGGCTTGATCTAGCAGAACTTTGAACCTCTGATCAAAGTCCCACACTGATTCTCCTCGCTACTGCTGAATTTCCTTTAGTTCAGTGATACACTATGACTTTGATTTAGGCTTCTTAAATTCCTTTATCATTGCTGCTTTTACATCAGCCAAGACATGGTTTTGAGTACTGGAATACTTCATGAACCAGGTCAAAGTGCGGTCTCTAAAAGAAGTAACCAACTGCGCTCTTCTTGTATCTTGATTCGTAATGTTCTTAGCAGTCCACACTGCTTCACATAAGAACCAGAACTACTCTGGATCCTCTGATCCAGTTCCTTTGAAAACAGGGAGCTTAATGTTGTCATTCATATGGTCCATCATGGATCTAGGGGGGGGGAGGGGGATTGGTAGTAGGCAGAGGGGAATTTACTGGGGTAGACTGACCTGCGACAGGAATACTTAGGCTAGGGTTACTTTCAGACTGCGACGGGTTCTTAGGGATAATAGGTCTTCGCTGCGGAGTTACCGGAGGGTTTCCAACAGAAGGGGTGTCTTCAGGCTCTGAAGCTGCTGGACTTACGGGGTTAGACTCGGTATTCTGACCTAGGGTATAGGACTCAAAATTTCTATTGTACCTTTTGCCACTTTGTAGCAAACCACTTTGCTCGTCGAAGGTACTTTCACTTGCAAACATAGGTTAGTAATACTAAATCTAATAGTCTGATTCAATGAGCAATATACCTTTTCCAGCCAATAGCATTTTAATTCTCAAACTAAATGAATTCAAGTACTTACCCCTTGGTCCTTTGAAGAACTGCCGTTCGGCTTCGCTGAAGGACGTACTTGTGTTAATGGCGAACTCCGTCACAAATGCTTCAAGGGTTCGCGTTGTGCAGAAATCAACAGCTCAGGATATCTCATTGTTCACCCTTTTCAATATATTAATTCTTGCGGGGGTCCAATCAGGAAACTGACCTTCTTGGAAGTTCATCCTTATCTCTGTCAACCTGGATAACCACTGGTGCAACTCTATGTGGATACTACCAAAGAAAATTTCATAAACATCAGAAAAACGTATCTTTGTAAAAAGTCGTCTGAACTACGACGCAGATCTTTGTTCTCTTGTACAACAAAATTCAGATAAGTCTCTTCAATCCAATCACCGATTTCCTTCACTGAGGGTCTCCAAAACATAGCCCTCGAGGTACGACGTAAACCCCTCTTGAGTAGATACTGAGTTCAACCAGCAACAGAACCAATTTGTTGGGCTTAGGGTAGACCCGGGTTCTATACTTTTGTCTTCCCACCAACAAAAGACCCACAGTGTTGGCCCTTTCGGCAACAACCTATGAACAGGTTGCAGTCTCACCCGAAATAGCTATGGGGTGCCGTAGAATCAGGTTTCTGCAAGCAGAAGAGGGATATTACTATACGTTTAGCTTCTAACAAATGATAATCATAAAATATAGAGCTTTGATATTTACTTATTTAGCTTCGCGGTTAGATAAACAAACAGTGCCTTGCTTAACCCTTTACTGGGAATTCACAACGAAGTTAGTATTTAGCAGTGATCTTACTTATCAGTTATATAATTATTAATGCATAAAAGAACATAACGACAACACAACAGAACCACAACACACGCTATAACGTGGTTCACCCCCAGTTTAGGGGCTACGTCCACAGAACTGTATTTTATTCAACTCTTTACAAAAAGCATAGTTCTAATTTGCGCACTTAGATGCAAATCCCTTCAATTCCTCAAAGCTGCGCACTAAGCTGCAGATCTTTGCGCACACAGCTGCAGATCTTCTTAATCACCCAAAACCCTCTGCGCACACAGCTGCAGAGGTCGTCCACACACACAGCTAAGACGTAACCTTTCTTACAAAACAAGCTTTAGCGTCGCATCAATTCATCTTACATCAAAAGCCTAAACTGACTTCTTTACAAGAGTGCTTATTTATAGTGCACTTATTAGAAAACCATGGGCACCCCGAACCCTAAACCCTGGACTTAAACCATGGGTTTATTACAAAAAGAAGGCTTTGACTCAACCCTGACACCCCTAAGACTATTTTGAGTCGCAACTCCGCTTACAAACTTCCACAAAAACAGCGGAGTTACCAAAATTAGGGACCGTTAAGGTGCGCGCCCCAACATAGATCTTCATAGATCCAAGCAAATAAGTCTTTGTATTGTTCGAACAATTGAATATAAGGGTATTCGTCCCCAATCCAACAAGTACTGAAATTTACATTTTTGTGATTCCCATTGGTATTGAGATTAATAATTTCATATATACAATTGTTTGTTTTTACATTATCAGGCCTTTTAAATTTGTCCTGCAAGTTAACTAATTTTATAGGGTGGGAACATTCTTTGGGATCATGTTCATCCTCGACACTCTTGTGGGGATGCCATATGTTCATCATCATTTATTCCAACACCCTAAAAGGTTCCTTCGTTGGTTTAAAATTTCATTATCTATTGGTAATCCTTGAAGACCCTCCAATTTGTGATGTTATTTGATATTCAAAGCCTAAAGATAAGTTCAACAAAAAAACTATTGTCTTCAAATGATTTCAATGGGGGAATTATTGTTAAAAGCTTCAAAGTAATTTATATGATATGAAACCTCACACTACTAATTTTTTAAGTGAGGAGAATGACAATGAATAATGATTTTGAACTACCTTGCTATTCTTTTCGATTCACCAAAAAACTTTAATGCATCTTGTGTTTCGATCAATTTCTGTCAGGATGCCTTGTACCAAAGCTTCACACTCCATATTGTTATTGGTCCACTCAAATTCTAGTCATTTCGAAATCATGTGCACTTGCCATCAGGATGTATCAATAAGAAACCTACACTAGTACCTTCTTGAGACTTTGAACTATTGAAATACAATGTCCAAACGTTAGTATCTACTTCTATGTTAAACTTTTTAGCACCATCTACACTAACCATGTTACAACGAGATACATCAATCTATTTTTTGTAAAGGATTTCACAATTTTTGTATGGTTAAGAAGTTGAAGATTCAAAAAATGTGTTTCCAAGAAATAGCTACGAGAATTATAAATTTACTAATCCAAGGTTCATTCACTACCTAAAAATTTGTGATAATAAATTCTATTTAACTTTTGTGTTCAATTCTACTTTTGTTTGGTTGTTTATTCCAAAGAAGATATAGTTTAGAGAAATATGAAGCAAAATAACCTTGTAGTTCATGAGACCAATCTTGATTAAGAAATGAACCATAGGGCTCAATAATGTTTTGATCCGGTGGATTATTCATCTTCAAATTACATTGATCCAATATGGTACAAGGTTTATTAATCTACGGTTTTAACTCATATGCTAAACATTATATGCACAGCCTGCACAGTTTTAGCGTGGTGTGCAGTTATCGCATAGTGCGCACTTTGCACAGGGACTGCGTCGCGCAGTTTGCGCATGAGTCGCGCATTTGTGCGTGAGTCGCACAGTGTATGTATGAGCCGCGCAGTTACCGCATGCCGCGCAGCTTATCGCATGTTGCGTAGTTGTGGCATGGGCTACGCAGTTCGCGCACTATCCAATTGAACATCGAATGGTTTGTGGAAGTCCTTATATACCGCGACATTTTTATGCTGCGAAGTTGATGGTGACATCAAATGGTTACGTTACATGTGGCATAGCCTAGTGGTGGTCATTGCAACGTGTTGTGAGTCGGCACATGTGCGTGGAGTTGGGCAACGGTTCGGGGATCTGGAACGTCGTGGTAACATAACGCTTGGGCCGTGACTTGGCGGGATGGCATGATTCAGTTTTAGCATATGGTTGTAATGATAATCAAGAAAATAACAACTGTAGCGGATGAATCAAACCCGTTACTTATCCTCTCACTAAACGCTTAAATGGAGGATGCTGGCCACCGTTCAGGGGGATGGAAGGGGACAGACAGAGTGGAGAGATGCAGACTGTTTTAGAGCGCAGAGCATCGTTTCTCTGTTATGAGAAGCTTAGAGAGATTTTGCTGCGACGTGTCCAGATGCTGTTACTGTAGAAGTCGACATTCTCTGTTATAGTTTAGCCTTCTTTGTCTTTGAATGCTAATTGTAATTTCCAGAAGAGAGGTCTTCAAGACTTTGTACAGCATTCTGTTTTATAGTTGCTGAAGTTGATTCCAGAACCATTTTGTACCATTTCTAAGAGATTAATTGGATCGGTACCCATTGGAGAGGGACCCGGAGACGTAGCCCAGTGGAGGGGGTGAACTCCGTTATCAACTTCTGTTGGTGATTCTCTGTTTCTGTGTTTCTTCTTTGCATCTGTTTATCAGTGTTGTTTCCCATTTTGAGCATTTAATTTCTGTTAATGCTGTTCCATTAATTAACTTGTTGATCGCATTCTTTTACAACAAACTTTTAATGCACACAAGTTGAGGTCCAACGGATCATGTTATGGTATCAGAGCTGGTTGATTGCTTGTGCAAGTTTGTGAATGCTTACTAGGTTCAGGTTAAAGCGTGGTGAAGGAGAATTAATTGAAGGATACCCTGAGATTGGCTCCAGGAGAACATTCTCAAGAACCATGTCTTCTCCACGAGGGGAAGAAGAAGGACATACAAAACGGGAAAAACCTGTTATTTCAGAAACTGAGTTTCTGGAGGCTTTTATGAGCATGAAAGCCATGATGGAAATTCTACTCGATGAGCGAGCAGAAAGGAAGAAGAAAGAAGAAGGATATTCATCCAAAGATGCAGAAGTGAAGAAGGAAGAAAGGGTAAAGGAGAAGGAGGTGATGGTGATACTCCTGACACTAATCAAACTTTCTCTTCTTCTCATACTTCTCATTCAAATAATGCAAGTCCTAATATGCCTTATTTCAAATTAGATGTGAAATTTGAATTACCAATTTATAATGGAGATTTAGATGCTGAAAAGTTAGACAATTGGATCAAGCAGCTTGAAGTATATTGCAGGGTACAGGGCATTACTGATGACCCTTCCAGGATTCAGTTGGCCACTTTGAGAATGAGTGGAATGGCTCTTACTTGGTGGGAGAGCAAGATTCAACAATATCTTCGAACGAATGGTAAAATTATTTCAGTTTGGAATGAATTCATTGAAGTATTAAGGAAGCAATTTTATCCTTTAGGTCATATGCAGCAATTAATAATGAGTTGGCAAACTTTTAGACAAGCTAAAGGACAAAGCATTCAAGAATATACCCATGAATTTAGAAAGAGGGCTATTGCATTGAATGTTGCATTAGATACCTAGGAAACTCTTCTTAAGTACATTGGTGGTATGCATTATTATTTGCGACATACTTTGTTGATGTTTAACCCCAGTACTTTGGATGATGTATGTGTTCAAGCTACACATTTAGAAGCTAGGGGTGTTGGCAATAGCGCAGACTTGGGTTTTATACCTTTAACTTCGTACCAACAAAAGACCCACAGTGTTGGCCCTTTCGGAAACAACCTGCGAACAGGTTGCAGTCTCACCCGAAACAGCTATGGGGTGCCGCAGAACCAGGTTTCTGCAAGCAGAAGAGGGATATTACTGTACCTTTAGCTTATAAACATAAAGCACAGAGCTTAACATTCACTTATTTGGCTTCGCGGTTATATAAACAAACAGTGCCTTGCGCAGCCCTTTACTGGGAATTCACAGCGAAGTTATTACCTAGCAGTGATCTTTACTTATCAGATATATAGATGTTAATGCATGAAAAACCATAAGAAAACACAACACAAAAGAACCACAACACCAGATATAACGTGGTTCACCCCCAGTGTAGGGGTTACGTCCACATAACTGTGTTTTATTCAACTTTCTACAAAAATCATAGTTCTGATCTACGCACTCAGCTGCAGATCCCTTCAAGTCCTCAAAGCCGCACACACAGTTGCAGGCCTCTACGCACTCAGCTGCAGATTTCCTTAATCACCCAAAACCCTCTGCGCACACAGCTGCAGAGGTCGTCCACGCACACAGCTGGGACTTAACCTTTCTTACCAAATAAACCTTAGCTTCACATCAGTTCCTTTTACATCAAAAGACTAACCTTACTTCTTTACAAAAGTGCTTATTTATAGTGCACCTATTACAAAACCTTGGTCTTAAACCATGGGCACCCCGAACCCTAAAACCTGGACTTAAACCATGGGTTTATTACAAACAGAGGACTTTTACTCAACCCCGACACCCCTAAGACTATTTTGAGCCGTAACTCCGCTTACAAACTCCAAAACCCCGTGAAGTTACCTGCCTTAAGGACCATTGGGGTGCGGGCCCCAACAGGCCCCTAAGACTCACTGGTGGCCCTTCTCGGGACACTTTGCTGCTTTTCTGGTGGTAGACTCTCGTTGACGAAACCTGGTGCGCTGCTTGCTGAAACCTTACATGTAGTTGTTTGCGGCTTGTTCCTTTTCTTCATAAATGCTGCTTAAGGCTTTCTGGATCTATCAGCGACCCCATCCCTCGATCTGTTTGCCGAACATCTAACCATCCACAACTTAGGGGCTCCAGAATTGTGTGTCAAGGTGCATAAGACAAGCAGCCACCTTGGTTTTGCCAAACCAGGAGGATACATCTTGGGATGCCTCGGAGTCTTCTCGTGAGGCCTGGTGCCTTTCGTCGCTCCACATTAGAGAGAACTTTTGCGTGCCTTCGTCCGGTTTAGACCGAACTTCTGCCTGCCTTCATCCTGGTTAAGCCTTTCTGCATAGGTGGATTGCTCAGAAGGTTCTACAGACGCCTCTCCCTGAATTCACGTACTAACTCCTAGGCTTCGCGATCATTCGACATGGTCCTAACTGAAGAAACTCAAAGAAATGCACAATGCAGGAGTCACAGGCCGGTGTAGCGTCTTATAGAATCCCGCAACAGAATCTGTCATCATGGTGCATTAATGACGCCAAATCTGGTGGAGTGGCGGAAATCCTGTCCACACGGTGCGAGATTTTCCCAAAATCTCATTATTACAGGCAATTAAGGCAGTTCTCGTGCCGGTGCCTCCAAGTCTGGTTTGTCCCATCCGTCAAATTTTAAACTGCAACACACCTTTAATCTTCGACATAACTACTAACTCCAGCTTCGCCTTGACAAGAACCCTCGACACAATGTGAACCTTCGAACTTTGCCAGCCTTCCACACGTCATGACTTTGAGGACAACTTCATTATAGTCTAGCACCCAATTTCAACTGTTCTTGGTACTTAGACTTTCCTTCCTGGTGTTACTTCTGATTAGGAGGTCGTGGCCTGTCCCTATACTTCTTTAAACGACTGTCTTTTACCATAGAAGGTAAAATTTCTCCATTCAACTTAGCCAACTGGACTGCACCACCATCAGTAACTTTCTGCACTATATATGGGCCTTTCCAATGTGTCTTGAGCTTACTCGAGAACTTCTTGAATTTGCTGTCATATAAGAGCACAAGATCACCCTGCTGGAACTACTTCTTCTTGATGTGTCTATCATGCCATGCTTTTTCTCGAGCTTTCTGCACTTGCTGCTGGAACCCGGCAATAAATCTGTCCTCTTCAAGTTCTAGTATCTTTGTCAGCCTTTCTGTTATTATCGCTGGGTCATCCATCCCAGTGAAAGTAGATATTCGAAGGCTAGGAACAATATATTCCATGGGCATGACTGCTTCTTGCCCATAGACCAGCCTGAAAGGTGTATGGCCTGTCAATTTCTTGCAGGTAGTCCTATAATCCCAGAGTACTGCTGGAATTCTAAGATCCCAGTCATTTCGGTTAATGTTGCAAACCTTCGTCAGAGCCTGTTCGAGGATCTTATTAAAAGCTTCGACAGTTCCATTAGCTTGTGGATGATAGGCAGTACTCTTCTGATAATATACCTGAAATTCTTCAGTCAATACTTCAATAGTCTTATTTAGAAAATGTGAGCCTTGATCACTCATAAGGACTCTAGGACACCCAAATATAGACAAGATGTTATCGAAGATGAACTTTGCAGCTGTAGCAGTGCTACAATTCTTCACTGGTTGAGCTTCGACCCAACGGGTGAGGTAATCCGTTTCTGTAATAATGTATCTTGCTCCTGACTTCTTCGCGGGGGGATTGATAGGTCCGACAAAATCAATAGCCCATTTGTCAAAGGGTTGTAAAGTTACCTGTGGAACTAGGGGCATCTCATCCCTCCTAGATGGTTTGCCCGTCCTTTGACAGATGTCGCAGCTATGACAATATTCTTTTGCATCCTTGTGAATTGTGGGCCACCACAATCCGGCTGTCATAATCTTCTGTGCTATAGATTTTCCTGCATAATGACCTCCTGCTACCCCAGAATGTGCCTCAGCCAATATTAATGACTTTTTGTGCTCTAGGACACATCTGCGCAGTATTTCATCTGGTCCCTTCTTATATAATTGTCCTGCTATTAAGGTAAAGTCAGCTGCGCGAACCATCAGCTGCTTCTTCTGTTGTGTTGTCATCTCGGCGGGTGGAAAACCTGTAGACAAATACTGAACAATATCCTAAAAATATTCATCAACCATCTGGATGGCAAACAACTGGGCATTAGGAAGACCTTCATCCAAGCTGGTAGGTTCTTCTCCCAACTCGAGCCTCGACAAGTGGTCAGGACCTAAATTCAATCTTCCTGGTTTGACTATGATCTCAAAATCATACTCCTGAAATAGAATCAGCCATCTGCATATCCTTCCACCTAGCATAGGTTTGTTAACCAAATACTTCAAAGCAGAATGGTCAGTAAACATCTTAAAATGAGAGCCTAACAGATAATGTCGAAACTTCTGTAATGCATAAACCATAGCAAGATCTTCACGTTCCGTTGTAGTGTAATTTTTCTCTACGGTGGACAATTTCCTACTTGCAAAAGAAATGGGGTGATCAATATTACCTTCACCTGACTGGGCCAATACTATACCCAGAGCAATGGAGGATTCATCGACATGCACATGAAATTCTTTATTCCAGTCAGGGAATACTAAGATAGGAGCAGTTACCATCTTTTCCTTCAAAATATCCAAGCTGGCTTGACACTCATGGGTCCATTCGAACTTAATATCTTTCTTCAACTGTTTTTCCATCGGAGCAGTAATCTGAGCATACCCTTTAATAAATTTCCTGTAATATCCAGTATGACCCAGCGTAGTGCGAAGTTGTTTAACAGACTTTGGAGGTGGCAGGTTCACAATAATAGCTATCTTCGCAGGGTCCATCATCAATCCTTGTTTACATACAATGTGACCTAGCAGAATTCCAAAAGGTGTACAAAAGATACACTTCTTCAAGTTCAAGGAAATCTGGTGCTGTCTACATTTATCCAGCATAAGTCTTAAACTAGTTATATGGTCTTTTAGCAGCCCAAATATAGTCCAATCATCAAAATACATTTCTAAGAATTTATGTATATATTCCTTAAAGGCAGAGATGACTACTCTAGAAAATATAGCGGGTGCGTTCTTCAATCCAAAAGGCATAACTGTATATTGAAAGGATCCCATTTCTGTAGCAAAGGTAGTCTTATGGCGATCCTCTGGAGCAATTCGGATCTGATGGTAACCTGAAAATCCATCAGTAAAAGAGTATACTTCTTGACCTCCGACATTTTCTAATACTTCATCTGTGAAAGGTGTGGGGAAGGGATCATGTAGACAAGCATCATTCAGCTTCCTTAGGTCGACACAGATTCAGACTTCACCTTTAGTCTTCTTTTCTTGTACCACCATGGGACTAACCCACTCGGATTCTTCAACAGGTTCAATAATTCCGGCAGCAAGCATCTTATCCAACTCCGTCCTAAGTTTTTCCTTATACTTAGGGTTCAACCTATAAGGAGGCTGTTTCACAGGCTTCGTATCAGATTTCAAGGGGATCTTCATAACTCCTATATCACCCAGGATACCTTTAATCTCTGAGAATTTTGTCGGAAATAGGTCCTGATATTCATGGAGAAGTTGGGTCACTTTGCTTACCATTTCTTCATCCCAATAATCTCCAATGGTAGCATGCTTAGGCTGTTCTTCTGAACCAATGTTTACGGTCTGCGTCTTCAGGAGTTGTGTCACTTCAGGTGCTGCGACTGCTGGTCCATGTACTTCGCAGTGGCCTTCTGACTCCGGAATAGTAATGTTGCACATATTGTCATCCTTGTCAGTTATAACATTCAACTGCATTAGCTTCTTGTGCCTTCCAATCTGGTTGGTATTCTGCTATCTCTTGATCATCAAACACCTTAGTGTGGATCACCCTAATAGCTGTGTCTAAAGTAGGGAAAACCTCATTAATAGAAAATATCAATACAAAACTGTCAACAAGAGTATCCCAGCTTACAGTATCCTAGTGAAGCTCAACGTCTGCATACCAATTCTTTGTAGTAGGATCCAAAGTATGCACAAACCTATGTACCCACTCTGTACGAGGTACATGCTTCCAAGCTTCGTAGCATTGTTCCAAATGCTTCTGAAGGTTAGTCTTTCCATTAAACCTGCTGCGGACCTCCCGTGGTCGATCCGTGAATCTCAGGCGAAGGGATTGTTAGCAAACTTCCCAACTATGAATGTACTGTTTGTGACCATTCCACCATCTGGCTGCTGTAGCTCTGAATGCTGAGTCGAAAGTCTCCATTTTCTGTGAGTCTGGTATCTGGGCTGAGAATTGCTCAATAAACTCTTCTGGGTCTGTCGAACCATCAAAAACAGGTAAGGGTCTTGTTTGCGAGCCAACCCATCTAAGAGACTTGGTAATTCTTGCACAACGGTGGCCATGTAGCTCATACAATCTGTTCTGCCAATTCTCTAGACCATCATCTGAATCCGTGATACAGGAGCTGTCACACTGCCAATCCATAATACCTTCGGCATTAGGATTAACATAATCTTCTTCCTTCGCTGTGATATTGTAGATATGGTCCAACACATCCTGATCTTCATCTCGGAGGGGTTCTGTGTACCTTTCTCCTAGAGAAGGATCCAGTGGGACTATGACTCTCAAATCATTCCCTTCGAAAGTCATCTGTCTCTTCTTAAGGTTAATAACTGCAGCATTTGCCATTGCCCACTCAATACCTAACAAGGCTGGATAGGGATTGCTGTCGTCAACGATCTCAATAACTTCGAAGTCTGCTACAGTATAGATGCCATCAATATCGACTGGAACAATAGGGAATCGTCCTAGGGGCACAATCTTCTGCTGATTGGCTAATCTCAATTGGATAGGGGACCAGTCAAGGGTAGGTTTTCCCATTTGTTCCCAGGTCTGCTTGGTGAGGACATTGACTTCGGACCCTAAGTCCAAGATCACATCATTCATCTCATACTCTCCTATCTGAGCATTCAACCTCATTTCTCTACCAGTTCTTCTAACTCTGTGCACAGCTTTTGCCTGACCAGAACCGTGCGGAGGTTCGTAGGAAGCAATAACTTTCTGCAACTCACTTAGAGTATTCTGATTTTTTAAAAGTTTCAGACAACTCTGTAAAAAGGAGGTCAGTGTACTTACTTTATCCGTCGAAGCTTCTTGCGGTTGCGACTGCTGCTGATGGGGCTGCGCAGGTGCTACTGCTGCGCGAGAATCCACAAAATATTTATTGGATTCCATGAATGTCTCCTTTTCTCTTTCAATATCGAAGGTAGGGACTTTCACGGGGGCCTTACGAACGCAAGCCTCGTCAGGCAGTGTCTCGGCAGGCTGTATATGCGTCATAGCTCCACTTCAGGTAACAACATTAATAGCTGGGGCAGGTCTTTACTCGACAGAAATCATCTGAAGATTCTGAGTAGGGGCACTGTTTCTTTCCTGAATCTTAGCTATCAACTGTGGGCACTGTTCAATCACATGATCTACTGCTCGGCAATACCGACATGTCGTAGTGGGGTTCCGATAGTCGCAAGCCAGATGTCCAGCCTGGTTATAGTTATAACACACCACCTGACCACGTCCTCTGCCAGCCATACCACCACGACCACGGCCTCCAAAAGCACCGCTACCTGATGCACCGCCGCGGTAGCCATAGCCATCATTACTCGGTCCTTCATTTTGTACCTGGTAGGCATCGTAGGTGCGCTCTCTTATGAGGTCATAACATCGACACTCATCTTCATTATGTCCTACGGACTTATAGAATTTACAATAGGGGTTCTTAGGTACTTGTCCATACCTTTGTAGCAGATAGCAGTCTGCAGATCGATGCTGTCCTGTTGTTCTGCAAAGCTCACAACATAGGACTTGCAGGTTAAACAGGTTTGGCGCACCAGTATTCAGGTAATTCCTTACCACAGGACACTGTTCCTTGGCATGCCCTTCTGTGCGACATTGTGTACCTCAAACCTCTTCGCAACCAGTTTTTCCTTGTTTCATACCGCGAAGCTCTAGAGCCATCGCTGCCAACTGCGCTTGGATTTGAGCAATACCAGAATTATCTGTGGCAGGGGCGGATTCAAGCTTCATCGTGATTTCCAGAGCCTCCTGCTGGTCAGCAACCTTCTGTTGCATGAGTGGAGCCCAGATATGCAGCAGCAACGCGGCAATGAACCATTCCTTGTGCTGCGCAGGTCCAATGGTAAAACTGACTTGGTCTAGCAGAACTTTGAACCTTTGATCAAAGTCCCACATTGATTCGCCACGCTTCTGCTGAATCTCTTTCAACTCCGTAATACACTGTGACTTTGATTTTAGCTTCTTAAATTCCTTTATCATTGCTGCTTTTATATCAGGCAAGGCATGGTTCTGAGTGCTAGAGAACTTCATGAACCAGGTCAGTGCACAGTCTCTAAAAGAAGTAACCAGCTGCGCTCGTTTTGTATCTTGATCCGTAATGGACTTAGCAGTCCATACTGCTTCACATAAAAACCAGAACTGTTCTGGATCCTCTGATCCAGTTCCTTTGAACACAGGGAGCTTAATGTCATCATGCATGTGGGCCATAATGGATCTAGGGCGGGTTGGGGGGGGATTGGGAGTAGCCGGGGGGGAACTTACTGGGGTAGACTGACTTGCGACAAGGGTACTCAGGCTAGGGTGACTTCCAGACTGCGACGGATTCTCAGGGATAACAGGTCTGGGCTGCGGGGTGACCGAAGAGTTTCCAACAGAGGGGGTTTCTTTGGGTTCTGAATCTGTGGGATTTTTAGGAGGAGACTCGGTATGCTGACCTAGGGAATAGGATCCAAAATCTCTTTTGTACCTTTTGCCACTTTGCAGCAAACCACTTTGCTCGTCGAAGGTATTTTCACTTGCAAACATAGGTTAGTAACACCAAGTCTAACAGTCTGATTCAATAAGCAATATACCTTTTTTGGCTAATAGCATTTTAATTCTCAAACCAAATGAATTCAAAAACTTACCCCTTGGTCCTCTGAAAAACTGCCGCTTGGCTTCGCTAAAGGAAGTACTCGTGTCGATGGCGAACTCCGTCACAAAGCTTCAAGGGTTTGTGTTGTCCAGAAATCAACAACGCGGGATATCTCGTTGTTTACTCTTTTCAGTATATTAATTCTCGCGGGGGTCCAAACAGGAAACTGACATTCTTGGAAGTTCGTCCTTTGCTCTGTCAATCTAGACAACCACTGGTGCAACTCTATGTGGATACTAGCAAAGAAAATTTCATACACATCACAAAAAACATACCTTTGTAAAAAGTCATTTGCACTACAACGCGGATTTTTTTTCTCTTGCTCAGCGAATTTCAGATAAGTCTCATCAAGCCAATCACCGATTTCCTTCACAGAGGGTCTCCAGAACATAGCCTTCGAGTCACGACGTAAAGCCCTCTTGAGCAGATACTGAGTTCAATCGGCAACGAAACCAATTTGTTGGAAATAGGGTAGACCCGGGTTTTATACCTTTAATTTCGTACCAACAAAAGACCCACAGTGTTGGCCCTTTTGGCAACAACCTGCGAACAGGTTGCAGTCTCACCTGAAACAACTATGGGGTGCCGTAGAACCAGGTTTCTGCAAGCAGAAGATGGATATTACTGTACCTTTAGCTTTTAACAGATTATAAACATAAATCACAGAGCTTAACATTCACTTATTTGGCTTTGCGGTTAGATAAACAAACAGTGCCTTGCCCAGCCCTTTACTGGGAATTCACAACGAAGTTATTACCTAGCAGTGATCTTTACTTATCAGATATATAGATGTTAATGCATGAAAAATCATAAGAAAACACAACACAAAAGAACCACAACACCAGATATAACGTGGTTCACCCCCAGTGTAGGGGTTACGTCCACAGAACTGTGTTTTATTCAACTTTCTACAAAAACCACAGTTTTGATCTGTGCACTCAGCTGCAGATCCCTTCAAGTCCTCAAAGCCGCGCACACAGCTGCGGGCCTCTGCGCACTCAGCTGCAGATTTCCTTAATCACCCAAAACCCTCTGCGCACACAGCTGCAGAGGTCGTCCACGCACACAGCTGGGACTTAACCTTTCTTACCAAATAAACCTTAGCTTCGCATCAGTTCCTTTTACATCAAAAGCCTAACCTTACTTCTTTACAAAAGTGTTTATTTATAGTGCACCTATTACAAAACCCTGGTCTTAAACCATGGGCACCCCGAACCCTAAACCCTAGACTTAAACCATGGGTTTATTACAAACAGAGGACTTTTACTCAACCCCGACACCCCTAAGATTATTTTGAGTCGTAACTCCGCTTACAAACTCCAAAACCCCGCGGAGTTACCCGCCTTAAGGACCGTTGGGGTGCGCACCCCAACAAGGGGGAAGCATGCTAATGATAATTTTGTGAATAAATCCTTTAAATTTGACAGCAAATCGAAAGGTAAAGATATGGGGAAAAAGAAGATGGCTATTGTTATGAAAGAGGGTGACAAACCTACATGTTCGCATTGTCAGAAGGGACATGATGTCTCTAAGTGTTGGAAACTTCATCCGGAGTTAAGGCCAAAGAAGTACACAGGAAACAAAGATAACGACAAAGTAAAAGCTACTACAGTAGTTATTCAGGACTTAGGATCCGACTCAGGTGATGAAACAAAGGTTACAGCTGTCGGAATTCAGGGTAACAATAAAAGTTCTAGTGCAAGTACAAATCTGCCATCTACTTCTAAGCTAAATGATAAAGATAGAAGTGCACTGTTTCATATTCGTGTCATTGCAAATCACACAAAGATTGATACATTGTTTGATAGTGGTTCAAAAGTAAATATGATATCAGAAGAAGTGGTTAAGAAATTACATTTAGTTACTATGCCTCATGAAAAGCCCTATCCTCTTTGTTGGGTTACTAATGGTACATGATTGCAAGTTACAAAGAAATGTGTATTGAAGTTTGCAATTACTGAAAAGTTCATAGATGAGGTAGAACTAGATGTAGTACCACTTGATATTTGTGGAATTGTACTTGGGAGTCCATATTTGTATGACCGGAAAGCAGTCTTTTATAGAGAGCAGAATAAGTATCATCTTTTTAAAGATGGTGTAGAATATATTGTACGAGCACATAAGATAAAAACCAATCTAGCAATAGTCTCTGCAGGACAAATGAAGAGGTTGGTAAATGCTAGTAAGAATTTTGTGTTAATGATGGTTAAGGTGAAAAATCATGAGATCTCTAAATCTCTTGAAGGGTGTGACCCTAAGCATAAATACGAATTAATTGAAATCATTTCTGAGTATGATGATTTGTTTCAAGATACGAAGGGGTTACCACCAAAGAGAGAGATTCAGCATGAGATACATTTGCAGCAGGATGTGCCACTCCCGAACATAGCCATGTATCGGATGTCTATGATGCATAATGAGGAAATCAAGAAGCAGGTTCAGGAGCTGATTGAGAAGGGGGTCATCTGGCCAAGCACTTCTCCTTGTGGCTCTCCTATAGTCTTGGTTTCGAAGAAGGATGGGTCTTGGAGGATGTGCATCGACTATAGGGCCCTTAGCAAAATCACCATTAAAAACATGTATCCTCTTCCTCGCATTGATGATTTGCTTGATCAGTTGAAACATGCAACTTACTTTACAAAATTGGATCTGCGTAGTGGGTATCATCAAATCCGTGTTGCTGAGAATGATGCTTGGAAAACAGCTTTTAAAACAAAACAGGGTTTGTATGAATGGCTTGTGATGCCTTTTGGGCTCTGTAATGCACCTGCTACTTTCATGCGGGTCATGAATGATGTCTTTCGTTCGTTCATTCATTCATGATTTTGTAATTGTATATCTAGATGATATCCTTGTGTTTAGCAAAACATGGGAAGAGCATGTTGTACATGTGAAGAAAGTTTTAGATGTACTGAGGAAGGAGAAGCTTTATGTAAAGATGTCCAAATGTGAATTTGCTAAAACTTCTTTAGTATATCTGGGCCATATTATTGGTGGAGGCCACCTGCGAGTGGACCCAGCCAAGGTTGCTGTCGCTGTAAACTGGCCATGGCCAAACACCGTTACTGAAATCAAAATTTTTTTGGGTGCGGTTCAGTATTGGAGGAAATTCATTTCTGGGTTTTCTTCCATTGCTGCTCCATTACATGTGTTGACAAGCATTAAAGAACTTTTCCAGTGGGGAGGCAAGCATCAGAGAGCCTTTGACACTTTGAAGGAAAGGATTAGCACCGCACCAGTTCTGACATTGCCAGATTTGCAGCAGCCGTTTGAGATTGAAACCGATGCCAGCGGGTTTGCCATGGGAGCGGTTTTGATGCAAGGGAGAAAGCCAGTTTGTTACCATTCAGAAACGTTCTCTACTACGGTAAGTAACTATCTGACCTATGACAAAGAGTTGTATGCTTTAGTACAGAGTGTGAAGAAGTGGAAACATTATATCATAGGAAAAGAAAA
>LPNX010102761.1:559413-605860 GCA_001517045.1 Pseudotsuga menziesii | reverse complement strand
ATGAGGAAATTAACATACAGATTCCTTCAGTTGATGATATGGCACCTGAATATATGAATGAGTTGCAGGATGATGTTATTCTTGACAGAAATGTAAGGAATTCATGAAGGGGGAATGCTGAGTACCTTCGAGTGGGGCTAAAAGGCATGCATCCTAGCAAAGCAAGATGGATGGAGATTGGAAAAGTGAGGGAGCTATACCCTCACTTACTTGCCAAATGATTCAAGCTTTTGGTGGTCCAAAAGCTCTTCAATAGGGAGGAATGATCTGGTGGATTATTCATCTTCAAATTACACTGATCCAATATGGTACAAGGTTTATTAATCTATGGTGTTTACTCATATGCTAAACATTATATGCCCTGCCCGCGCAGTTTTAGCATGGTGCGCAGTTATCGCATAGTGCGCACTTTGCGCAGGGACCCTGCAGCGCAGTTTGCACATGAGTTGCGCAGTTGTGCATGAGTCGCACAGTCTATGTATGAGCCGCGCAGTTACCGCATGCCACGCAGATGGTGTGCAGCTTATCGTATGCCGCACAGTTGTGGCATGGGATACGCAGTTCGCGCACCGTCCAGTTGAACATCGAATGGTTTGTGGAAGTCCTTATATACGATGACATTTTTATGCTGCGAAGTTGATGGTGACATCAAATTGTTACGTTACATGTGGCATAGCCTAGTGGCGGTCATTGCAACGTGTTGTGAGTCGGCACATGTGCGTGGAGTTGGGCAACAGTTTGGGGATCTGGAACGTTGTGGTAACATAACACTTGGGCCGTGACTTGGCGGGATGGCATGATTCAGTTTTAGCATATGTTTGTAATGATAATCAAGAAAATAACAGCTGTAGCGGACGAATCAAACCCGTTACTTATCCTCTCGCTAAACGCTTAAATAGAGGATGCTAGCCACCGTTTAGGGGGACGGAAGGGGACAGACAAAGTGGAGAGACGCAGACTGTTTTAGAGTGTAGAGCATCGTTTCTCTATTATGAGAAGCTTAGAGAGCTTTTGTTGCGACGTGTCCAGATGCTGTTACTGTAGAAGTCGACATTCTCTGTTATAGTTTAGCCTTCTTTGTCTTTGAATGCTAATTGTAATTTCCAGAAGAGAGGTCTTCAAGACTTTGTACAGCATTCTATTTTATAGTTGCTGAAGTTGATTCCAGAACCATTTTGTACCATTTCTAAGAGATTAATTGGATCGGTACCCATTGGAGAGGGACCCGGAGACGTAGCCCAGTGGAGGGGGTGAACTCCGTTATCAACTTCTGTTGGTGATTCTCTGCTTCTGTGTTTCTTCTTTGCATCTGTTTATCAATGTTGTTTTCCATTCTGAGCATTTAATTTCTGTTAATGCTGTTCCATTAATTAACCTGTTGATTGCATTCTTTTACAACAAACTTTTAATGCACAGAAGTTGAGGTCCGACGGATCATGTTTACCACAATGATGTCTATGATTTAGTGAAATTTAGGGTATGCGGCTACTCATGTTAGCACATATTTTAGTTCATATACCACCTTAACCTCTAACATGTTTAGCTGAATATTGTTAGTTGAACATTCGGGAGATGTTGCATTCAATTTCTTACAAACCAAATTAGTGATCACTTTGGGAGATGCACCTAAATCTATGAGACATGTTTGCACATTCTTATTAAGATCTCAAATGCTAACAAGAAAGTTGGTGTTTGAGATTTTGAATTTTCCCTATGATAACTACATTGATAATTGTATTTCATTTAGGATTAGATATTGGTTTCACATTAGTCTTAGTCATTGTTTTTTGTTGCAATTCATAAGATTTCTTAAGAGCATTTTACAACAAATTTCTTAGTTGTGCACTATTACATATTTAAAAAATAGAGACTTTGGTTTCGATCCTTTTTAGGTCATCTGCGATATTGCATTCCATTTTAACATAAGGCAGATCACTATTTGAATGTTTAGCCTGAGGAGTATATGTCCATTTATTTTACTAGTTATAGTTGGAGGATTAAGAGGAGTTATTTTAGGTATGGTTCATGTAGTCCTCAAATTATAGTCACTATGAACTTGTAACTTTTCTACTTCATCATCTCCTTCATCATTAATAAAACCCAAATAATATCCCACATCACCATGGATACTCCTTGAGGTGGATAATTTTCATTATCAACCCCTTCCCTCTCAGTCTCTAGCCTTGGTTAATCATGTTGCGCAAATTCGACAAGAAAATAACTTGCCACATTATTCATAGCATTAATCCATTATGGGTAAGTATTGTCAAAATGGTTTTCATGATGATAATTGTATCCATGGCTAAGCCTTCAAATCTAGGTTTAGGTTTGCAACATTTAGTTCAGGTAATTTTGGAGGCATAATAGCTTCCCAAAAGAAAGGTTTGAAAGGCCTATGAGCAAGTACCTTCTCTGGATATCCTTTTGATGTCTATGATTTCATTAGTTAAGCCTTTAACCATGCATTTTAGGGTTTCTAACTAACAAACCACTAAATTGTATGATAATAAGTCCCATATCAAAGTAGATACGGTTGTTTTGTTCCCTAAGAAATTAAGACTTCCACCTAACTATATGATTTATGATGAACATGAGACATTTGATCCATGCTTGCTCAAACTTATGTGATTGGCTTGAGTTTTTAAGCTTTAATGTCGCATGTTCTAATTTAGATACTATCTTTGGATGATTTATGCATTATGAACTCCATGGAATTATGTTGAAAGTAAGCAAGGACAAAGTTTAAGATTTGAGCTGATTTACCTCAATTACTCTCTAGAAATCCTATTACATGTGAGGGAGTTAAGGGATCATGTCCCTTCTCAATATTCAAAAGGTTCCAAGCATTTAAGGAAAAAGTAATAATGACCCTCATTATTTGTATCCTTGTTGAAGCATTCAAACAATTTAGGAGGGAAAATAGCCCCTTGTAATAAATTGGATAAACTTGAGAGTCGAGGGATAGACTTGCATCGATCAAGGAATGATTAGAAATTATATTTAGGAGTCCCTTCAAGTACAAATATAAGTATAGAAGGTTGGATAAAAATGTTATTTTTGTTAAGTATTAGACAACATTTGAATTGTAAGAGGAGATAATTCTACAATCATGTGTATGTGATTTTCTTCAATAAGGGGTAGTATTTATTGAATAATTAATTACATGCTAGATTACTTCGGGTTCTTGTAGCTACCTTGAGTAAGGGCCCACTCAAAGGAAGGAAAAGAATCACTGAATATTTATATTTTAGTTTTTGCACTCTTATCTCTATAATTTATATTCCCACAACTCGGTGTGGTGAATGTTAGTTCAACACTTATGTGATCTCTTGTATTTCCTTTCATTACAATTGAGCTATACAATTGTCATGTCGGTATGGTTATGGTGTCTAACACTTTGAAGTATATCTTGTGAAAGTGAATCTAATATATTCTCATCATTAAGTTCATTAGTCCGTTATTTAAATAATCTCATTTAAATAACTATTTATCTATGAGGAAGTGATACTAAATCTTCATTAGCCTAGACATATTGTTACCGAAGTAGAGGTGCAGGTCAACCCCAGTATATGATTGCTCAATTGAATGAGACACTAAAATTGAGCATCTATTGTAGTTCATAATTTTGCATGTTTGAATACTAGTTCAACAACTTCGTTGTTTCCTATACTTTAGTATGCTTTCATTGTTATGTTTTTGATAATTATTCATACATTCAACACTTGTCAACTCTTGATTCATGGTGTTGTAAGTATTGAATAACCTAGTAGAAACAACATATCATTTATTGTGGAAATATTCCTATTTAAATCAACCCTTTACCAGCAAACCATTGACTTTATAACATCATCTATCCTCTACACCTCATAATGGAATATGAGTGAAGGCACGGACTAGTTTCTTAAGGAAGGAAACTTAAATAGGTTAGTCATGCTAGGAATTTGATTTGTAAGAAATTCATTAGCTTCATAGTTAAGATTAGACTCTTGTAGTTGCATAAGTAGTGCACAACACCTAATAAGTTAGCACATCCTTATTTCAAAAATCTTGTTGTAATTATTTGTCCCATCACTTAATGGCATTGTTGTTTGGGAGGTGGTAGAGCTAGATTTAAGACAACATGAACTAAAAAAACAAAACTACTGGATTTCATGTATCAATATAGATATATATTTGTTATATTTATATTATGAATATATGTGTACGATGTTTCATCTAAAGTTATAGGTACAAGAGAGCAACAACAACAACACTAGTTTTTTTAGTTACTTCAATTGGGAGCGGGGATTTTTATCAATCTTCTCCTTGATCTTGTGAATCCTTTCTTGACAACGAAGGGTTTTCATCTGATAATATCATGAAAAATTATGGAGAAGAGTGACCTAAGGTTTTTGAATTCCCAATTTGGGAAACAAATCAAGAAACAAGGATGAAAAGTATTAATTGTGATGTTGTCCCTCATTTCCACGACCTTACTATAGAAGACCTTGACAATTTCTTGTTTGAATTTGAGGTTGTTTTCATGACTTATGATTATGAAACAAATTCTCAAACCATCAAACCTTTTCCCTCCACATTGAAGGAACCACCTTTGATATGGTTCATTATCCAAGAAGGAAATGTCATTAGAAATTGGGAGCAATTAAGTAGACCTTTATTGAGAAATATAGAGTTTATTGTAAGGCCATAGATACATAGATGAGATTTTTAGAATACTATGAGGAGAGAATGATTCCTTAGAAGGCTATGTAGAAGTATTCCAACTCAGTTACAAGAAGGTCAACTTCACACTGGATGAATAATCTCTTAAACTTGTGCTCCTCAAATCAATAGGAGAAAAAATTACGGAAATCCTCAATCTCCTTACAAATGGAAACATTTTTTAGCTTGATTATAAATATATCAAGCAAATATTAAAAAATACTCCAGAGCTACTAGCAAGAAAATGAGTGCCATGAGTTATGCCCCACAGTCATCCAGATCCATAACCATAACTCTCATTAATTATGAAATAGGATTTTTTTTGTAAGATCTGAAAATTGATATCCTACACTCATTGGGCATATATATTGTTTGGAATATAATCCTCTGGGTTAGCATATTCCCATATTGTTGTATTATTATTATTCATCCTCATTACAAAAGGAAATGATGAGTCATAGGGGAGACCAAGAGTCACCCGGGAGTCCAAGAGACCTCTTGGAATACGAAACCAAGGGTCACTTCTCATTGTATATATGTACATTACTTAATGAGAAGAAAGTGTGCTTCCATGCCTATATTTTTTATTTGTGTGGTTATCCTATTTGCCTAAATCGACTTTGTGTTTTTCAATAATATTTATTCCCTACTGGGATATTTACACATATTGACACAATGAAAATCACGAGGAAACAAGAAGAGGCAGAAAATTCTCAAATTGTTTTTTGTCCTAAATCCACAAAAAACATGCTAGGAATGAATTCCCCTTTGATACTGAGGAAGTTTGTGGAATATGTGAGGAGGAATATCAAACTAGCAAGTTCTCTTATTTACCAAGCCTCAAGGCAAGTGATTAAGGAATCGGGGAGAATATGGAGAAATTTGCTTCATCAACCATAAAAGGCAAGGAATAGCTCAACCATTTCAACCACGTATGCCTTACTCTCATCCTTAAGATTTTGTTGGATATAATATACAAATGTATGCTCAAACTTGGTATCTTCCTAATCAACCAAGTTTGACAATGAAAAATCAACGATGAAAGTACCAATATCAACCATGACCATTCCAATTTTATCCTTAAGTGCAACCCCAAGAATGGTGTAATCCTCAACAAGATTGGAGATCTCAAAATCATCAGCAATAAACATTGTTTCCATCTTTGCCTCAATAAACCACTATTAAAACAAATAACAACTAAAAAATTCCAAAACAACCTCAAGTATCTGCCTAGCCTGCACCCAACCCAATAATAGACAGGCCTAGAAAGTGTATAATAATTACACGAACAATTACCGGACTTACTTTATGGATCTTTAAGAAATATACTCGAGGTCAAGAAGAGTAGTGACAACTCCTCCTGATATCACAGTGTTGAAATTATTCAAATAACTGAGAGGGGGGCTGAATCAATTATTTCTAAAGCTTAAACCATTTTCAATATTGAAATCATTATTACTGATTACAGATTTATAGTTATGATAATGCAGCAAGTATAATAGAAGGAATGATGATCATCAATCACACATACATGATAGAGATAGACAAATATTCATCTTTATTTGAGCACCTACTCAAATGAGGCTGCAACCTTTATTTAGAAATTCCTTCTTGCGGAGAGCACCAACCCTCATTTTTTTCCTAGCACCCACTAAAATAACATTCTCCATCTACTACTGGATGGAAGCACCAACTTCCACTTGTATAGGCTCCAACTTGTACAGAGAAGACAACATGTTTTTCCTTGCACCACCCTACCACCCTTGTTCCTTAGATTAAAACACGTTCATTACAATATGTAGAAAAACATATATAACAATGCATACCAACGTTATGTCACCTACTAGATTCAACTAGTAGGTGACATAACGTTGGTAGGAGTGAAATTTTAATGCAATTTAGTTTTGTTCTATTTGGAGTCTGTCGTTGATTGAATTTGGAAGAGATACAACGCCTGTGGATGTTTTTGCTCTTTGAAATAGCCGGAGTATAAACACAGAGTATGGACGCGAAATTGCTGTGAAATCTGACTCACCACAGAATTGGAGTCTGCTCTTTGTTGAGCGCTGCCTGGGACACTGGACAGGTTGGTTAGATTTAGCGGTTCTACTAAATTTAGAACCGACTAAATTATGTGAGAGTCGATGTAGAGACTGCATAAAAGAGGAACCTGGCATCTGATTTCCGCCTTCCGATTTCTGCTTTCCGCATTCCACTGGCGGACACCGGGTTGCGAAAACCCATATTATTTTAGAATTTGATTTCTCATCTTTCGTATATCGTCTTCTGCTTTCCACCTTCTGCATTTCGTTGGCGGACACCGGGTTGCAGAAACCCATATTATTTTAGACTTTGATTTCTCATCTTTCGCATTCCACAGGAAGACTCTGGGTTGCCGAAACCCATATTATTTTAGACTTTGATTTCTCACCTTCCGCATTCTGCCTTCCACTTTTCTTTTGAACCGTTGATTTCTTTGTGGGTTCACTCCTGACCGTCGGATCTCTATACAAACCGTCGATTCTTTTGAGTCTTTTGCTTATTCGTTTGAGTCCTCTGCTTATCTGGATCATATTCTATGTTTTTCCATCAATGACAACCATATCACAATCTGATCTGTTTCCATATGATTGCAATACCTATCATAATTCCAACACACGGGACCTGTAAAGAATGACAACTCTATATAAAAATAAACCTAAAAACCAAAACAACAACATATTTCCTCCAAAAACACCCCCTTTTCCCAAAAGTTTAGAAAAAAAAGGAAACTTACATGAACTTAGAAGATGACCTTTTAGGCAAAGTAAAAAAATTGAGTTAAATTTCTTCTCCTCCAAGCTATTATGGACCTTTTCATCTACAAAAAATTCAAAATACCAAGAAGAAAAAAGAAAGATTCCCATAGAATCAATGTTGTAGGTCAAATTGCAAATCTTATGTTAGGTAAAGTTTGTATACATAGGAAAGTTAGTTGCATATGTTTATATTAACAAAATCCTAGTTCAAAATACCTTGGTAGACATCGCTGCAACCGTAAATGTTATGAGAAAATACACCATGCTTTAACATAACCTAGGTGAGATTCTGACAACTTGCAAACATATCAACTGTGAGTCCTAAGGGAGTATTGGAAGAGGCTATAGTCTCTATTGATTCATGGGAGTACACAATAGGTATCATTGTGTAATATAGACTAAATCAAGACTTAATGGGTACCTACTCATTTTAGGAAGACCTTAGCTAGCCACAATTGGTGCATATGTAAAATCTCTAGGGTAGGATACATGACCATCATAACTGGTCATTCACATAAGAAGCTTCCACTCTTCCCCTTGCCAAACCATTCATTGGTACCGAGGGGCTTCTTTGGGTAGGAAAAGATGAAGGAAAAAACATATTTTAGACCACATTGCAGCCTCTTATCATAATTGAAACAAAGCTAACAATAAAAGATACAAGTAAATATAAATTCATCTCAAATTATGTGCAAAATTTGTATTCAAGTTATGTTAAAATTGAGGAATATAATGGTAAAGAAGAAGGAAAATAGTTTTAATATTATATTGATTCAGATTAGACTTCTTGGAAAGACTTACTCATGGCTGAAGTTGAATAATATTCAGTTAAAATAGTAGAAATTTCTTCAAGTATAACTTAAAAATCAACAATAATTTGACTATTGTCTAAGAGAAACTACTATTAGATGTTCTTGCAATACGTAGTTTAACATTTGCTTGGGATTACAAAGAGAATGAATGGAATACATCCAAACATTTGTAAACATCACATTTACATCAAATTCAATTCTTTACCCATTAGACAGCCTCAAAGAAGAATGAACTTTTCTTTAAAAGACAGAGTCAGATCAAAATTACTAAAACTACTAGATGCAGGATTCATATACCCAATTTCCAGTAGTGAATGGGTGTCACCTTTGGTACCATTACCCAATAACAATGGGAAATAGAGTGCGTGCATAGATGATAGAGGGCTTAACAAGGCCACAATAAAATACCACTTTCCCTTACCTTTCATTGATCAAGTACTAGATGCTTTAGAAGGTAAAAAGTACTTTTCCTTTTTAGATGGGTTTTGTGGATATAATCAAATACAAACCAATCATAGGACCAAAACAAAACAACTTTTACTTGACATTGGGGTACATTTGTTTATAGAGTCCTTCCATTTGTTCTATGTAATGCTCCTACAACTTTCCAATGAGTTTCCATTAGCATATTTATAGAATTAGTACATGACAATGTATAAATTTGAATGGATAATTTCACTCCCTTATGGGAATTCATTCCAGGAAGCCATGACCTCTCTAAAAATGTATTGAAAATATGCAATGAGATAAATTTTTCATTAAGCAATGATAAATTCATTATGCTCATGAGTGATGGCATAGTCTTCGGGCACCTCATCTCTCCCAGGGGTGTTGAAGTAGATCCATTTAAAAGTAAACATTATTCAATATCTTCCCATACCCAAAAAAACACAAAGATGCAAGAAGGTTTCTAGTACATGTAGAATACTATAGAAGGTTTATCAAATATTTTAGCAATTTGACATATCCCTTGTTCACCCTTCTATTGAAGGATGCAAACCTCTCTTGGTCAAAATATTGTCAAAAGGCCTTTAACAACATCAAGGGAAAAATTATCTCAAGCCTTATGTTGCAAGGTCCCAAATGGGGCATTCCATTTTGCATACACATAGACACATCTAATAAAGAACCATTTGTAATTTATTTTATTAGCAAAAACCCTATATGGAATAGAATTAAATTACATTGTTGCTAAAAAATAATTTCTTGTTAGGTAAAACTTGACTCAACAAAAGAGTCAAAGATGGGTTTAGTATTGGTGGTTTACAAGCCCATGGTTTTGGGTGTCCCATGGTATTTTTTGATGGTATTGCATGTGATGAAGCCAAATTAAAGGCTTGTGGAACTCCATTTTAAATTGCCTAAATTGGTCAGTGTTGGCCTGAGAGTGGTCGTTGATGGCCAGATTAACCATGCCTTTGCCAGAGTGGTCAAGGGTGATAGATCTATTGTTGGTGGTTTTCCCAGTTTTGTGTTTCCATGGTAAAAATATTTGTCTTCATTGTGTGTGCTTGCTTATTATATGTATTTTTTCATTTTATTTTCTAACAATTGGTAAAAGAGCGTGTTGATGGTTCATGGGTGTGTGAACCATGGTAAATTATAGCTATAAAGACCTAGTAAAAATTGAGAATGAGCACATGGAAGATGCATATGAAGAAGTGATTGGTTCACTAGAAGCATCTTTTTATGGAGTTGGAATTTGATCATATTGTAAATGGGCATATGATTGTTAGACTTGGTTAGGCATGTGTACCCCTAACTTGGTGAGTCACCTATTAAAAGTCTATAGGTATATTTACGTAGATTGAAGAGGGAGGCATGTTGTACTATTCCTGGATACTCAGTTAAAACTTTGAGGGGGATTGGTGACTACGCCAACTCAATTTTAAAGGGGGAAATGTTAGGTTAAACTAAACTTGGTACGCTAGTCAGAGATGGGTTTATTATTGATGGTTTATGGTCCCATAAATTTGGGTCTCCCATGGTATTTGTCGATGGTATTGCATGTGGTTAATCTTACTTAAGGGCTTGCGGAACTCGATTGCTAAGTGCCTAAATTGGCCAGTGTTAGCCTGGTAGTGGCTGGTGATGGTCCGATTAGCCATACCTTGACGAGAGTGGTCAAGGGTAATATATCTATCGTTGGTGGTTTTCTCGGTTTTGGGTTTCCATTATCAAAATATATTCTTCATTCCTTTGCTTGCTTATCTTATGTATTTTTGCATTTTATTCCCTAACAACTGCTATCAAAGTGAGGTTCAAGGAAAATGCAAATGTCTTGAAAGATGTGGGTTCTTGTATTGAACCCAATCTAATCATATATTGGTCCATGGAAAATTAAATGAATATGGTAAAGCTCACAAATTAGAGTGATGGTTCATGTGTATGTGAACCATGGTAAATTATATCTAGAAAGGCATGGTAAAAATTGAGGATGAGCACACAGAAGGTGTGGATGAAGAAGTGATCAACTTACTGTATTGCAAGAATTTTTATGGAGTTGCAATTAATCATATTGTACATGAGCATACAACTATAATCCTTGTTAGGCATTCATATCTTTGGCTTGGTGAGTCACCTATGAAAATCTAGAGGTAGATTTAGGTAGACTAAAGAGGGGGATCTTGTTGTATTCATGGATATATGGTTAAAAATTTCAGCAGGGGTTCATGATTACCCCAAGTTAGGTTTAAAGGAGGAATGTTATGTTAAACTTGACTCGATAAACTAGTCAAATTTGGGTTTACTACTGGCGGTTTACGAGCTCCTGGTTTTGGGTGTCCCATGGTATTTCATGTGATGAAGCCTACTTAAGAGCTTGAGTGACTCTCTTATAAATTTCTTGTGGGTGGTTAGTGCCATTCTTCTTTATTGTGTGTGTGCTTGCTTATTATATGTATTTTTTAATTTTATTTCCTATTACATTTCTTGCTATTAACATGTTTAGACTTTAGACCCTACATCCATTACATCCCTAGATATCCAACTTTTGATCATACATGCATGCAGGAATAATTATTTAATGAACAATTTGATTTTAATGGAATGATAATTAGATGGTTGTTACCATTACAATAATTTTACTTGACAATACTTGACTAACTAGGTAAACTTAATGTTGTTGTAGATTTTAAGTCTAGGCAAACACATTGCAAACACCAAAGTTGTTGATGCTAGTTTTTCAAATGAGCGCCTATTTTCAATATCCACAATAAACACCATGGTTTGTTGATATAGCAAACTACTTAGCTACATGGATATTTGCTAGACACTTTGCTTAAGAAAACATTGCAAAATTGTCAAAAAGAGTGCCACCTATACACAAATAAAGGGCTACTTGTTTAAACTTGTACCGTATTATATACTCAAAAGATGCATAAAATACATAAAAATATATGATATTTTACATTATTGCCACAATGAGCCTTGTGGATACTAATGTCCTGCATTATTGCCACGATGAGATTATTTTACAAGGTCTTGCAAGTAGGCTACTAATGGCTAAACCTGCACAAAGACATTGAAAACAATATGTCTCCAGTTGTGATGAGTGCCAAAGGATGGACAAACCTACAAACAAAGATGAAATGTCATCCCAATTCCAATTATCATTTAACCATTTGAAAAATGGGGCTTTGAATTTATGTGGACCATTGGCCCTCCTTTAAACAAAAACAACATATATTAATTCTGCTCTTATTACTTAACCAAATGGGTAGAATTAAAAGTTACAAAGAATGGAAAGGAAGAGAAAGTAGCATAATTTATATATGAGAGCGTCTTCCAAGGCTTTGTTCCATAAAACCTTTTGGTTCTTTACTGCTTGACCTTCACGTACGTCTTCATCCCCATTTTCTTTCAAGTTCATCAAACAATTATCTTCACACAAATTTGCATATTCTTTTGTTAGATGTTTCATCTTATCTTCCAGTTGTACAGCCCGTGGCTCCTCGCCATCTCGTTCTGAGTTAAGTTCCTCAATAGAGGTGTTTACAGAATCTAAATATATGGTGCAGTGATTCTCCTCATCCATATAGTCTGTAAGCAATTTTGGTTCTGTGTCATCTTCACCAAATGTTCCTTTCAACTTCTTGAAACAATGTTGATGGGTTTTTCTTCCGCAACAGGTTGAGCCTTAAAGCAGTTCGACCTTTGCGCTCTTAGTACTTTCTCTTATTTATTTTATTCGAATATGAACTTCATGGTCCCTTTCAATTAAGAACTCCACGATACCATTCGATTTGCCGTTCATTTCTTCGTATTAATTCTCGTAATAGGTCTTGAATTCTTTGTATTTGTATGTCCATTGACATAGAACTGCTCTGATACCAATAGAACTGTTGTACGTATAGCTGAGTGCTCAATAATTTGATATATCAAGTATATAAATATAAATATTTGTAATGATAAAGATGAGTGATACAATAGGGAATGCATTGTATTTATAAGGCTCAAGATAACTCTTTGTAAGGTTCCATTTTTAACAATGCAACTTTTCCTAATATTAATATTCTAAGCTAACAATAATTATACTTCATTTTATTTTCATAACAAAACATCATGCAACTAAACACAATTCACAATAGAAAATTAACTACATACCATCCATAAGAAAATGGCCAAGTATATGTAACTAATAAAGAGTTAGAAAAACTCTCACTAGCACAAGGAAGACCAAGCAAATAAATTAACTACAACTACATGTGCATACAATACAACTTAGAAAACCATAATAGGGTTCACACCCTTGAGTTAGTATGTGGAAAAAATTAATGTTCCCCATAAAATTTGAGATACAAACATTGAGAACATATCTAACCCTAAATATAGACATATCTATAGCTCAATAAGAAAGATTACAATGAGAGAGATATGGAAGCGCTAGGGTTTTCTAAGTGTTTCTTCAAATTTCAAGTTTTCCTCTTACCCCATGGTGGCAGATGGGGGGAAAACTTCCCCAACATTTCGTGATGTTGTTGCAAGCAAGAAATTGGGACATAAAGTTTGCAACAAGCTGAAGGATGGATCTAGGAATGTATCATGCAAATCCAACAAGGGATCAAAGGAAGGGGAAAGCATCAAAGAGAAGGAGTTGTTACATAATATCCTCCTTCACACACAAAGTTTGATATTGCTTGGGAACATGGAAAATGCATACCCAAAGCCAATCAGACACCTAAATATGATATTTGCTCAAACAAAATTGGCACCTATTTCAAGTATATGAAAGATCATAGTATGATTGGGAAGTTCTTGGGCATCTGACAAATTGGAAGAGATGTGATGAAATGGATTAATATTTGGTGGAAATCCATTGGACACAATCACCTCAAGTTGGGATCGAAATATTTCTTTACCACAAATTTTTAAAATCAGGAGGACGAAGTCAAGGTATTTGATAGTACCTTACTTTTACAACTTGGTCGAGATTCACTTAAGATATTGCAAGAAAAAAACATACCTTGAAAAGGAATATTTTTCCTATGCTCTGGTCTAGATCAAGCTCTATTAGCTTCCCCAAGTATATTGGGATGAGGAAATATTGGAGGGCATAAGAAACACCCTAGGAACCTTTAACAAAATTGTATAGGAAACCAAGAAGGGGAAATACAAAACCTTTTTTAAAATATACATGTTTATGAATGTCACATAAGCTATTTTGGATTCCATATATCTTACCCGTCACGACTTTGATTTCCAATAAACACTAGAAATTTCCTTTCATTGTCATAAATGTAATGAACATGGACATAATTTTAGGGATTGTCCCCTCAATGATTTTCCAAAAGTAAATAGGGTCATGGAGGAAAAATATGGAAAAGAGTTTGTGAAAGTGTTAAGTAAAAGGAGGATAAATAAGAAGCTGAATAAATAAGAAGCAAAGAGCTTCTATGATCCAAAAGGGATTGAGTACAAAAAATTCCTTTACAATTATGGAACAAGACAATGGGGATGTAGCTGAGACAATAGATGTAACCACCAATGCTGAGACTCCATCTTAGAAGATGGTTGTACCAATGCCGATATATCAGGGAACTAAAAAAAATTATAAATTGGATAATGAGGTTCAACATTTAAATGATACAAATGAATCCACAACAGTGGTAGAGGGAGATCCAAATAATGAAGTGGAAGGGGAGGACATGGATATGGATAGAATTAACCTTCAAGGCATAACTGAGGCATGCCATCGTTAGGATTTGTAATCCATACCAAGTGAGCACATGCAATAGATTCAACAAATTCTAAGGAAGAGATCCACAAAACAACAAAAATACCTTCAGGAGTGGAAGCGGTAGGTATTGAAAGGGATAAGCTCAAGGAAACAATAAATAACCCAAGGGAGGAAAAGTGACGAGGTCACAAAACTAACCAGCAAATTCTTCAAGAAATAAGTGATTTTCTGGTTATTTTAGGCCATATTTCATAACTCACAAGCAAATAATAGGCCACCCCACCCTACTCCTCTCAGTGAAGATCAACTCATGGAATACTATAGGGATAAATCATAATGGAAGCAACAGCACCAAAAATATAAGGTACTAATGGAAACCCCAAACATACGTATATTACAAGAAACTAAATGTACTAGTTTTGTAGCTACTTCAATTTTGACTAAATGTTGTAAGAATAGTAGGACCATGGATTTGGAGGCTCAGGTTCTTGTAGGAATCCTAGATATGACTCGAAATCCATATATAATCTTGTTGGGGAACTTATTCGTAATATCCTTAAGGCCTTATAGCCAAAGTCCATGTCATTGGCTCTTTAAAGACATGCTACATAATCAAAGTTGATGGTCCTCAATATGTTAATTACAAGCTCTTATTCTTGCAAAGTCTATATGATTTAGCCACCATCATAGGAGAAGAACATGCTAGGGTTAACCTTGACTGGGGAATGAGTCAAAGGTGGTTTAGGTCTAGCACATGTTTTTGGGTCCATGGTATTCTTCCATGGTATTGGTGGCCAATGGTATTTGGTGTCCCATGGTATTGCATGTAAGGAAGTATTTATAAGGCTTGAGGATGATCCATTGTAAAGTGGCCTGGAAGTGTGTGGTGGCTAGCTCACTTGGCCTGACTTGAATGGTTTAGGTCAAGGGATATAATAGATCTATTATGGTGGTTTTTCTTGGTTTTGGGTTTTCCACGTAAACATTGTGTGTCTATCTTTAATGGTTGCTTGTCTATTTTATTTCTCTTGCAAGTAATTATATTTTAATGCTCGTTTATTCTTAAGAAATGGAATCAAAGCCATGGTTTTGCATAGAGTTGTTCTTATTGTGTTGTACTTGTTTTTTAAAAATTAATTGTGGGGTCCATGTTCGGTGGTACCCAAAACCCCAACATTTTTTGGTTCCTTGTTAAAAGTTGATTTTCTCGGGTGCTAGAAGCACAAGGTATCCCTCTTATGCACAGATAAGGGATTTTGCATCATGTGTGGAATGAACCACTAGGTAGGTAGGAGGGTGGCAAGTGTACTTGTAGCTTATATCGATGTGGATCAGAGAGGTTGATTCTTCGATTGTGGGAGGAATGTGAGATGGTTTAATCTAAGTTGTGGGACCAAGATTGATGAACCATGTATGTGAAGAGAATTCCTATAGAAATGGTGGTTATAGTGGTTGAGGACCCATGTAAACCAGTAGGTGGATTCTTTTTATATGGATATCAATGAAAATGTCGGATGTAGGTGAAAAAGGACCATGAAAGAAACAAGTAAGAAAGCGAGCATATAAAAGCGAGAGGATGTAGCAATGGATGGTGATGGTGTAGTCACCATCAAGACACATGAAAAATAATGGAGCAGTTTGCATGTAAATGGGCATATGGCTATAAGACCTGGTAAGACATGCATACCCCTAGTAACTCATAGGTAAAGTTGGGAGATAAACCTAGGTGGTAGGGGGTGTATGAGTGATTCCTTAGTAAAAATTTGAGGGGGGTTAGTGATTTCTCCAAGACAAGTTTAAAGGGGGGATTGTTAGGGTTAACCTTAATTGGGGAATGAGTCAAATGTGGTTTAGGTCTAGCACATTTTTTTTGGCCCATGGTATTTTTCCATGGTATTGGTGGCCAATGGTATTTGGTGTCCCATGGTATTGCATGTAAGGAAGTATTTATAAGGCTTCTGGAGGCTCCATTGTAAAATGGCCTAGAGGTGAGTGGTGGCTAGATCACTTGGTATGACTTGACTGGTTTAGGTAAAGGGATATAATAGATCTATTATGGCGAGTTTTCCTAGTTTTGGGTGTTCCACGTAAACATTGTGTGTCTATCTTTAATGGTTGCTTGTCTATTTGATTTCTCTTGCAAGTAATTATATTTTAATGCTAATTTATTCCTAAGAGAACACTAGATCCTTGGAGGAGATTTTAATATCATCAATTCGTTGGATGAAAAAAGAGGTGGATTTGAAGATTTGATCTTGATAGTGAGGCTTTCAAGCAGTTCATTCTCCACCTATAACTGTATGACACGGGGACTGTCAACATACTCTACACCTGAAAAAACAAGAGAGGAGGTGATCAACATGTATCTATTAGGATTTATCTCTTTTGATCTTAGAATCATTAATGTTGCCTAGATAGAGAATTGAATCATGCATTCTACCAGTTGTCTGCTCAGATCTCTAGCATCTAAGTCTATATGTAGAAATTTTAGGTGTCCCACACATAAACCCTTCTTGTTTGAATTTTTTGTTATCTCACCCATCCTAATTTCCATGAGAACATAGCTTACCCATGGCAGGAGCCCTCCATAGATTGTGGTACTTTAATGTATTGGTTTCAACAAAAGCTCAAGAAGCTTAAGCATAAAATTAAACTATGGAATAAAACCTTTTTTGGAAGCATATTCAAAGACAAGTGTGAATTGGAGGTAGAGAAACAAACAATTCTTCAAGGACTTATTGAATATCTCGTTGAGGAGTATTTGAGAGTCCAAGCACAATTGGAAGAGTGTTACAGTTAAGAATAAATACTATGGTGGGAAAAATCACATGTATAGTGGCGTGAGGAAGGTTAGCACAATTAATTTTTTTTTACAATTCCATGATTTAGAGAAGGAACACCAACATAATATATTTCGTAAAGATGCTCAAGGTAACAAATTATCTTTGCATCAAGACATTCAACAAGAATTAATTTAATTTTACAACAACCTTCTTACAAAACCTCTCTTTGATTGCTTCGTTGAAATAAGAAATATTACTCAGCATATTCCCAACCTTGTAACTCTTGAATAAATGATGGCCTTTGAAGACCTATAACCATGAAGGAGGTTGAAAATAAGGTCATGGAAGTTCCTATGGGTAAATCTCAGGATTCAATGGTTCTACCACCAATTTCTTTCATCATTGTTGACGCATTGTCAAGGACACTACAATAAATTTGACTTCAAGGGGGGCTTGTATTATGCTTCCAAAAGTCACTTTTGAGGGTGGTTTTGGCTTTGGAGGCAGTCTTTACAAAACCGCCCCTAATAGCAATGATGCTAAAAGTTTGGACTTTAAGGGGAAGTTTTGGAAGAGATCAAAACTGTCCCTAAAAGTGACTTGTTAGCACTGGAAATGAGCCCAAGGTTGTGGAAGGCTCGCTCCCCAGGTAACAACAAAACCGCTTTTGAAGAGAGAACTGGCCTTCTGCTCTTCCGAGAGGGATCTCTCACCGATTGTCGATCAATGCCAGATATATAAATACGCAAACGAAACTATAAACTGTTTGTAAGATTGGTTGAAACTAAACATAACACCATTGGGCAGTGGAGTCAAGATATATAACAAAATAATCAGAACTTAAATGCAAGCGATTCAACACAGGGGCAAGGTAGCCATTCGATTAGAGTCAATTTATATTTGTCTGGTGAGAAGGAGGAACATGAACTAACCATTAATGTAGAGCATTATGAGAAATGAATTCTACATTAAATTTGGAAGAAACTTTGTGAATACCTGAGACAACAGACGGAGCATAGCGAGTATGAATTTCGAGCTGTTATACCTCAAGTCTCAGATATGAAAGAAAACACAATGGAAAGGCAAATTGGAAATAACATTCACATAAGAAAAGGAAATGACAGACTGTAAGTGCAAACGACACAAGAATCCCTGTATGAAAAACGTCGATCTCGGTTCTATAATTATATTAAACTTCTCTTGAAAAACACACAACAAAATTACAATCGTTTCAACCTATTCTCCTTCTTCAGGAGGTATATTTATAGTATTCTGGACAACTGGAGAATATCTTCTAACAAACTCCCGATTCACATAAGACAAAAAATAAAATGCGGACTACTAGAAAAACAGGCTTAAATCCCCTCCTGCATATCCCTGATGGTGATAGCTGTGTACAAACTGAAAGAGGTTTTTGTAATTGGCCATGTTACCAACAAAAATCATGTCTTATTTTCCTCTTATTCAGCTCCATCTCCTCAGTATTTGATTTTGAAACTGATGACTCGGACAACAAACCTATTAATTTCTGGAAAAATACCCTGTGAAGATACTTTCAATTCTCCCAACCTATGATACCTGTGTAAAATATGAAGGAGTTTTTTGTATATAGGAATTTTATGAATAAAAACCTCTCTTAGTTTCTGGAAATTCAACTCCATTTCGTGGAAACAATTCTTTGAATAAGATGTCTGAAACAGTCCTTTGGAAACCCTAAAACATAGCCTGTAAAAACCACTTTGTTTCTCCTAACCCATAAGACCTAGGTAAAAACTGAGAGAGGTTATTGAACATGATCCTGTTCTTAAGATAAAAATCATTCAATTTTGTAAAATTCTTTCTGGGTTGCCGAAAACAATTGATTGAAATAACTGACTAAAACAGTCCTTTAGAAATTTGGAAATTTTCTCTTTGAAGATGACTTCGGTTCTCTCAATACACAACACCTGGGTAAAAAATGAGATAGGTTATTGGAGATGAGTATGTTGTAAAGACAAACCTCTCTCAGTTTCTCAAAATACATCTCGATTTGGCAGAAACAATTGATTTAAAATAATGACCAAAACAACTATTTTTGTAAAAAACACAACCATGCTCTACTGCTTTAATTCAGATACTGTGTTTGTGTGGATGTTCTTAATGATGGATCCTACATTTGTAGATTTAAATTTCTGGAATTTATGCACCATTATATACTGTAGCGTAAGCTTCATTGGCTCAACCACTTACAGTATAAAATTCATTTCCCAGCTATATTGTGGCCATTGAAATATGCGGGCTTTCAAATGATTTCGCAAATTGAAAAAGTTCATTATCTCGTGCAAGTTCACAGTGCGAAATTTATTTGAGCCATGGAGTTTCCTCACCTGCCAATCTGACCATCCAAACCTATCTACCATTTAACATCATTTCGCAAATTGAAAAATTTAATTGCTCCGTGCAACTTCTCAATGCGAAATTTCTTTTGGCCGTTGGATGTGAATGAGTTTGATCTAGACTGTATATCTATGTTTAATTTGTAGGAGCTTTAATTATTTTCCTTTCAACTGGAATCCATTTCTTTGTGTCTTAATGACATTACCAATTTCTCCGTCTCCGGAAATGAAAATATTATTTAGTGCTAATTTCTTCAATTTATTTATTGCAGAAATTTTACTTTAGTTAATCTCCACATATAACTAATTATATTCTCTCCACCAGTATGCGCTGATGCAAATAATTCTCACGCTTTATATTTTGCTTCCTTTTGATGAGAGAATTATCCCACATGCAAGGGAATACCTACCTGTAAACTATTTATAAACACCAATCGTTTCAAATTATACCAAGGAACAATGTGTGTATTAGTCTTGGAGAGCTTGGCGCTTGGACTTTGATAGCTGACTTGGATTGTTTGTTGATGTGGTAGGTCCATGTGTGGATGCTCTTGGTGATGAGCGGAAATATGCCAATATTTTTGTCAAAAAATTCCATTTGTAAAAGTTCATTTTCTTTTTGCTCCAAACACCTTTAGAATGTTTTTCCCTTAAAAAACTGTTTCAAATCACATGGGACAAAAACTGTGTTAACAACCGGCCTGAAATTCGAGGGGTTGGGACCCTTACCGAAATTCTGTCAAGCCCCTTTAAATCAACTGTTAAAACAGAGTGTTAACATGAATTTTGGGGGCGGTTCTAAAACCCCCTCATAGACACCTATGGGGGCGGTTCCAAATCCCCCCCAAGATTCCTTATTACAAACCTTTGGGGGCGGTTACAAACCCCCCTCATAGGTACCTATGGGGGTAGTTTCAAAACCCCTTGTAGGTACCTATGGGGGCGGTTTCAAATCCTACCCATAGGTTCCTACAAGGGTGGTTCTAACCCCACCCTAAAACTCTATATTACAAACCTTTGGGGGCGGTCTTAACAAACCCCCCCCATTAGCATCGACGCTAAAATTTTGGAATTTTAAGGGCGGTTCGAGAAGAGATCAAAACTGACACTAAAAGTGAATTTTGGGGGCGGTTCAAAAAACCCCTAAAAGTATTTATTACAAAACTTTAGGGGCGGTTATAAACCCCCCTCATAGGTACCTACAGAGGCGGTTCGAAGCCCCCCCTAAAAATCTTGACAATCCTTTGGGGGTGGTTATAAACCCCCCTCATTGTAACATACAAGGGTAGTTTTGAACCCCCATTGTAGCGACATATGAAGTCAGTTTAGAACCCCCCTCGTAGAAACATACAAAAATGGTTTGAAACCCACCTATAGTCATAATAAATCATAATAAAATATATTTTATTAAAAATATCAATATTGCAATATCATTAGGGCACGAAGGAATTAGACCTTCAACCTCCTGCTTGTAAAGCAGGCACTCTTCCATTGAGCTAGAAACCTTTAAGAATTAGGGAAAAGGGCAATATTAACACCAAGATTGCATCATTTGTAATTCTAAGAAAAGACTAAGAATCCCAACATTGTTTTTGACTTGAGAGACCTAAGGACGTAGTCTGAATGAAGGAGAAAAGAGCCAAATAAGGATGCCTCTTGTGACTTGTATCTAACTCAATAAAGGATAGACCCTTTGTTTAAAGGAGGCAATCCTCAAAATACACTATAGACATAGGAGATGAGTTCTTGGTGCTCAAGTGTCATGTGGAGCCGACTAGTTCTATTCTAAATGGATGAGCATAAGAATTGCAACTTATCATCTGGTATCAAATATTAACAAATTGTCTTAATACAAAAACAAAGAATTATATAGAAGGCATATGTAATAAGTACAATAATTCCTTAGTTTAATCAGATGATAATCTAGTGTTAAGAAAACAAAGGATACATTTGGCTAATCTCCTTGAGATCTTTATGAACTTACAATGATTGTAGATCCAATTATATATATATTTGGGTAAACCACAAATGAGAAAAATTTCAAAGTTGCTTACCATGTGTACCACCCAAGCTCTATGTTGAGTTGTAACTTTCATTTGAGAAAGAAGCTTCTAACATGGATAATGGACTAGGCTAATCACAGTCTTCACTGTAAATAGTCCCTGCAACACCTTCAAAATCATCCATGTTTGTATAACCAACCCTACCTCGAGAAGAAATATGGCTAGGTCTAGATAATCCTCTAGTCTGTCCATTGTCAGTAAGGTTGTTTACCTTGTCTACCACCTAAAAGTTGCTTTATACTGTTAAAGAATGTTCACAAAATAGTTGCAAATTTCAGTAATTTTATTTGACATCCAGCTGTGTAAGCAATCAACTTATGGCCTCCAAACTACCATTCAAATTATTATGCATGATTACTCAGCTCAAATAAAATTGATGAATAGTTTTGAAGGCTTGACATATTCATGGTATGCAGAAGCTCCCCACATACTTAAATACAGAGAATAGAATGTCGAATGAATAATTTACAAAGCACACTACTAGATAAGGTTTTGTAAATGGGATAACAATCTAACTGGGCTTGACTAGGGGAAAATCTACATGGTTAAGTGCACTTAGGCTAGGTGTCTTAGGATGGATGACCTTCCCAAGAAGTCATGGTTAACAGGTGCAAGTCCTGATCTTCAATACAAGAAGGCTAAGTTTCTACCAAACTAATTAAGGAAGGATCAATCTTGTGCAATCTTGAAATATCTACAATTGCACCCATTATCTTATTACTTTCTGCAATTTCCAATTTTGCAGAAGAAGTAGAATCACATAGTTCTGCATCAACATCTAGTTCTTGGTTCTCAAGTGTCATGTAGAGCTAGTTAGTTATATTTTGAATGGATGAGCATAAGAATTGCAAGTTATCATTTGGTATCAAAGGTTAACAAATTGTCTTAGCACAAAAACAAAGACTTAGATAGAGGGAAATTGTAATAAGCATAATAATTCCTTAGACGAGACTCTAGATAAGTAGAAATTCCTACGACAGAATGAACATTGAGATCTAGGACACTGGCTACACAACGTTGAAATTGGTATTTATGACAAGAGCAACTAACAACACTCTAGAGCCAATCGTTGAGTTTCTAAATCAACTTTGGGTGATAGGAAACATAATATAGCCGATGAAAGCATGATCTCAAACTCTTGTTTGTAGCACATGTACTCTGCTTTTCACATGACAACTAAAAAAGGACAAGACATTTTGTTAAAAAAAGGTCTAGTGTGATGCTTCGGTTGTGTTCTCTGTTGTTTCCATATTAGACATGGTTAATTGTATGGGCCATTATGACTATAAGCTCTATTTGCATACATATCTTATTTTTACAACTATTTCCAAAGATGGGTGGTGGAAGCATCCTATCTTCCTACATACATGCATCCATGTATACAATTTTGTACCAAATAAAACATTGAACTAACTCTAGGGCCACTGTGTGGACATTTTTATTGTTATATACATCTTTATAAGAAATAAAGATGTGCAATTATTAGGGTCACGATTCATTCTAATCTCAAGTTTGAAGTAAACTTAAAACCTCTATTATGCTTATTCAACCTGTTTAGTTTCTAACATTAGGCAGGTAGAAAATTTACAAAGAATCATGGGACTCAATGCCACCTCTCTCATGTTTCTTTGTGTTAAAACGAAAATGTTCACATAATGGTAAGAAGTTAAGTGAGTATATTGTTTTAAGAGAATCCTATATGTGGCTTCTTGGGAAAATTACTGAAGGAGATTGGTGCATTATACAATGTGCTCCATGAAATTTTGATTCTAAAATATATGCAGGTTCCATACATATAACTACAATTACTAATTGTCCTTAATCCTCAACGCAATCTTATAAACTCAAACAATTTCTGGGAAAATTAATCCTTGGAATTCTTAATTTTAGTCGCTAATTTCTGGTCCATGGATGTAGTTTATACAATCCCTTTAATGAGCATAAGACAAATAAATTATCTTGCAGATATTTAAAAGTGGATTTATTGTTGGTTTGAATTGCTATATGTTTAGTTCAATTTGATAGTTTAATTGTGCAAGTTGTTCATAATTGTTGTTTCCAACAGTTTTTTTTCCAACAATTAAAACTGGAACAACTCATTAACATGGCAAACAAATACACACATCCCTCTGCATCGATTCATGTGGAACAATTCTCAATTTTTATTTTTCCTTTCTATCAGCGATCATAATAAATTGTTGGAGTTAAAGAGAAAGTTGGAATTCAGAGAATTGATGTACATCATGACAGGTATGGGTGGTGATATCCGTGAAATTTGTTCATAATTGTTGTTTCCAACAGAGTTTTCTCCAACAATCAAAACTATAACGACTCGTTAACATCGCAAACAGATACACGCATCCCGCTACATGGACTCATGTGGAACAATTCTCAATTTTTATTTTTCCTCTATATTAACGATTGTAATAAATTATTGGAGTTAAAGAAAAAGATAGAATTTAGAGAATTGATATACAACATGACATGTATGAGTGGTGATATTACATAATTTACTATTCCTTAATAGCTAATATAGGTAAAACTCGACAAGGTGTAATAAAAGCTGCCAAAGCCAAGCTATTAATAAAATCCTGACTCCAATTTATGGAGGGCGGGTAAAGACGCATTGCTCAAGGAAATCATGGCCTCCATGGAAAAATATATGGAAATATTTGGGCATATTTTGAACATTTTAAGGACTGTAACAAAATCCCTATGGCTCGTAGAAAGGTTGCATAACATTAAGAACACCACAGAAGAAGAGATGGAAGATATGGACAAAGTTTGTTACAACTTTCTTGTGGTCTCACACAATCCTGTAACTATAAAATCCAAATCTCATATCTCTACTATGATTTCAGTAACTATGATAACCATGATGTTGATTATCATCCTCATTTTGCTTGATGTATGTTTTTTCTGGCTCAATTACACACATTTACCTGCTTGGGAAAATTATTGACTTCCTAGTAGTAGTAGTTAGAGAGCCAACTACCCTAGTTCAGATAGACAAATGGTTGTTCTATATTGATGCCCATAGTCCCCTTCCTTACCCCACCCACTAGATAGGCGTCACCTCACTCTAGCACCAACACAAGTTGCTAGGCTACTAACTCTATCAACACGTTGATGGATTCTGGCTATGATCATCTGGCAATGACTAGAGATTCAACTACCCTACCTTCTAGCACTGAACTTAGATCTATGACTGGTTAACTATGACCACTGGCTACTACATTTGTAGTTATTTCTTTTGAGATACAAGATTTTACTGAACTGCACTAGTATGCTATTAAATAAGGCATGGTTAAGCGAGAAACAAGGTTTGCGTATAAACGCCCTGCAAATGAGATGGTATTAAAAATCAAGGAAGCTGCAAAGCCTTTTGGATTCAATGTGCAAAAGTGAAAGTAAAAGGTAGAACAATAATTTCATCCATTGCAGCTAAAAATAGAATGACTTCTTCCAGTTTTACTTTCCTCACTCATTAGCATCCATGCAAAATTTCGAAGTACTTTAGCCTTAAATGTTTGACGCTTAAGAAGAACTAATTTTGCTAGGAAAGTGGATCATTATAAAGAAGGTATGTTTTTTCCCAATTTTGATGGAGTTACCATTGTTGCTTTTAGAAGAAGATGCAAGGTTCAAATACTGGAAGAAAGGGCCATTTAAATGTAGCTACAGAGGTAATAATTTAAAATATGGTACTAAAATCTCTATGACATAGAGGAAAGTTTAGTCCTGATGGAGTTTGTCTCAAGATGAATAGTATGCTAATCCTCATATTGCAATTTCTTTTGGAGTTTGGAGCTACGTGTTTTTATTTCACACATAGTTTGTATATGTATTGGAACATTAATTAGAATCATCTCTAATATGTTTTCCTTGTGCTTTAGGTGCTTGAAGTAGCTCCTTCTCTTTACATGATGGAATTTTGCAAGGCTCGAGGTGATACCTTGGAATTTCACAAGGTGAAGAGTAGTTATTGTTTCAATAAGGATGTGTGAGGTGAGATAAGGAAGGGTTTTTCAGCCAGTCCCTGATAAGCATAAGTGTACTTACAACTGGAATGTTTCCTGATAAGCATAAGTGTACTTACAACTATAATGTTTCCTTCAATGAGCACATACCCACTAGTGAGGAGCAACCTAACAAGCAATAATAAAAGTCAATGGATGTTTAAGAAGCTCAAAATGTTTTAGTGGAAAATACTCTTGTGATTAGATCTTCAATAGTTCTTGCACCTCAGCCATCTCAAATTGTATCTTTCATTTGTTTCCTTGCTCTTCTTCAGATTCTCGGTCGCAAGTTATTATTTAGAAATAATATATTGATTAACAAAGAGGTGGACACATGGCGAAGATATGAAAGATCTTACTAGCTGGGTTGGTCCTGCGCTGACACTATATATATTCCTCCAAAGCCTGCGTGAGAGGGTCTTGAAAGCTCAATCCTTCCCGAAGAGCATAGTGTGTCTGAGAATAAATATATAAATAACCCCTCCCCGATAGGAACCAATCTATAACGCCTTGCTAGGGATCCATAGAAACATAGTGATATCGTTAATCTTTTGACTTATATACACAATTATGCTAGCCAGCCAGGAAGGTGGGTTATAAAATAACATAGATAATAGATAAGAGATAAACTAATGAATCTTCATACATGAATGACTTCATGTATGTGTTTGTATCTATATTGTGCAATTTCTAGGCACAAACTGTATAACCTATGATACCCCTTTCACATCCTAAATTGTGGATAGTGTCCACCTTTTGAGCTCACGTTTGTAGAAATGGTTACACTTGTGGTGGTCCGTCATAAGGGTTGTGTCTCTTTAGTAACAAATGAATTTGGTTTGACTATGCCTTACCTCCGTCTCTTTAAAGGTTTAACCAATTTATTTGCAACTTTAGACTAATTATGTTGAGTGTTTTGTTTAAAATAGATTGGACTAAATTTGAACAACTTCTGTAATTTTTTTGACATCTAGTACCTGGTAAGTAACTTGAAAGTAAATTTATATTATATAAATTATTTTCAAACAATATTGTGATTTTCTATACTTGTTATAATGCCTTGGGAGAAACATGAAAGTAAGTTATAAGATATCGGATTGTCAATGACCTTGACGAACACTATTGGCACACTGAGATTTGTATTAAAGGAATTACTAGTTTTCTAGTCTTATAGAACTGCAAATGCATAAGTTTTGACTTATTTGACTATTATGAAATGGTGAATACTACAATCTATTCCTCCAATTCACTTCTACAGAAAAATCCTCCTTTAGGGTTGACGCCTCCAATATAACATGCCTTTTGACACTCAAACATCCATATATGGTCTGTGGTCTCCTTCATAGTGACGAGACAGAGTTGAATGAAGTATGCTGAGATAAATCCAGGGCTGAGGACAGGTTTGTCCCAATTGTTACTCCAACAAATTGCCAGATTTGTTACTCCAACAAACTGCCCAGATCTGATATATTTTGTAGTAGGTATCTATTGACTATCTATAATGCTTTATCGAATGCAATTACAATGGTCAGGTTGAATGTACAATGCTTAGAATTGCTACATGAGTGCCTAGGTTTACCTTTTTGAGGACGTTTAATACTATCTGAAGGTCTCAATGCGCCCAGAATTGTCCAAATTGAACCAGATTGCTCAAAACTTACCTCATATTTGAGAGATGATGTTTGTTTCTTAAGTTTAGGCCCCATCATTGTTGTTATTCGTCTGAAACTTGCCCAGTTTTAGAGGTTAGGCTATTGATTAAGGCTTGAAAAGTGCCCACAGTATCATCTCCCCTGTAACATAATGTGACAATACCACATAAACATAAACAGAAACCCTCCAGGTGACATTCAGATGGAAAATACAGGTTTAAAATTACAATGATATATGTTATTAAGCCAAGTCTGTGTATGGCATACTAATTGAATTTCATGTGCCATTAATATATTAAAAGACATTTCCTATAATAGTTGGAAGAAAAGGATATTGTAAAATTTGAAAAGTTAAAATTCATAAGCATAACATTCCCAAGGCCATGTTTTGATAAGAAAAAGAACAGGGTCTGGGATTAACTTACCTTGACACACTTTGAGACATCTTCCTCGCAATCATAAGAGATATTGATTGGCACAATAGGAGAAACTAGAGTTATGGGTTGAAACTGTATGTGTTCCACACAAACACTGCGCACATATGGTATTTTCATTACAGTGACATGTGCAGTAGTTCTTGAAAATACATCAGCGAAAGAGTTAATGTGATAAATAACTAGTGGGATCAAATCTACAAAACTGCTAGAAAAATTTACAAATAATGTTTATAAAATTGCATATAAACATTATACATGATAAGCAAAATCATCTTATGCATCACTTCAATTTTCCCAATGAAAATATATAATTCCTCAACTTAAGAGTTATGTTTGATTAAATCAGTCACCTAGCAAATTATTTAATTGACCTCGTGGATATATGAAAAATCTACATATTGGAACTTAGATTAAATCACTAATCTAGTGGATCAATTTAATTTGTCCCACATATACAACCTATACTTTCTCTATCAACAATTGTTGCATGGACATGCATGGAAGTTTACTAGCCAATAACCCCAAGAAGTTGCGATTTGTGGCATTGTCAATATTAATTCCATAACATATTTATCTCTTTTGATAGACTAAGAAGTGCATCTACATAACAATGGACCCCCATTCACCTAGAAAGAAAATGCATTAACAAAAACAAATAACCAATTCTTCCCTAATTAGTCAATTTTGGGTGTATATTAATAAAATCACACATGTTGGCATTCATACTGTACTCGAATTATTTGATGTTTAAACCTAAGTTAACATTCCAACAATATACTTCATTTTTTAAGTCATACAACATTTAGATCAATTTTAATAATATTAATGTTGGGACTAATAAAAATAGAGGTAGGAGAAACAAGAGGGAAAACATATGGTACCTTACAAGCCAACAAACAAAACTTTAAATGTCCATCCTGGCCTTAAATTTTGGGGAATCTAATATAGCTCCCTTCAAGAAAATGCCCCCATTTGATTACTCTTTGAGGTAGTTTTTACTCAATCTTTACATCTACTGCAACTCTTATATTGTTTCCCTCTTACCTCTTAGCATTCCGCTCTCGTCTTTGTGTAAGGATGTCTGCTTCATGCTTTGGTAGTGGAATCAATTTTTGAAGGCTAGGCCTCTATAATTTATCTAGCAATAAAATTAATTGCACCATTTTTTATAAAATATTGGGTAAAAATTATTTGGCAGACTTAAGATTTTTTTCCTTGATAAAATATAGTACTTTTATTTGTCCAAATGCTAAAATAATTTCCAATAAAAATTATTTGGGGTCATACAGAAAAAAGCTATGTTACCTTCCTTGGAAGATTTTTAGACTTTGTCTAATCAGACAACTGATTAATTTCGTGGGAGGTATCAAAACAACTGACATGAAGATTTTCTGATGAAAATAGACAGATAAAAGCAGTAATAAAACCTAACTGATACAATTTTCATTCTCTGGTAGTACACATCATTGATAAACAAACCCAAAAAAATTAAAGGTTCCAAGAATAATATTGTGAGCAACAAAATCTTATTAACTAGAATTGAAATTATCTCAAGTCAATACGACAAGGAACGACATCAAGACCCTTAGGGAAAATTGCACTAAAGTTTAAACCACACACCAAATACAAGGCCAAAACTGAGATGTGGAAAAGATAGGAAATTGTTAAGAACCCGTAACACATTATTCAAGAAGTTCGTATTTGAAATCCTTTGCAGACTAGGATTATTTCATATATAATGAGTTTGAGTTGAGCATGTCTTAGGAGTATTTATTTTCTAATACCTCATTTCATTACAAAATACACTTTAGAGTTGATAGGTATTTGTGAAGCTTAGGTCCAAGTTTCACATGCTAATGTTTTTTTCCTTGGAAAGGATGTGTATACTGCTACACTGCCACTAAGAAGATTTTCCCTACATAAAGCAGTCTCAAAACATACCAATACCATAGGAGTGCCTTCTAATGCATCACTTGGATACAAAACTCTCTACAGATATTGGCGGCGTGGGCTAGCTATGGAGCAAACCTCCCTCCATCGGACGGAGGAGGAGCAAAGTCAACGTTGAATTTGCTCCTCCTCCGTCCGACGGAGGGAGGTTTGCTCCATAGCTAGCTTATTCCGATATTGGCCCCTAGACCAGGCTGAATGCTTCAACAACAATTCAACTTAGGGCTGGTAGAATGGGGAGGAGCGCTTCTCATATATATAGTGGGGGGAGGTGATAGACGTTTTATTTTTGCAGTTTCTGTTGAATGCTGCTCCTATTACTATTTCTATGAAAAAGTTTCTATAAAAAAAGAAAACCAAGCGTGCACTCAACTTGATAGAGCCTTATGTTCGTTCAGTTGTTGATACATATATAATAGACTCAATCTCCAATAATAAGAAGTGTTAAGGAGTACTATGCTTTGTACGTGGGTCTTAATATTTCTTTCGAATGTTGCAGGTCGCTATTTTTGAAAGATTAAACCGAAACCCTCCGGGCGACATTCAGATGAAAATTCCTCATGGACTTCATAGGTATAATAACAAATTTTCTGCTAGGACTTATACATATATCTCTGCTTCGTATGTGGGTCTTAATATTTCTTTTGAATGCTGTAGCTTTAGCTTTCAACATCCCTATACCGATGCCATACAATCAGCGGGGTAACAACCTCAACATGCTGCACTTTGGCATGATATGACGTTGCTTGGTTTGAGTCACACCCAGTTAATGAGGAGCAAGAGGAGTGGGATGATGAAAAATTACCTGTTGCTTGTGGAATGTTCGAAAGGGGAAAAATTAATACTATTGAAGATGTGAATGCATTTTGAAGTGGGAGAAATCCAAGCCAAAAGGATGTTTAAATACTTTCCCTGGGAAGGATGGGTATGGGATATTTATAAAGATTGGCGTATTGGATGGAAATACCTAGAAGATGGTGATATTAAGTTTGAATATGAGATGGTGGAAATTATGTCAATTTTTTTTTCCTGAAAAATCAGGTTTGGAAGTTGTATTTTTTTACTAAAGTTGGCTGATTCAAAGTTATTTTTAAGAGACAGGTGTAGCATGTGGCTGAGTGTATCATGCATATTTCTTCAAATAAGCTCCTAATGTTTTATCATCAAGTTCCTGCTAATAGGATGACTGGAGAAGAGGGAGATGGTGTTCGAAAGGATTCCTAGGAGCTTGAGCCCGCCTCTGATTCCTTAAGAATTGATTTGTGTAAAGGCAACAAAAAGCAATGCCAGATAACAAATTCTTCCTTCTAGTAATTGCTTTCCTAGCCAGGCTTGAAGAATCTGAATGGAAAATGCACTCTCATCACTTCTGTGGCAATGAAGGATCCTTAGCATGTGCTTTAGGAAACTACAACACAAGTTACTGGAACATCTATTAATTTTTTTTGGCAGATGATTGTGCCAAAATAATTTCCATAATAGTAGCCCATCTCTGTAAATTGTATTTACTATGATTGGAAAAGGTAGTTGAGGGACAAACCTTGGCATTAAGTCATAAGTCAAAGATAATCTTACTTCTTGGTCTCCAAAAGGATTATGAAAAGTCAATATATTAACATTTTTTGGCTTTTTGAGATGGGCTGTCGTTAATTTATGCTTTTGTCTAGATCTATTTTTCACTTTCTCGAGTTTCAGATTCATCGAGGCCTGCAAAAACAAGGTGGCCATCATGTACATCTAGTTAGTGCAAACACAACTTTGCATTGCAACATTATCTTCTAAACTAAACCAACGTGTGACATGATTTGATGCATTCTTTCCAACTGTATTGGCATTTGAAAGAATTTTTTAGCATTTCGTTGCACATAATTTTTTTTTCTTGTTTCTTGATATTGAAAATAATATATAGTCAATATAATTATCTCCCAATTTTATATTCTTATACATGTTTTGGTTAGAAAGATGGTTTCTGAGGTGATAATATTTGGAGGCTTGGATGTGCGGAGCAACCCTCATGCAACAAAGTTGCTTGAAAGTTGTTGGATATTTGACGATGGATTTATTGCTAGTTTGAATTGTTATATGTTTAGTTCAATTTGAGAGTTTAATTTGAGTTTAATATGTGCAGAACAACCCTCATGCCACAAAGTTGCTTTAAATTTACAATGGTAAGTGCGCCCTCTTCTAAAATACTGGATATTCCGCTTTTTGGTTTGGTCAAGGTTTGATTGTAGTGCATTGCAGGGTGAGATTGTATTGATTGAAAGGTATTCAAGTACGTCAACCAAGGGATCAATAATATGTTATTACCCAGAGCCAAGATATTTTTGTTTTGGTGAGTTTATTGTCTCATCACAATCAACATGCAAATTATGTACATATCATACTCTCTTCCTTCCTCTCTACTTCCCATGGTTTCAACTCTTCCTCTTGGCTATGCTTGGCCAAGGATCTGACCAACCAGCCTAATTGTTTTGCACAAAAAAATCATTGGAAAAAATGTATAATCCATTCTAAAAGAAAGAAAATGCATTCTGCACATGCATTCCCATTCCAAGACCATCCAAAAATATTTTCCCTTCAAACTAAATCTCCAAAAGACAATAAAGAATCTCCTAGCTAAAGTTTGTCCTTCTCTAAAAGCTCATATAGCTACATAAAATAGTCATTTACAGTCATAGAAGTGTCTCGATAGATTACATAAAAACTGTTCAAGAAAACAATCCCTAATATAATGTTTTCAAGACTACATAAATGTCAAAAATAGGTTTGAAACAAGACTTAAGAGGATCAAGACCTCTGTAAATATCTGCACTTTCAGCTGAAGGGATGCATAATCAATATACTAGTTTGATGTGTTCAAATACTTGTCCATCCTTTGATTCCAACACTAAACAAACTCTAAGCTCAAGTTGTAAATATTTTTTTGGAAAGGCTATCAATAGTAGCAATAACTCCCACAGTCAACCCCTCTCCAAAAAAATTGAACCCAAAACTTAATGGAAATAAGCTCCAGACATATTACTTAAGTCAATTCTCTATACAATCTTAATTCCTATAAAAATTAGTTTCAATTACTTCAATCAATTCTCTTCTCTCAACAATCTCAATTCCTATAAAATGTATTTTCAATGGAGTCTTTACTTCATTATAAGTTAAGGGTTTTCACCTTTACACCTACTTATTCTAATAATTCTAATTAGAAGATTCTTATAAAATGTATTTTCAATGGAGTCTTTACTTCATTATAAGTTAAGGGTTTGCACCTTTACACCTATTTATTCTAATAGGTTAATAAGAATATTGTTTTGAAAGATATGGAAGCAACATTTTTTTAAAAACTTCAAATATTCTTCATCCTTGATTGCTCATTCTAATTCTAATTTGACGGGAAAACATATATGCTTCTTGGTTTACAGGATTATTTATTATGGGGCGTTGCATGGTTGCATAAGGCAAAAAGGAAGAAAAAAATATGAAATACATTATTAAAAATGGCATGTCACTTGGAGCTAATGAAACCATGTCTCAATTTGGGTGGGACAACAAACATGCTAGACTAAATGTTTTCTTAGCCAAGGTAAATACTATTGATCAATATATCAAATATTAAACAAAATATATCCCATCTTTTATATTATTGTTTATTTGTGATTCTCTTCCATTAAATGATTTAAAACATGTAATGATTTTATGTAGGCATTCTTTACTAACTGAAGAAAGATAACAATTTTATGTAGACATTCTTGGTCGGGAATGTAATAAGTTTACAAAATTACAAGGCGTATGCTGACAACTTTATTTTCTCTATGATACCGGAATCACCTTATTCATTGAATTTACATACACTAGGTTTAATATCGGGACAAATACTATAACATTATTCTAAACTAGTTTTCATCCCTAAGATGTTTGATTGTAAGGAAAAAATCAATAATGCATTTGTATTGTAACAACTAGACTTATCTACAAGCCAGGAGGGGGAAACATGCAAGATGTTACATCTGCTTCATTTCTATTTTTAGCTTGTGCTAGTTCTCTTAGCCACACTTCCCAAGTTGTTCAATGTGGAACTGTACCAATTACTCCTACTAGACTAAGAGCATTTACCAAGCACCAGGTATTTTCCATGATGTTATGGGAATGCAAATTTCATAATTCAATATTGTATCAAACTTTAAAATAAGTTTAGTTATATTTAGTTTAAAGGGTTAGTTTTATCGGTTGCCATCAATGTTGGGTATTCGATTAGTTTTATTGCCAACCATAAATGAGATAGACTAATGGATTTACAAAATTTCCTATTGATTTTTTTTAAAACTATCAATAGTAAACTAATATTATGGTTGATTATGTACCCAGGTGAGCTACATACTGGGAGATAATCCTCTCAATCTTTCATATATGGTGGGATACGGTCCTCACTTTTCTCAATACATTCATCATAGAGGCTCCTCTTTACCATCAATTACAAAGCATCCTAGTCACATAACTTATCATGGTGGTCCCAGATGTTTGATAACAAAAGTACTAACCCAAATATTTTGGTGGGGGAATTCATTGGAGGGACAGATAAAAATGACCAATACTCAAATATTCAGGCAAACTCTAACCAGTCTAAACCTTGCACCTACATGAATGCACCACTAGTAGGGGTGCTTGCATTTTTTAGTGGCCATCCACATTTCTAACTTCAACCATCACAAGAGTTGACAACTTTGGAACTTAGATCCTTCAAATTGCAACCATGCTTGGCTAGCATCCATTTTCATTGAGGGAGGCGTTCAAGCTATTTACCAATTGAAGAAATGGTATCATCTAGTGATGAGCTTTCCTTTGGTGATATTGGTTGTTTGATAATACCTTTTTAATGTTTCAAAGGTATTCATACATGCCCATGATTATGTGATGTGAGAAATATGTGATAAATTTGGGCAAGCCCAACTTGTGTTGGTTGGATCTGGAAGATTTTACGGGAAAAATTTAGCCCATGAGCTAATTTTCCATGTTTTTTTTTTCCAAAAAAAGATTCACCAATTAAACCATATTAAAATGATATAACTATTGAGTCCTAGCAATTCTTGTCAATGACTTGGGTTCTTTCATTTAAAATGACTCACATGTTCAAGTCATAAAAAAATTATTTTGTTTCTTTATGTGAAGTCTTGCATGAATGGAATATGGAATGGTAAACTTTCTATAAAGGACCTTGATTTACATAGTTTGATAAAAAAATCCAGAGAAGCTCCCAAGATAATTACTTACTTGAAACAACCCTTTAAGTATCACATATTGACCCCATATGCCCACTTTGGATTCAGGCACTAATCGTTCTTTTCAACCACCCCTAAAAATAATAAATCATCATTTATTTTATGTTTATTTAAAATTGGAATTTACTGTTGAAAATATCATAAACAAAATTTACATAAATCTGAATGTTTGAGTTAGTTAGCTTCAATTAGTTGTGTTAGGTGTCCACTAAGGCATGTGAGAAAATTCATTGCATTGACCTAGGTAGTATGGGCACCAAACTGTCACTTACAACCAATGGAAAATAACTTCTAAGCATAATACAATCATCATAGACATTACAAGTGTGCTCATGATGAATTTTAAGGCAATGAACAATGCTGAAGTTGGGCACTATTTGGAATGATATGGGCAATATAAAAGTTTATGGGTACCTTTTTAAGATTGTTTGGCTTCTAGATAATAGTAAGGAGGAATATGAAGCAAATATTGGCAAGGTTTGACCTACTAGAAGCCTCAGTGATAGTTTTAAATAGCAATAAATGGATTTATTTGATGGTTTGAACAGCATCCAGACCATTCCTCACTCCTCATGATGTATTTCCGAAGGATTTTTGGCACTATATTATAGATCTAGAAAGCAACTCTGTTAGTATTTATGGTCTCTATAGCATGATAGTTAATCTAAGCACCATACTAGTTTCCAATGCAATATCACAATGCTTTTTCTGATGTCTTTTGTAGCTGAGAAGAGAAACCTATGGAAGTAGTATGCAAACAACAAAGATATCAATTATGGGCATGTATCAACGTCAACAACAACAAAATAGTTAGCTCCATGTGCAACTCTATTTTCACCTTTAAAATGGCCAAAGGCTAGTATGATCTCAGGTTTCAATTCTAACAGGACGCCACTTGGTATGTGAGATAAAATTTTGACAAGGACTTATGGTGCAATAAATCCTTTACTAGCAAAATCAAGTGTCCAAGAAAGAAACATTTTGATAAGGACAGGAGAAAATCTAAGAATTCATATTCGCCAGGGGACAAAAGTGAAAGGAAGTAAATGTTGGGCGTTAGAGCAAAGGATCTTGAGATTTGACAAAAGTTGTTTTCTCTTTATTGTGTCTACCATCTTAGCGTGACATACACAAAATGTTCTGAGTGCCTTAATCCTAGATTGGTTGATCAGGGGTGTGTATTTGAAGCTCTTTTCATCATCCAATATATGTATTAGCAATTGAGGAATGGTTCGAGAAGTTTCCTATGTTTTGATATCCTATAGTATTTCCTTGGACATGATTTTGTGGTGTTTTCCTTTGTGTTATTGCAGGACTATTTTTGAAATATGGACAAAAATAAAGAAAAGAATGTGTATACAGTTAGGTTGACCAACCTATCCTAGGCCATCAAACAGAAATACAACATTTTGTAGATTTGCAAAAATAAAGAAAATAATGTGTAGACGGTTAGCTTGGCCAGCCTACCCAAAATATGTTGATGCAAACTCACTATTGAACGTTGGATGTGGGTTATCTGAGACAAATAACATGGGTGATCATTTGAACACTAGCAATGAACTCAAAATATATTTTGTTCTTAATGATCTAATCACGAGGTTGAGAAACCAATTGATATGGACCAAATATGGACCAACATGGGAAAAGACTAAATTTAGAAGTGGACGGTACAACTCACTCAAGAATACATAGAGATTGTATTCTCCAAATTTGGATGATTATTTATGGAAGAGGATCTCACTTAAGTAGTAGACTGATGTTTCCTAATAGATCTATGTGACCTTGTTAACATTAAATTTGCAACAAATTTGCAACATCAAATTCAAGTGTTAAGTTCCAAAACATTTGTGAGTACATATGAGATCAAGAGGGACTCTTCCACTTACCATCTTAATCATTAGGAATCTACGGTTCATACGTGCAATCATACTTGGAACCTTGTTGCAAATATTTGTTAATCAGAGTTGAGGATTGGATAGGAGTTTCTTGTAAGTAGTTATAGAGAAGATATTCAGAGCATAGGATTACATGCCTCCCAATACATGGTTGACAAGTTAACGAGTTGGATAGTTACATGTATAGTAGGTTCCCCATGATTGATTTTTTAGTTACATCACTTGGGACAACCAAGGGAGGTTGAAGACTCCCAAAGGGCCCTTTCAGTTTTTTGAGACTCTACTTTTTTTGGGTCACTTTCTATTTAAAAAAACTCCATATTCTTGAAAACTAATTACGTATTCAAATACCCATTTGGGATATGTGCTTGGTCCTCCTCCTAGAAATAAATATGGGTTTGATTTTTAGTAGATTCCAAGCACTCTAGTATTTTGAGAGAGCATGCTATTTTCACCTAGAGAGATGCACCCCAATTTAAATTGGCATGTAGTTGCTTTTTAAATATTTAAGTTGACTTTTCCCACACACGGAGAATTGTGCCTTAGTGGACTCCTTTCTAGGTTACACATGGGGTATTTGGAACACATGGAGAGGCTATTAGTAGCAGGAGGAGGGAGAACTAGTATGGGGATTGTCTTCTTGCTTTTGCAGAACTTAACCTTTCCTTTTTGACCGACAATTCACTTTAGTTCTTCTCCACTTCACTTCAATAGTAAATTAATCAAGAGGAAGATGTGATATTGAAGGCTCATGCATGGCTCTTAAAAGGGACCACTTTCGCATTCACACCTCACTCAAATGTACCTTGCATGGGAGATTAGTGGTGGTTTTTACTTATTCCATTTTCATATTTTTGGAAAACACCTTTTATAGATTCTCATTTGTGCCCTCTAATAAAGGCAATTTTTGTGCCTTCCATATATTACTATTTTGCCTTCTATGGAATCTTACCTCCTCTATTGTTATCAAGAGAGAGTGGGCCCTACATGGACATTTACCAATTCACTTATCGCACACCGAGGAGGAAGGCACCCCAATAGTACTAGGTTTGACATGTTTCAATTCTTTTCAAAAGACATCAGTTAAACTTGGGGGAAGGCATCCCAACTAGAATTCTATTATCAATTTCTTTATTATTTTAGTAAAATTTTGTTTTCCTCCTCCAAATTTGAGAGCTTCTCATTTTCTTCTAGTTTTTCTCCTCTCTTTTATCTCATTATTTTCTATTAATTGGGGATATATAAAGGAAGACAAAGCATCAAAGATTTGTATATTTCATTCTTATTGCTTCCACTATTCCCTTAAGAGATTTAGTTGTTGAGAGAATGTGTTGGAGACCCTTGTATTGGATGAATCTTCCATTCCAATATTATGGTTATGTCTATCCCATTCAGAGCATAGAGATTGGAAAGTAAAGACTTTTTGGGACATTAATTTGTACCCACCTTCTTGAACTTTTGTATTGTCCACAAACTCCAAGTAATAAAGATCAAATAATCCTCCTTTTGGCTGCCAACTGATGGATGCTAGTGCTTAGTAAGAATTACTTACATTTTCTTATTTTCTCTTTTCTTTTTTTTTGAGTTTCAAGTAAGTAAGATTCATATAATTTTGTTTTTCCTACTTTCTTTCTTTCAATTAAATTTGTTGGAGACTCTGTTTACAACCATTGAAAGGGGCATCCTTAAAAATTTATACCTACATGATAGCTCTATTGTTGAATGCCTTGCAAAACTTGGAGATCACCCTCTTTTTTCTGCTGGCCATACTTTTGCAGATATAGAAAGTTTTCCCTCTCTTTTATTCCCTTACCTTACATGAAAATATGACGATTACAATATTAGTCTATGGGGAGCTTCATACTCTGTTTTAATTTTTAGTATTAGTATTCAAAGAGTTATATTTGCAGTCCATGAAAAATACCAACAATTTAAAATTGACTCTTATGCCAAACCTTTCCAGTAACATTGTTTGACTACATTGAAAGTTGAAACCACAATATAAACAAGTTTAAGCTTACTTGAAAACAACCCGACGTGCAACTTCCAGATCTTGTGAATGTTCATCTGGATTGAAATAGGTATGTACAAGCAAATCATTGTCACTTTTGAATAGCTAGCATGCCATGAAAACATTTCTTTCTGTCCAAAACGAAAGGCTTCCATTATCGTTCTTGATTTGATTTTGTTCCTTGGATCTTGATTTGGAGGTCAAGTCAAGATATAAAGCACTGTTCTTATTTGAAATTGATATTCACTCATTATCCTAAGATAGAAAGCACATCAAAAACGATAAAATTCTACATAATCCAATAAAAGTATTTTTTTCCTGAAATAATATACACCTATCCCAATAACATACTGTTTTCTACTAAATATTTTGAATGACAAGAAATTGACCCAATGAGATTCTGTGATTACTTTCAACAATAAAATATGAAACATGTTACATTATTTCTCATACTTTTTCACTGACAAAAATAACAACACGAAGCCTTTTTCTTCTTGAAATGGTCAATCCTGTAAGAACTCCATAGTTTTTAATTTATTTATGGACTAATATGAGCCCTACCCCATAATAGCACTTTCCAATTAGTTCTTCACACATAAGTACGATGATCCAAAATGTTATTTAACAACAATCCTAAATCGGTGGCATTTTCAAGATCAATAGCCTATCTTCTAGTGAAAAAGCTGTTAAAAACCCGGTGATTCCAATTGTTGAGGTCTTAATTAAGAAAATTAAGTTTCTATTGCAACACATAAATCTTTGTTATGTAGACTTCCTAATAAGTTTTCCACCAATTTTGAATATTTATTTTGCAATCTTGATTTGTTATCCACATCATTTATGCCAGAACGAAGTTTTATGAGGTTGATTTTTTTAAGAAACCTTAGAATAAGCCAGTGACATGAATCCACTCTAGATAAAGTATAATACTTAGATGAAATGCTTGGATTGATAAGAAGGTGTTCTACAAATTAAAAAAGTGATACAATTGTTCTGCAATAGGATGTGCACCTCCTCTCCTTATATTTCATGAAATAGACTATTCTGTGAGACAATAACAACCAATCTAAGAGAGGGTAGCATCTTTGCTAAGCATAATGCTGCATAAAGACTTTGAAACCCTCCTTATTTGTCATTAGGATGTACAATGGTATTGAAATCGCATACAATAATCCACAGAGCTCCCAAGAAGAGCATATTATATTTGATTAGTAAGGCCCAACAATCAAGGTTTCCTTGAAGATTTGTTAGAGAAAACAAATTTACTGATCAAAATATAAAAAGACTAGTGAATTCCAAAATCTAGTTGTGCTATTGATTCTTTATTATCCATTTTGATGGTTTTTTGGGTTCCACAATATTACTAGTCATCCTGAGAAGCCAAAGGAATTGTTTGCTATACATTCACAACCCCTCCATATCGTCTTGGTGAAGTTCATCATTTTTTTAAAGTTGTATTTTGTTTTGTGGATGAGCATTATATATGGTTTCTCTAGTGTTATTTTGTGTATTAGTTACCTCTATTTGCTTATGGTATTTAACCCACAAATATTCCAAGAGACAATTTTCATACTTATTGATTCTTACTATGGGGTAAGAAGTAATCTTCAATGCCTCTGTTCCTAAGGAATCAATAAATTCATGACCTTCCTGATGTATTTTTGTTGTTGATGATTTATAGTCACTTGTCCATGTGTTAATCCTAGGAGCCTGAATAGGTTTCCATGAGTCTTTACGGCCATAGGAATAAGGGTGATCATCTGCTTGGTGAAAAATGTCTTTCTCCTCAACCTCTGCTTCCAATTCTAGATAAAGTAAAAAAAGTTGCATAAAGAAACTCAATTCCATAACACAATGTGAAACCCTTTAAGCAACAACTTGTAAAAGCTAAGTTGTGAGTTTGAAAACCACCAACACACAAATCTTCACATCAATATCAATATCAGAGCAAGTCCAAGTTTCTAGGGGACGAGACATGATCAGAGCACATAAGTGTTTGAAATGAATGTCACCACTATTGTCAGTAAATGGTCCATGCAAGAAGCCAATGTAACACAAACAAAGACCAGCCTAACAAAAAATGACAAGAAATAAACTAAATTTGAAATTAACATTCATAAGTGCCCAAATATAGGACAATTGGACTAGAGAGTAGCTGAAAATAAATTATAAAATTTATAGGTGCCACCAAAAGGAGTACCTCCATTGGCAAAAAGGAAAGAATGAATAAAAACGGTTTTAGAGAAGCCCCAACACCAAAAAAAAATGATAAAAATGATGAAAGAAGATTTTTTTTGTTCTAGCCAAATATGCAAGAAAGGAAGGTGCAAATCCTCATCATTCCCAAAATCAAGTGTAAAATCATCACCAAGTGCATGTTAGATAATGTCCTAGGGTGAATGGCCTAGAGAATGTAGCCTTGAGTAGTAATCCTTAGTGTGATTTAAGGGTTTTCAATATGAATCAAAGAGGAAGCACCTCTATGATCTAATGTTGAAGAAAAATTGATAGAAAAAAAGATAGTAATACACTTTCTAATTTCTACCCTAATAACTGGTAATTGTTGACCAAGTCCCATCCTTTATAACATAGACCTCAAAACACAAGTCAACTATTCAATAATGTGTAGAAGCATAGTATCTAGTAGGTATATGATTGTCATCATGAATAAAAGAAATAGAAGAGCTACAAACCAATAAATGTTTGAAAGTAACCACTCTTTGAACAACAAATCCAAACGTGCTAGTGACCAAGGCATAATCATCCTAAAAAATCCATGCAATGCAAATGATATCTCTAATTGATCTCATAGATTAACATGTGAAAAACATATAAAGTGCTACTTATACTCCATCCTACGTGAAGAAAAAATCCTATGTGTCCATTCCTAAAAAGGGATGTGGTGCTCAATCTCTATTCTCACATGTTCAAAACACACTTGCATTTACTAAGAGGGAAATTAAGTCCATGTGACTAATGATAACGTAACCTAGGCATGACAAACAATCAACATTAAGACTATCAATTTTTTTTATTAATTTGACCCTATTGTAATAATTTCCATGTTTTCCCCTCAAATTCTAGAACTTAACTATAACTTAATAACGCAAAGTTGAGCATCTATTTTCATTGCATTCAATGTTAAATTTATGCTTACATGTTTGTATTTATTGTAAAACTTAGGTTTCATAAAACATATCATTAAGATTCAAAGTTGCAATACATGACAAGTAATCTTTTATGCAGTGTTTCACTTCTAAAGGTGCAATTATGTTAGATAATTAGGTGTTACAATAATCATGATTCAAAATTGGATCCAAAAAAGAACGGCTTTAGGAGTGTTAAAACCCTATTTGCATGGTTGTTCACCTAAGTTTTTTCATGAGGGTTCCTAGGATCATTCGAGAGTTTTCTAAGCATGCATAGGTAATCAAATAGCAGGTTGTTATTCATAAGCCATCCATGGCATTTGGAAATGTGATTTGAGTAGTTTTCAATAGCCAAAGAGCATTTTTTTACAATATTTTTAGGCCTAGGCTTAGAAACAACAATAAAAATGGATTTTGGAACAAACATGTGCCTATTTTTTAAGCCTTTACAGTAGGAAAAAAACGCTGTCTTAAGTATGGGTTAATTATGTAGCATTTTTGGACATGGAAAGCAACATTTTTTTCACTTTAAGGTAAATTTGTGTGATGACATCAGCCCATAATCAATTCTCTATATGATTGGAGGCCTAAAATAAGAATATTTAGTCTTCTTTTGAGCCAATCTACAAGGGGCTAGAAACCAATGGTCATTCCTATCTTTCACTAGATCGAATGGAGAAAGCTAGACAATATACAGTATTGGGACATGTAGGTTTCAGTCATATTCTCAAGTTACTGCTTTTATAGATCCAGAGGATTATATTCTATTATTCTTCAATTATTGTTTTTACAGATCTAGGGCATTGTTGAAGTGCATATCTTTTCTTGTAGGTGTGCTTTATTTTTGTTATTTTGTATAGCTTTAGGGATTTTGATATTTCACTGGAGACTTTTGCCTCTAGGGCCTATAAATATTTTGGCAGTACTTTGAAATAAGGCACCAAATTTCCTTTTACTTTTGTCAACTTAACTTAGTGACCTACATCTCCCACCTTCCTAGTTTTCTTGGTTTTTCCAAAAAGAAGGTGGTGAATGCACATAACTTCCAAGCACTCAAGCTTAGGTCTTCCTTGTGGTAGTGTGGTTCCTCACTCTCACTATAACACTACAGGGTACATGTATGGCCATATGGGGTGGGGGATGAGGATAAAAATACCAATACATCTATGCCTCAAAGTGAAAATAAAATGGTAATTACTTGAACTGTGCAAAAAAGAAAAAGAAAGAACAATATAAAACTACAATGGATGCTCTAAAATTTGAATTTCAATGAAAGTTAACACTATTTTTAGTCTTGAATATCACTTATAATTATTGAGTACACAAGGTCTCATTCTTTAAGATACAAATTATCACTCTTACCTGTTGACATAATTTTGGTTGATCGTGATGGAATCCTCCAAATTGATAACAAAATGCCACCATCCATTAGGCACAAAAATCACATCCATCTCCCTAAAAGCGTATCCCATCCCATCCTTTGTTCTCATATACGAGGGGGTCAAAGCACATCAAACCGGCATGTGCTTCAGATCATCAATACTATGGTCCATGAAATCAAAGAAAGTGAAAGCTTCTCTCATTGAAAACAGTCTATGAACATCAATCTTACGACTCACTGACAGAGATTAGAAAGCATGGGAGATATTGAGAAATGAGATACTCCTTCCCAGGAAGTGAATCTCACCACCATTTCTCATAACAGTCGTCACAAAATCCTGTAAAACGAAATTAGTCTCCAACAAGAGAAGATTATTGTGCAATGTCTGTACAATGGAGAACAAATTGGTAGGAGAAAATGCATAGTTTCATCCATGAGAATCCTCTGACTTTCGGTCCTGTCTTTTGCGCTTCTTCTATGGGGAGGGTTTTTTTGAAAAATTCATTGCCTTCTTCCACATCCTCCTGGCCATGACTGTTGGATAAGTTTTCAAAGGCCAAGAATGCTTGAGCTGTATATAGGGAGAGAGCATCACAGAGCTTGGAAGTGGAATATGGTTTGTTGGTTAGTGACCATAATAGGGTTTTGAGAACATTTATTGATGTTTCTCCGCTAAATCCAGAAATTATTCCAGAGAACTTTGTAATGCTTTCCAAAAATTGTCTTCCATTTCTTGTTGCTTGTTCTGAAGCTTGGGCTTGCCATTTAAGCTTGAGCTGATCTGCAAAACAATTATGGTAATGGGAAGGAAGCGTTCATGTAGAGATTTAATAGATTTTTATTTCTAATGTTTTTTCGCTCATTTTATTCTATTTTCAACAAGTTAATGGTCATTCTATCGACCCTGGGGCAACATATTCAAATTTTATCCCTTCCTAGAAGTGTAACGTGTAAACAAAAACTGAATTTCACCCTTCCAATTAAGAAAGAGAAATTACCGTTCCAATAGAGCATGGTGCAACATCATATTCAACCTGCAACTACATCAATTAGAAAAAGCATGGGAGAGTGCTTATGGAAGTTGTAATGTAATGTACAATTTGCCCCTTTCCAAGATTCTATTGTGATGTTTAATTGATGAAATTGCATATTAAAATTTAAAAGTAAACATGGTAGACAAAAATCAGTGGAGAAAAAACTCATCCCAAGGAGAGTCCACCTAGTTTATCTAATAAATTGCAAGCCAAAACAAAAATTATTGTATTGTGATTCAAATTATTTATTGCTGTCATATTTTGAAAATAGATCCTTTGGAGTGTATGGATGACTTGTGTAACATACCTCAAATTTCAAATAAAAAAAAATTCTATAACCATATATCTGCAGGCAATTTAAATAAAAGCCTATATGTTATGAGGCATTTCAAACAAAATAGAGAGTTTAAAGCGTAACCCTGGTTATATGAAAAGTTCATCATCTCCTTGACAAAACTTAGAAACCCTTTTCCCAATAGAATAGTTTTCCAAACCAAAAACTCAAAAGGGTAAGTTATTCTTCTTTGCAAGAACCATTCTGTAGTTTCGATTTTCGGATTCCACAGAGCGGCAGGTAGAAGTCGGAAGGCGAAAAGCTGAAGGACCAAGTGATGTAACATACCTCAAATTTCAAATATAAAAAAAAATCTATAACCATATATTTGCAGGAAATTTAAATAAAAACCTATCTATTATGAGTCATTACAAACAAAATAGAGAGTTTAAAGCATACCCCTGGTCATATGAAAAGTTCATCATCTCCTTGAAAAAAATTAGAAACCATTTTCCCAATAGAATAGTTTTCCAAACCAAAAACTCAAAAGGGTAAGTTATTCTTCTTTACAAGAACCATTTTGCAGTTCTGATTTCGCGTTCCACCTTCTGCTGTGGACCTCCGAAGTCAAAAACTTCATGAAATGATCCCTTGGTCCTCCGACTTTACGCCTTCTGACTTCTGCCTTTTGCTCTACGGAATCCAGAAATTGGAACTCAACAAAACATCCACTTTGTATTTTGTCTTTTTTCCTTTCGACTCTTTCCTTTTCGCCTTCCGCTGTGGACCTCAGAAGTCAGAAACTCCATGAAATGATCACTTGGTCTTCTATATTTCTGCCTTCTGTTATAGCTGATTTCACCACTCCAGGTGAATCACACTTTGTATGGCCTTCCCCCGTCCCTCTGCAGACTCCTTAGACCCCTTGGACCATTTTTTGTCCTTTGATGTTTCCTTGACCATCCCTAAAAACATGTGAAAATTGCTATACATGAATTTTAAACCCTTAATCGTGTATATACGTTGGTTTGACCCATAAAACTGCATACATCGGGATGTGTGCATAATCCAAATCCTTTTGGAGTTTTCCTTGACATGGATCCGACTCACTTGACTCCTGGACTTCCCTATGCCTTGAGATCGCTCAGATTTGACCTTTCATTACCCCTTTGAAAAGCTATATAAGGAACTCTATGGTACATTGAAGGCATAGGAGAGAATTGACAGCAAAGAAACTATATTCCATTGTTGCCGGAACTTATGCTTGAGTCTACATCCCTTTGTCCCTTGGAGCACTTTTGTGTTCTTCCCAAGCTTGCCTTTTGCTTGTGAGCTTGCTATCGAGAGATGGAGGATTGAGGTGGTGGAGGCCCAAGTGGAGGATTCAGTTTCTCCGATTCACAGACGTGCCGACAGAGGTTGTATCCATTGTAATCTTTGATTTTCTATTAATAGAAGTATCTTTTCCTGTCCAATAATGTGTGTTTGAATGAATATTTTATCCATGGATGTTTTCAAATGCTTATACATTGTTGATTATATATGCTAGAATAGATCTAACACCAATATATATAGTATGCTTGTATTGTTTACTTGTTGAGGAAGTAATCTATCAATTCAAGCTGAAGTTGGAAAGCTCAACGAGGATCTACTTCAACCATC
>LPNX010102761.1:479865-559373 GCA_001517045.1 Pseudotsuga menziesii | reverse complement strand
GTTAGATATTTAATTTCTATTGCATATTGGAAAGGATTGATTTCTAGAGTCAAGCTGTCTGTTGTGGTACCCCAAGCCATAGGAATTTCTCTCCGTAACACCTTCCGCTGCGGAATTCGAAAATCGAAAACTTTAAGTTCCATTAATATTATTTATGGACTCTCTACATTCCGCATTCTGCATCGGTTTTCTGCACTATTGATCCTTGCGGAAAGAACCTTAACCATCAATCTTGATATGATGCGGAAATTAGAGTTCAACATTCCTCCTTGTCCCTTCTTTCCTGCTTTGCGCGTTTCGCCTTCCACAACTTCTATAAACCGTTGATCTCCTTGCGGATTTAATCCCAACCGTTGATCTAATTTCTTTTATGGATTTACAAAGAAACCTTCACGACTATCATCAGTCGTTGATCTTCCCTGCGGATGAAATATTGGCTGTTGATCTTCTCCTTTGTAGATTCCACACTGAAACCTCCGCGACTATTATCAACCACTGATCCTCTTGCAGATACAATCTTGACCGTTGATATTCTAAATTTCTAGATCAACGTTTAACTCACTCAGGCGGACTCATTCCTGCAACAAAATCCTTAGGATAAAAATTTCATGTCTGCTCTCGGTTGTTAAACAACTTGCTAGTTAAACAGTGAAATGGCTTGTTGATCGTTTGATCAGTGTCCCCACCAAATCAACAGTGGACTCCAAAAATATGAATTGCATTCCATAAAAATTTCACACACATCCAAAGTTGTTCGAAACCCACAACTTCTCCCTGCAAAATCGATGTGGACCAGCAATCTATTTTTTATTGATCTCAATCACGTATATCGATCTTAAATTCTAGTGATCAACTTCTAATTTCGTAGCCCAACCCCTCCTTTATCTTCCTTTCTCTTTCCCTTGCAAAATGTACTTATCGCCGTCGATATTCTCCAAGATCGATCTTCGCTGCACGATTAAAGGCAATTTGTTTAGGTTTAACTCGGGCATTGCTTCTAAGTGCGAAATATCTTTTCAACTGTTGATCTAATTTCTCTTATGGATCAATGTTTAACTATGGATTCAATGAGTTTGTAGTTGATTTGGGGTTTAATTCACCGTAAGTTAATTGGATCGGAAAACTATCTTAGTGCATACAACCATACCTTGATTTCGTCGACTAGACATGATTTGAGAACATTTAACCAATTGCGCTAAGTTGCTTATAGGATTTTGTATAGTTTAAATTACTATTTTCCTTTCTCTATGCAAAAAAGTTTTAACCACAATATTGAATAACTCAGATCTAAATTGTAAAAAAGCATTATAGTTCCATTCGACAATCTAAATTCGTAATGCAAAATTTAAGGCAGAAATATAGAAATCAAGTCCAAAAGGAAATACACAGCAGTAACCCCTAACACCGTGTAAAAATAGAGGGTTCAAACTATTAGATGCAGACTCATCAATTCCAAAACATTCAAGCATAACAGTAGTAAGCTAATAGAGAAAGGAACTAGATTCTACTTTGATATTCAATAGATCCAGGATTTACAAAACATGGATAATGGTTATCTAGAAATGCATAAATACTGCTGCCATGAAATATAACTGCAATTTAACATATCATATGTACATCCTACTGCATTTAAAATAATTCATAAGAAATAGAGTAGGAACCTGGCACCAATGCTGGGAAAACAAAAGTGGAGAAGTTGTTCCTCCCAACCAACTCCAAGAGCAGCCAAATTACTTGCTCCAGAACCCACGAGCCCGTTCGCTGAACCACAAGAACAATTATCTCAATGCACCATCTCTTGCATTTTACAGATGCTAATCCCCACCCAATGCTAGCCCCTGCTTCTCATGGACATACTGTTAAATATTATTTTGTGTAGGACTTGGTCATTAATGAGCCTCCTGCTCTTTAGCAACTCAACTAGGAGTACAGACTTGATTTTTGGGGATGATGCCTCCTACATCTTGATTTCTCACTCAGTGGTCTTTTCCACTTGTCCTTTTCCTCTTGTGGGTCAACAAACACTCTTTCAACAACTATATCCACTTTTGTTCCCCTTCAACATATTTTATTAAATAGGGGTGTTTTATTACAAAATGTTTTATTCTTGACCTTCCTGTCAAAGAATAATAAAATAATAATCAAAGAATTTTCCAGAAGAATTAAAAATTATTAATTCAGGGGGTATTACAACTTGCAACTTTATGAGAAAACAAATTAATGATTTATTTTCTTCAATCTTTGTCAATGTGTTCATAACTTGATAGGTACACAAATAGATAAGAATCTGTGAAATTTTTGTTTAGAATCCATGACAACTGAATCTATTGAGAGGACATAATACCATTCACAAGTATTTATCCAACGTTCTCTTGGGGTATTTATCCAATCAGTCCTTTAGCCATATTTAATTTGACATACACAAATACTAATGCTCAACTTTGATATATGCATACATGTTTTTGTCACCATCAAGGAGTTTCCAGGTTAGTCAACAATTCCACCAAAGAGTGTGGTATGTTTTGTTCTTTGATATAGAGAGATCTAGGTGTGAAGTTTTCTTTGCATTGCATCAAAATGCCCCACCTCTTGTTAGGTGGTGGATTCCCAACACTTAAGTATAGAGGAAGCACAAAACCGACGTGTCATAGTTATGTGTAGTTTCTACATGGTAGGTGAGGGATGATGTCTCAATCTACAATGACACACATCATTTGTGTGTCAAGTTCATCATATGTTAATGTGTAAAAGGGTCCATGTGAAAGTGAATTCCATGTGGCTTGATAAGGTGGCAATGACATGGCATCTACATGAGTTCCCATATGGTAGGAGAAAGACCCTTGGTGGTATTTTCTTTGAGGTTGAGAGTAAGAAGCTTCGTTTCTTCAAGGCAAATAGTGACATAAACATGTGGTGTGGTTTGGGTTACTATCAAATGATGGATCTCAATGAGGTACAACCACCTATCATGCATGCATAATTAAGAGACCAAGTTAAATCATATAACAACATTGGCGATGGCGATGACTAGAGTTTATTATGTGGATAGAGGCACCAAGGTGACAATGACAACTACAAGATGAGGGGCTTGTGCAGTTTTCTACACCCACAAGGAAGACAATGATCCCATAAACAAGACACCAAATAAGTGTCCAAAAAATAAAAGCTTGTGCAAAAAAAGAGAGTGCCAACAACCAAAATGAGCATGTAGCCAAAGCTAAGGATCACAAGGTTAGGGAATTGGAGGTCACAAAAAAGATGGACCACAACAAAAATATTGAAAAGAAGAGGGGCTATGAGACCAAAAGCCTTAAAATGAGCACAAGATGGGACAAAGAATTCCTGAAAAAAAACACAAATGGATCTATTAGTAATCACAAGAATGTACCCAAAAAAACAAGAGTGGACCTCCAAGCTCACATAACTACTGCACACAATGACATAAAAAAGACACCAACAAAAGTATCATAAAACAACAAAATGATGGCCCAAAAAACAAAATAGAGTACAGGATTTGAGAGAAAAATTTATCAACAAAGTTCACTTCCCCATTTTAAAGGGAATACCACAACCTAAACCTTTAGATCCGATGAAAATGAAATCATGTTTCAACCAAATGAATGGGAAATCACAATGTAACAAACATTTTAAATGCTGTGGAATTCATGGTTTTTCTCCACAATGAACAAATATTGTTGAAATGAACAATAAGCTTAGATATTCAAAGGCTAATAACAAGGCCTCCAAGCTATGTGTCATATCCCAAATTTTTCATTGGGTCACAATGGACTAATTACAGTTACCATATTCATGAGAGCTTTCCAGATTGATGCTAAGGGTCAAATAATTTCCAATGAGAAAAATTACTAGTTTCCTAGGTTGGGGGTGGAAGCTTTGGGATTTCGAATAAGGGGGACAATGAATGATGCTTGAAAATTAGAATGAAATAAATATTTAATAAAGGATATAAATAAATAAATAAAAGAGAAAAGTGAAGTGGCAATGGAGCATGGAGACACATTGAGACTATGGGGCCCACACAAGCTAGAATTTATGTGCCACATGGCATTCTCCTCTTGCAATTTCAAATCCATGGGAATCCTAAAGGTTATTGGATGAGTTATAAGGCTAATACACTTGAACATATGCATCATAGGTCTAATTTGGAAGGAAATTTAACTTACATGGGAGAGGAAGAGTCATTTTGGAGCTAGTGAGACACTTGGACTAGATTCCCTAGCTCTATGACAACAATGATGAATATGCTATAAAACCTATGACACAAATCAGATATGAAGGCTGACATATGAAATTTCATGTCTAAATAGAGCATCCTATAGGGATCTCATGTGATTTGGGAAAGCTCAATGGGTTCCTACTCAAATTGGGGGAAGATGGAAGGCTAGGAAAGGGAGGACACATGGAAAATCTTGAGGCCACACCCAAATTAGAATTGACTTGAGTTTGTGGATGGATTTGGAACCTTAGAAGACTAAGGATTTTTATAAAATATAGGAAGCAACCAAGATAATAGCTTTTTATCATTTGAGAAATTGTCATTTGTGAATTGTGAGAGCTAGTGGATGACTAGTTTTCTTGCCTTGGCCAATTTCGAGGGTGAAATATTCCCATCCAAGTTGGTGTTTGGAGAGGCCACTTAGGTATTTCATGGATTTGTATTTGTAGGTGTAATCTACAGGGAATTTCTTGGTTCATTCTATTGCAACACTTTCTCTCAACCATTTCCGGTTTTTATTGCATATTCTTGCTCATTGAGAGATTGCGCTCTGGGTGAGCTAATGATTTCTTTGGGGAATATTATAATGATCCATTATTTTATGTTATGATTTAAATTCTCTGTATTTAAATTTCATAAAACTCTCAGGTCGAAATGTGAAAATATTTCATGAAAAAATGTTAAACAATGAAGCAATAGTGTCATTTCCCCACTATCTTGTTGTCAACCATTGTAATGCTAATGATTTCGAATTGGGAGAAGATTTTCATTGTCCATTACTGATTGTAATAATATAAATATTATATTTTATTCATCCTCAGAAATTCTCAGCTCGAAATATCAAATGGTTGTATGGAAAAGTGATTATTAATGAGAAAATAATGACCATTTCCCCACTACATTGATGTATGCTATGATAATGCTGATTATTTTGAACGGGAGAATTTATATATGATATATTTATGATTAATGGACTTTAGTTTCATGTTCATTACTTAATCATCGGAAGCCATTTTACTCATTCTAATTGCATTGGGAGAAGATTTGGTGCCTTTTCCCCAAGGGTCGAAATTGTGATTTGGGAGCTGTTTCGGAGAGAGTCATAACAGCCTGTATAAATGGAGCCATGATGCATATGAGAATTTAAAAATTTTCCTTACACATCCCCTTCCTCTGTTCATAAATTTGAGTGACTTTGGGACCATTTGAGAAGCCATTTCCGACAATTAACCAGGGGGGAATTGGAGCCCCAATTTGCTAGTAAAGACTCGTACTTTGAACATAACATTAAACAAGTTGAAGAATTAATTGCAGCATAAAAAATCCCTAAACATAATATTTAATTTCTATTATCATTCATGTACCTTCTGAGAATATCTGGGAGCATTTGGGTCAATTTGGAGGTATAGACATCAAAACTAGTTAAGGTCGAAATTGGGGAAAAGTGGAAAAATTGGTCATTTAAAAAAAAAATTCAAAAAGGGACATTATAGTGGTATTAGAGCATGATCTTGGCACCTGATGTGGTATTATATTTATGAGGACAAGAACTTAAGGGCCACCATTATATATTGAAACCCAAAAGTGCTTTTGTTGAAGAGGTAACTATGACTAAGGATGAAAAGGGAACCTCATATGATGGTGAGGAGCTTATAAACATTATGGAACCTATATTTGAATACATGACCAAGAATATCATGAAAGGATTTGAATTGTTTTCTATCCAAATTCAGAAAAAATATATTGATTTTTAGAAAACCAAGGGGGAAAATGCATCAGCTTGCTTGAAGGAGCAAAAAGAGGAGACCCATGAACCACCTAGTTCTGAAATAGGTGAAGTAGAAGAAGTAGTACATGAAGAGGATCAAAATTCACTCCCAAGTGACTCTAGAAAATATGAAGATACATCACATGAGTATGAAGAAGTTTCTATTGAAAATACTGAAGATCATTTCGAGACACATTCTACCTTGGAAATGAAATAAAGAGCATCTACTAATGGATGTTTGAACTATGAAGGAGTACCTATTGATGGGTGCTCACAACTCTATGTTGGTGACGTAGAGATTATATTTAAAAATTTTGCTGCCATCCAAATTTCTAGTAAACATGAAAATTAAGACCTTGTAGCATTTGAAGAAGAAACAAGATCAACTTCCCCATCACCACTTGAGCTTCATGAAGTTGGTCCAAGCAAGAAGGAAGAAGACGGGGAGGTTTATTTGCAAGAGCCTCATTTTCTTGAAGGGTCCTTAAATATGAATGAATAGAATGTCTGAGAGGCCCTTAGAATACTATATGACACTAAATCATTGGTGTCAAATTCTTGTTGTAACATTTCTTCATTGGAGGATCCATCCTTCCTTGAAGACATGGAGAAGATTCAAAGAGCAATGTGCAACATTGAAGGTAATTTCATGTCTTTGATTTTTGATAGAAACAATTTGGTTCAGCTTAATGAATTCTTACTTGATGCATACTTGAAGAATAATAAGGTCAATCATAAGCTCATAATTTAAAATGAACAATTCTTGAAAAGTTGAAAGATACTTGTTTTTCCTCCTATGTTTTAGATTGTCAAATGGTATATTGTTTGGAGGATTCTCATGACATGGTGGATCATGAGAAATGTGGAAATTTGAATGTGCTTGATGTGTTTAAAGATGAAATTTAAGAGATCCAAACACTTGATGTGGTGGAAGAGGAACTTGAATTGTCTCTTGATGAAGGTTATGCAATTTTTAAATAAGAGAATGATTCCTCTACATTGGAACCGATCTATGGCAAAGGTTTCACACATTTGAAGTAGCTGCATGATACTACCCATATGGATCCTTCCAATGATGAAACCTTTGCACTTTTTGATCATTTTGGTGAGTTAGTTCATTCTCCTACATCCTACAATTCCATGTTTTGCAGCATTAGTCTCAATGATGTATGGGTGAAAGGGTTCTTTTTTATGGTGCCACATGAGGAGTATGGAACTCCTATATTTACTTTTTATGATGACATGGTTGGAGCACACTCTTATTCACATTTGCATCACCATCCTTTGTTACTTTATGATGATGCACATATACATGGTTGCACCTATGATATGCGTTTGAGTCACTTGAAGACTCATGTTTTTTCTTGCTCAACACTTGGTTCATTTGATGTTGTAGGGACTTCATCCAACACTGGGGTGAATAGATTTATGATTGGAGAATTTTTTTGTTTCCAGCCACAGAATTTGTTATATCTTTATGATTCTCTCATTCATGGATGTATGGGTGAGACTTCTTTGAGTCCTTTGAAGTCTCCTTGTTTATCTTGCTCATTATTTGGTTCAGATTTTAGTGGAGATTCTTCATTCACTTCTTGGATGAAAGAATACATGGCTGAATATTTTTATGCATATCACATCCTTTTGGAGCAGCATTATAGGACATGGGATCCTCACCTATGTCATTGGAGAAGATTTGAACGGTCACTTGAAGCTTGTATGCACTTGGCAAATGGTGGTCTACTTACTTGGAGGTATAAGCACTTTCATGATTTTTTGATGAGGTACTTCCTTGATGTACATTTTTATTATGTTGTTATGTACTTTGATGATATATATTATGTACTCATGATGTTTGGAAGAATGCATACAAGAAAATGGGATCCTGGAATTATGTTTCCTAATGGTATGGGTTGGAGAGCACTCTTAATTGTCGGAGTGCAATACAAGCAATGGGACCCTGGGATAGTTCTTAGTCCCATTGATTTCAGATTTTTGGGGAAACAAGCAGTATGGGAGATAGATTCCCCACTAAATAAAGTGATTTTAATCAGATTAGTTTAGCAGCAAGCATGGTGGTTCCTCTCTAAAATATTCATGGAATCTCAAAGTTGGGAAACTCAGTGGCAACTTCAAAGAATCATACATAAAGCAGGTTCTTCAACACCCATGTTTAAAATTGCTTGAGGACAAGCAATATTGGGAAGGGAGGATTTTTCATGTCCCAAATTTTGCATTGGGTCACAATGGCCTAATTACATTTACCATATTCATGAGAGTTTTCCAAATTGATGCTAAGGGTCAAATAATTGCCAATGAGGAAAATTACTAGTTTTCTAGGTTGGGGGTGGAAGCATTGGGATTTGGAATGAGGGGGAAAATGAATGATGTTTGAAAATTATAATGGAATAAATATTTAATAAAGGAGATAAATAAATATATGAAAGAGAAAATTTAAGTGGAAATGGAGCATGGAGACACATGGAGACTATGGGGCCCGCACAAGCTAGAATTTATGTGCCACATGGCATCCTCCTCTTGCAATTTCGAATCCACGGGAATGCTAAAGGTTCTTCGATGATTTAAAAGGATAATACACTTGTACATATGAATCATAGGTATAATTTGGAAGGAAATGTAACTTACATGGGAGAGGAAGAGTCATTTTGGAGCTAGTGAGACACTTGGACTAGATTCCCTAGCTCTATGACAACAATCACGAATATGCTATGACACCTATGACAAAAATCAGATATGAAGGCTGAAATATAACACATATTATATCTCAGGTCTAAATAGAGCATCCTAGAGGGCTCTCATGTGAGTTGGGGAATCTCAATGGGTTCCTACTCAAATTGGGGGAAGATGGAAGGCTAGGAAAGGGAGGACACATGGAAAATCTTGAGCCCACAACCAAATTTGAATTGGATTGAGTTTGTGGATGGATTGAGAACCTTATAAGGCTAAGTATGTTTATAAAATATAGGAAGAAACCAAGATAATATCTTTTTATCATTTGAGAAATTGTCATTTGTGAATTGTGAGAGGTAGTGGATGACTAGTTTTCTTGCCTTAGCCAATTTTGAGGGTGAAAGATTCCAATCCAATTTTCTATTTGAAGAGGCCACTCAGGTATTTCATGAAATTTTATGGACTTTTATTTTCAGGCGTAATCTACTGGGAAGTTCGTGGTTCCTTCTATTGCAGTACTTTCTCTCAACCATTTCCAGTTTTTATTGCATATTCTTGCTCATGGAGGGATTGCGCTTTGGGTGAGCTATTGATATTTTTGGGGAAGCTTATAATGCTCCATTATTTTATGTTCTGATTTTAATTCTCTGTATTTCAGTTTCAGAATACTCTCAGGTCTAAATGTCAAAATATTTCATGAAAAAATGTTAAACAATGAAGCAATAGTGCCATTTCCTTACTATCTTCTTGTGAACCATTGTAATGCCAATGATTTCGAATTGGGGGAAGATTTTCATTTTCCATTAATGATTTTAATAATATAAATATGATATTTTCTTTATTCTCATAAATTCTCATTTATAAATATCAAATGGTTGTATGGAAAAATGATTATTAATGAGCAAATAATGACCATTTCCCCACTACATTGATGTATGCTATGATAATGCTGATTATTTCGAATGAGAGAATGTATATATGATATATTTATGATGAATGGACTGTAATTAATGTGCATTACAATTTTCATGTTCAGTACTTAAGCATCAGAATCCATTTTATTCATTTTAATTGCATTGGGAGAAGATTTGGTGCCTTTTCCCCAAGGGTCAAAATTGTGATTTGGGAGCTGTTTGGGAGAGAGTAATAACAGTCTGTATAAATGGAAACATGATTCATATGAGACTTAAAAAATTTATCTTACACATACCCTTCCTCTTTTCATAAATTCGAGTGACTTTGGGACCATTTGAGAAGCATTTCCAGCAATTACCTAGCGGGGATTGGAGCCCCAATTTACTAGTAAAGACTCCTAATTTGAACATAAAATTAAAAAAATTGAAGAAGTAATTGGGGGGTAATAAAAAATCCCTAAACATCATATTTAATTTCTATTATCAGTCATGTACCTTCTGAGAAAATTTGGGAGCATTTGGGTCAATTTGGAGGTCTAGACATCAAAACTAGTTAAGGTCGAAATTGGGGAAAAGTGGAAAAATTGTTCATTTAATAAAAATTTCAAAAAGGGAAATTAAACTATGAGTCCATAACCAAAAAAAGGGTTCTATAAATATCTTCAAACATTATCAAGATCTCTACTAGGGTTTTCCATACAAAACATTAGAAATCTTTTGCATACAATTAAAAAAGTCTCCATAATTTCCATAGGCTACTCAACCTTTCAACAAAAGAGACAAGTTCATAACGCTCTAACACCATAACACTATGTAATTGAAATAATGAGTGGGATACCAAGGAGTGCACAAAGAAGAATAATCCACACAACAATTATTGAGACAATGACATTTTCATGGTAAACCCCTCAAAGAGGGAAGCATCCATGGAGAAATAGAGTAGTTGTATCACCACTCAAGAATGGAAGGCTTTGGAATATAGCCATCATAAAAAAATGACACTCATGATCTTAAGTTTATAAGATAGAAATCATGGACATGTGAAGTGAAAATTAAAGAATAAGAGAATTGTGTAATCACCTATGCACACGATATAATGCTTACATCACTAAAGTACAAAAATGTACTAAAGAAACATGCCAAGAAAGCACACATGAATAGTACATTAACCAAGTTGATAAAAATCAATAAGTACCAAAGAACACTGACTAAACACACAAGTAGTATATTAAACCAATATGATATATATAAACCTCATAATATATAATATCCAAGCACAACCTAGTCATTCCTTGAGATAAGACACAATTGTCAAAGAAAATAATGTTGTAGATCGAGTCTTTCTAAGGTTCGGGTCATGTCGAGGATGCAACACCAGTTATGTGGTAATGTGGTAAATTTAATGGAACATATAATGAGATGGTCCCCCCAACAATGTGGAGTTTGTAAAATGAGGCCAGATGGAAGTATGGCGAATTCAACTAAATAGATGCCCTTCAACTGAATAGATGAACTAATAAGAATCCACCATGCTTAAAGCAACAATGTGTAATTTTGTAGTATTATTGTATATATTCCTTAATTGGGACCTTAAGCAGACAATAAAAATTCAAGGCCCACAAATATGCATTCTTTGTAACAATCAAATGAAACAATGCCACATCTATTTATCCACTGCTCGTTTTTCTTGTGGGAATGGCTTCTCATTGGGTAGTCTTTTAATTTAATCGATATAAGTATATGCGAAGGTCCCCATAATTAATATGTGGAGCATTTGAATGGACTATAATTATTTATATTTATTTGAATAATTCAATCCTCCCATCTCATCTCTTCCCTCAAATGTTTCCATGTTCCAAAATATTAGTAAGAACATCCTTCCCAAAGCACCATGTCATCTCGAGACCTAAAGCATATTTTGGGGTGAAACACTAAGGATTAGGACCTAATGTAATTCGAAATAGTAAGATCTTTCCCATAACCATGCATGTTTCCTAGATGAACTCTAATGGAAAAATCGATCTATATCTCTTACACTTCTGCTTCCAAATATTGATATAAGAAGGCCATGATATGAAATTAAAGTAGTTTGTTAATACTTTTGGCTATAGTTCCTACAAATAATAACTTAGTAGGTGAATTCACAATGGGTGGATTGTGGCTTTCATCTAATTAGTCCAACTATTTGTAATCTTAGGTTAGTCCAACTATTTGTCGTCTTTTGTCTTTTTACCATGTGCTACCTTATAGATTCATTGCCTCCGCCCCATTGGTCACTTTAGTCTCCACATTACCATTGTGCCTGGTCTATGCCTTATTATAGGTATGCTTAAAGGGTCAAGTAAGGAGGGAATAGTTGAACCTAACTTAGGAGGAAGAGGTATCACAAATCTTGAAATGGACATCATATCCTTCTTGTAGGTCAACAATTCCATACGCAAAGGCTTATATGATGGCTTGGGGCACACAAATAGCCCATGATCCCTAAAGGAAACTTTCATGGATTCAAACTCTATATTTTGACTTGGATTGTGTCTAAAGTCACGATAAACATCCTCAATGTGGCAAACTCAAAATGACCATCATATCCTGATCACATGCCAAAGATACCTTTGCAAGGCCTTTGTGGTGTCCAAGGGACACAAGGATGTCTCATGAGTCTCATATAGACAAATATTATGATATAATACCCTACATTTTGGATTTGAACCACATCTTGGGAACCAAGAACCATATCTAGTGTTCTAAACTTCAAAATGAGCACCATATCCCACTTCTAGAGGGCCAATATGCTAGTTTGGGACGACACACATGGACCATGAGCTCCATAACAAAATGCTACAGTATTACAAAGTCCTATATTTTTCATTATACCATGGAACAGTCCTTAATATCCATCCTTATTGTTCTCCTCCTCAACATGGTGGCTATATCTCACATGTAGGCTAAGGATTCCCTACATAGGCCCTATGTAATGATGTGGGTTACTATATGAAGAACATGATCCCCATAGGAAAACTTTCTATTCGAACACCATGGGGTTTGGTATCAAACCATGGATTAGTGACCAAGAAGCATTCGAGATGTGACAAACCTCAAAATGGCCACCATATATTTGTCATAGGGAAAATATGGGCTAGGGCCTCATGGATGGCTTATGTAGAACCCAAAAGCCATATGTTATCGACTAAAACTCCGAATATTCACCCTGGAAAATGGCTTGTGTTGTGAGAACCATCCTTGGTGTACTAAACCTTTAAATGTGACACCATGTCATCTTACTAACATGCCAAATATTTCCTATGCATGGCCTATGTTGTGGCTTAAGGACCCACACATGGCATGTAAGGCTTAGTGATAGATTCCATGGTTTCAAAACCTAGGTTTTTGCACCATACTATGCACTTATCACCAAGAAACATAGCAAGTCTTTAGAATATTTAGATCACCACCATATCAAACTGGAGGCCTAATATTATGTATTATGGACATGTATGATTCCCCAAGTGAGGAAACATGACATGTGAACCCCGTATAAATATATGATATGGCCTAGTGCCTTTCCTTTTATCCCTAAACCATGACATGACTGACATCGAGAACCACCCGTGGTTTGTTATCTCTCAAAATGATGGAGATATCTCACTCATATGCTAAATATTTCCTATGTAGGGCATGTGTGCTTGTTTGGGGCATTACACATGACTGTGATACATAGGCGAAGCTAGGCCCTATAAGTTAATCCCAAACCATGATCTAGTTGTAAAAATATATTCATGGTGTTATACATCTCAAAATGGACACCATATCCCACTCACAAGCCAAAAAATCCCTCTGTAAGGCCTACGTGATGGAATCAGTCCCAACACAGAGTTATGGGTAATTTATGGGTAATTATGTGTAAATGAAGGGTAGTTAGGGATTTATTAGTGATCATTTAGGGGTAATTTGTGGTGAATTATGGGTGGTTAAGGGTCATTTAGTGGTAATTATTGTGTCACAAGTTGAGGTAATTAGGGGTTAATAAGGGTTCAATTATGGAGTAATTAGGGGTTAATTAGTGGTAAGTAGGGGCCATTTAAGCCCAAGGGCTTAGCTAAATCAATGGTTTCCCATGATGTTTGGAATTTAGTTAGGTTCATGGTGACATGTGCCCATTTAAAATCCTTGTGTGTGAGGAACACTACTCTACATCGATGGGCTTACTTGATAATATGCCATCTATGAATGTTTGGAATCATCCCTTGTGTTTCTCTACAATATTGTTTTCCTGTAAAAAAGTAGGGGCCATTTAGAGGTTATCAAGGGTTAATTCTTGGATTTTGTTTTTGGGTGGGGGTTTAAAAACTGCCTTGAAAATGAATTTTAGGGGGGGTGTTTCAAATCCCCCCCCAAAAGTGATGACAATTGGACTTTTTGGGGTGGCTTTAAAAAATCTGCCCTCAACAGTCCAATTCTCAAGACTATTAAGGGTATTTTTTTAAACCGCCTTGCAAAGGACCTTTATGGGGATCTTTCAACCCTCCCATAAAAATGTCATGAGAATTGGACTTTTGAGGGCAGATTTATAACAACCGTCCCCAAAAGTCCAAATTCTCATGACTTTTAAGGGGGATTTTTTTAAAACTACCTTGAAAAGGACCTTTAGGGGTTAATAAGGGTCTTTAAAACCACCCACAAAAAGGTCTTGACAATTGGAATTTTGAGGGAGACTTTGTAACCACCCCCCACTCCCCCTAAATTCCAAATTCTCATGAGTTTTAAGGAGGGTTTTTTTAGTGGATCCTTGAAAAGGACCTTTAGGGTGGATCTTTCACCCCCCTCCCCCCCCAAAAAAAATGTTCATGACAATTGGACCATTGAGGGCGACTTTCTAACAACCGCCACCAAAATTCCAAATTCTCATGAATTTTGGGGGTGTCTTTAAAACAATTGCCCCCAAAAGTTTAATTATCATGAATTTTGGGCATGGCTTTAAAACAATTGCCCTTTTGGGGGAAGTTTTAAAACAATCGCCCCCAAAAGTCTAATTCTCATGAATTTTTTTTTGGTGGGGGGTGGGGGTTCTAAAACTGCCTTCAAAAACACGTTTAGGGGGGGTATTTCTAAAACCGCCCCCAAAAATCCAATTCTTAGGACTTTTGAGGAGGGTTTTTTAAGAACCACCCCCAAAGTCCTAATTTTCTTTTTTTTTGGCGGGAGGGGTAGCAAAATTGCCACAAAAGGGTATTTTGTTATAGTGGGAGGAAGTTTGGCATCTGGTAGAGGACTCTCACTCCTCCTATGGTATACTTCCAACTCTAAATGCAACTTTTTTCACACCCAAGGAGGAAATGGATTTTGAGCCAAATAATTTTTGGCCTATTGCCTTGTGTAATTCCATTTATAAAACAATTAAAAAGGTTATATATTTTTGTCTTAATCATTTTATTCCACTTCTTATATCACCTGAATAATAGGGGTATCTTGAAGGATGTTAAATTCTAGATAGTACCCTTCTCTCCCATGAAGGGGTATGTTTGGGTCATGCTACATGCAAGTTGCTTAAAAAGTATACCTTTACATAGTGTCAAACCCCCCATATTCCACAATCAATTTGTGGATAATACCATGCTCATGGGAGCACTTACATTCCATGAAGAAATGAGATTAAAACATTTTTAGATGACTTCATGGAATCCTCCAATACCTTTATAAACCAGGGATATTACCATATGTTTTTATTTAATACTCTTATCTAGGTTTAATCTTATATTGCAAAGATATTAGGATTCCATAGGATCTCCCTTCTATCCAAATATCTAGGAGTTCCTCTTGTGGAAAATGATCTTAGAAAGGTTTCCTCAGAGGACTTAATCACCAAGTTGGAAAACAAACTTCCCTCTTGGACCTTTCACTCTCTCATTATGGCAGAGAGTCTTATTCTTCTCAACTTTTTATTTCAAGCCAGCCCCTTTTCTCTTTTAGCCCTAGAAATTGCTAAAATATCCCTCATTGTTGTTCACAATTTGGAAATTAATTCCTTTGGAGTGGTAGACGAACAACAAAAAAGTGGGCCTTGCTGGCCTGGGATAAACTATATCTCCCTAAATTGGTAGGAGGATTGGATCTCAAAGATCAATAAATGTTGACCTCAATCCTTAGAGCTAAAACTTGTTGGTGATGGTTGAAAGGGGAAAAGGACATTTGGGCCAAAAATGGAAGAAATAAATATTCCCAGAGTATGGAAGATCAACAATTCACCAAGATGGAAGGAAAATTCCCTAGTTCTCTAGTTTGAAACAATTCTTAGTAAAAGATATCTTTGATACATAATCACTACTTTCAAGAGATTCGTGATAGCACAATTTCGCTCTTTCGGGAAGACTCATGGAAGCAATTAACTAAGTTGCAGGACAATCATTGGTTTGAAGACATTGAGATTTATTTCAAACCTCCTCATCCAGTTACTATTTCACATTTTTGGAAACCAGTCTACAATATATATGTCTGACATGAATGGGACACCTACCTTGAGAATGTTTTCATTCTTGGATACATTGATATCACAGTCTTGCAAGAAAAACTGATCCATCAAAGGATCCATCATAAATATGTCCCATATATCTTGCACTGGGGATACTCCCCTTCAAGAAACTTCACTCTCAAAGAAACCTATCGACTCAAGGTAGAGTACCACCTTCTTATGAAAGAGTAGATCTAGCCCAAAATCTTGCAAGCCAACCTCTAGCCTAATGCTGCTACCTTTTGTAGTTGGTGGCTAGGAAGAAAATTTTGGCTTAGGACAATTTATTTGCAGGGAGTTTATAAGACCTTCCCATTTTCCTATTTGTTGACAAAATGAAGAGATGATAGAGCATCTTCTAAATTCATGCCTCTATAGTTCTAGGCCTATGGAACTAAGGTGTTATTATTTTTAGATGGTTAGACATAAACATGGACACCATTAATAACATTTTAATCTCTCGGTGCTCCAATGTGTTTGAAAATATCATGCTAAATAGAATGTGGCAAATGTTCCCTATATTTGTACTTTGGGAATCATGGAAGGAAAGAAATCGCCGTATCTTTAAGAATTTTGAACGTAGTCAACTTATAGTATGGGAACATACAAGGCACGATTTTATAGAAATTATCAAAATTAGTCCATGGACAATTGAAGACCTCCACTGCAATAATAGAGAAATATTCATGTGGATAGTAGGAACTTCAACCATTCCCTCTACTTGAGTAGAATAACTTCTCATAATCTATCCATCTACAGTCTGGATGAATGGTCCCCGCCTCCCTTAGAGCTTGTAAAGATAATTTTTTATGAAGCTTCAAAAGGTAATCTAGGCCCTGCTGGATTTATAGGAGTATTTATAAATTCCTAAGGACAAATCTTAAGGATCTATGAGGGATCCCTTGTAATAGACACCAACAATAGCATTGAACTATTGGCCTTAATTTAGTAACTTCATGTGGCAACACATCATGTATACTCTAGGTTCATAACTTAAGGAGACTCCCAAATAATCACAAGTATGATGCGTAAAATTTAGAATGGTACTCCTCCTAGAAATGTCTCCATTCACTGGCACGAAGAAGCTAATATAATCCATATTCAAATTGATATTCATTTTATTCCAATGCTTGTTGTTTCACATGTCAAAAGGGATCCCAATAAAGTGGTTGATCTCTTAGGTAATGAAAGAGTCACCTTGGATCACAAAGAGATAGATACATATTGGGATGTTGTTGAAAACAATTCCCTCATAAAATATTTCCATAAGTTATCCCGAAATGACCATAGCTCATCACATGGGGTGTTGCCACAAGCTTTGATGGATCATGGTGGCTCGGGAGAATTCCATGAGTCTTGGTGCCATCTTTCAAGCAGTGAAGATGACATCAATAGAATGCAAGGGAGCTTCTCTGCTGGGATGATTATTGTACATTGCAACATTACGAAGAATCAAAGGAGAGGTAACATCTTTAGCCATTCCAATTTATTGTGATGATTGAGTTTTAAAGCTTTTCTTGTAGGCTCTATCATGTATTTTATGGTCGCTTATTTCGGATGTAAAGGTTATGGTTTTTTAAAATTGGAGGGTTTACACAGTTTCCATGTATTTTGTTGTTTTGATCTACAGGGGGACTAGTTTCTTACTAGGCGGGCCTTCTAGTTTATCTTGTAAAACTAGATATGGCCACATGTTAGGCTAAACCATTAAATATCTACAACCATATACTTATAGGACAAACTAGTCTTCTTTTTGGCAAGCTATCCAAGCATAAACCCACATTCCTTTGTATTTTTTATTTTGTAACTAATAGAATGTACAACTATATTAAAAAAAACATTACAACAATTAAATGCATTGGGTAAATGTAGGCAATAGGCCTTATTCCATTTTGAAATAGTCTAGCAATGGAGAAAAAGAAGGCATGCTAATTTTATCAAAATAAAAGACTTCAAGAAATGTAATTGGGGCATTCTATATGATTCAAGGTTTAAAGACTTCAAAAGTAAACTAAAACTAGATGGACCAGACCATACAAAATTGAGACATGCTATGAAAATGGCTTAGTCAAAATCAAGACAATACTTGAGGATAAAGTGCCTATTTTAGTCAATGGATATAGGTTAAAATTCTACAAGAATCTAATGAAAAAAGAGGAGTTCCAAAATCAACTCCAAATTCAACAACTAATTTTGTTTGGAAGCAACAATGCTCCAAATATAGAATGATCACCTCAAAACATTTATAAATTCATTGAAGAAAAAAAATCCTAGTTGAAAACTCCTTAGGGCATCTAGGACACATCCTAGTTTGAAATTCTCCTTAGAGGAAAACCATGACTTGTACATAAAAATAATATACTAATAAAATACTAATGGGCAAAACATCTCCGAGGCACCATTAGGTAGGATATAAGTGAAAACTAGAATTGGCACTTCTATACTGAGAATAAAAAACAAAACAAAAATCCCTTTTCCAAGTAATTTTGGTAGTTCCAAATATATTGAAGGAGACAATGATACATTGAAATTTTGTGACCTCCCGTGGTCAGTCTTTGCAACATATTTACTAAATATCATCCCGTAGAGATACAAGCTTACAATAAGCAACTTAACAATCAATGAAAACCAAGGAGCTTCTATATCAAAGGTTTCTTGCAAAAATCAATTTGATAATAATCAATACTTTAAAGGTGAAAACTATGAGTTCTTAATGTAGAAATTGAAGCTTTGATAACATGTGGAAATACAAGATAATGAGATTGAACACAAGAGAAGTGAAGAATGATTGGATAATCTTCCATTGATTATTGATCAACATTAGTGTACAAAAATAATACATCCTTGAGAGGTAAAATTGAGTTGCTTAGGATACAACTCATGCTAGTTGGTAAAGCAGGCTTACTAAATATGATAAACCCCCATAGGTGACTAAAGCACTTTCCAAATCTGTCCAAGATCTCATGAATTGGATAAATCATGAGTGAGTGATGATGAGTGATGGAAAATATTTCTAATCATGGAATCTGGAGAGAAAATAATGGAGGATGAGTTGGCCACAAAAGATATCATTTGCCTAGTTGACTAGCTTTACCTTATCCACTGAAAAGCATGAAAACGTTGTCTAGAGGCAGAATTAGTAGGAAGGTGCAGTTTCTAATCTAGGTAGTCCAAATAGTTGGCAGAATCTATCCAAAATCAGTATAAAGGTGTTCTTGGGGTAAATATGGAAAGTATTGACCAAGTGGTGCAAGTGGAGACCAACTACCTAGTATAGAGCATAGGAAATTAACCAGAAATGATTAATTATTTTATCCTAAGTATGTAGTGGGTTTATAATATTCTAACACCCCCCTTTAAGTATGAATTTATGATGGAGTATATGAAAAAAATATCAGAAATATATATGTATATAGGGCCCAAGAACAAGGCTATGGTCACCCTTTACAATTATTTTGTCTAGAAAACTAAGGAAAGAGGCAAAACCACATGGGGAAAATCGTCCCTTAAAAAGGAAAAGGAACAATATTAACAACATGTATTCATTATGTATTTTTCTTCACTTGGACAAGCTGACTAAACTACTTCTTGAAGAATTTGATGAAGAAGTTATGAACTCCATGATCATGCAGTAGAATATCAATGTAATATTTGCAAAAAATAAATGGAGAGGCTCCTTGTAGCTTATCATCTAATGATGAAGGAGAATTATTTGAATGCCTCTTGCTGCCAAGATACTCTGAGCTAAAAACAAAATCAATAAATAAAAATAGATATGTGCATACTCCTTCCCAAAGAGTAAAAGACTCAATATAATCAGTTCCTTGTATAGCTGCAAAATGGTGAAATGGACCACATATATTCCTTTCAAACTAATGTAGAGCCTTCCCAATTCTGAAATGAGGCTGAAGAGACTCTGAAATATTATAAATGTTATAAAATGGAGTAGAAAAGACCAAATATATACTATCTTCATGAGTATACAAGGCCATAGTAGGAAAAGGTTGAGCAACCGGGTAAGACTCATGGATGAGTAAATCTGAATGGTATATGGACTTGAAATATGAACCATAGATGTTTAGAACAAATCCAAACATGTGTAATAAAAGTTCAAATATGAATAATTTCATTGATAACCAACCAATGAAAAATAAACAAGACTTGAAACCAACAGAAATAAGTGACACAGCATAGGAATCCAATAAGGAATCAACTAGTGAATTTGGGGTTTGTATATTATTATGAGTATTAAAAGGGAGGGTAAATGGTATGGATGATTTCATAACCTTCATATCAGCCTAAAAAATTACTTATAAATCAGAAACTTTAGCATTTGAATGGAATGAGGAAGAGCTGAATAAATACAAGTCAAGATCTAGTGAAAAAACAAAAGTATTGGGAGATGGTTCTAGTGGACTGATAGGCGATTTATACAAGGAAGAAACTGAGATTTCTGATTTTTATATATCATAAAATGAATCCATATCAGAAAATTGAGAAAAGGATTTAACACTGGCACCAAGGCACAGTTGTTATTACCTTGGGACTGCGCACTGTGACAATGTTCTGAGGGTTCAATAGGATTCTCTAGTTCATCCGGTACATCAGTGCTATGCTTCTCAAGCAACTGAGCCATGATGTCCATTTTATTCTTGAAACATTTCTTCTAAGCATGAAAACAATTTCTTCAATAAGAACACTTGGATGAGATCCCTTTCTTTTTGGATTTCTTCATGGAATTTGAACATTCATCAATAGGTTTTGAACCTTCATTTTCATCATCTGACTTTGGCTTCTTCTCTTTCAATTTTTGCTTTTCTTTTGACTTTGCATTCTTACTTCCTTGAATTATAAGAGCACGATATTTGTTTTTGGATATTTTAAGAGTCCCCATATTTATCAATTTGACTTTCCCTTTTTCAAGTGAATCAAAAAATGTACTCAAAGAAGGCATTTTCCAATTCAAAATAGAAAGCCTAGTAGCATGGAAAATTGACACAAAAACTGAGCATTCTAGACTCAATTTTGAAAGAATGGAAAGAATTAATTGATATTCCTTCTTATAAATCCCATATTTCTTGAGCATAAGAATAAGTGACTTGAATTTGGTGAAGAACCATTCAATGGATTTGAAACTGCTTAGACTCAATGAGATTAACTCATTCTCCAATTGATTTGCTCTTATCTCATATTATACTCCAAACAGAGAGTCAAGTTTGGTCCATACTTTGTTTGGAGTGGTCAAACCATCAAGATGAAAAATAAGATCATGAGAAATTGAGAGACAAAGCAACCCATAGGCTTCATCCATTCGATTAGGCCACTTAGCTTTCTCAACAACATCATTTGGCTCATTCTCTAAAGCCATAGAAACTTTGTAAAGACCCTTACTACGCAATAGAATACCAATCTTGGCCTTCCATTCATGACAATTGCAAGGAGACGAGATCACAGCTGAAGAAGAATCCATGCTTTGTTTTTGTTGTGCTCTTGGAGATGCTCTCTGCAATCTGCACAAAATAAACTAGAAGAAATACGTGTAAGCTCAATCAAGCTCTTCTTTCAGAGAGGGATTCGATGCTTGGTGCACTCCTTAAACTATGATAGATTGAATATCTTGATAACCTGAGAGCTCTAAAACCATGTAAAAATTGAAGCTCTGATACCATGTGGAAATACAGGATAAAGATCTAGCTACAAAATATTTCTCACAAGCATGCATAATAAAAATAGAGAGAGGAATAATGAGACTAAACATAATAAAAGTGAAGAATGATTGGAGAATCTTCCATTGATTGTTGATCAACACTAGTGTACATAAATAATACATCCTTGAGAGGTAAAATCGAGTTGCTTAGGAGACAAGTCACGATAGCTCATAAAGCAGGCTTACTAATATGATAAACCTCCATAGGTGACTAAAGCACTTTCCAAATCAGTCGAAGAGCTAACGAATTGGCTAAAGCATGAGTGAGTGATGGAAAATCTTGCTAATCATGGAATCTAGAGAGAAAATCATGTTGGTTGTGGAGCTTGATCTTCTAGATTCAGAGATGTTATTGTTCAGCTGTGTTTGTACCCTAGTTTTACTGTACACTCGTCTCAACTGGGGGGTGCAGAAGCAGTGCCCCTGAAATAATTTTTTGGGATGTTTGTTGGCCAATAGTTTGCAGACCCATGGTATTGGGTAACCCATAGTATTTTCCCATGGTAATTCCCCTATAAAAGGAAAGCATTGTAATACGACATTGTATTGTATTGTAGCATTGTAAAACAATCTTTGTGATTGTGTGAGAGAGACTTTGAGAGTGTGAAGAGGAAGTGCAATGGGGTTGTTGTAGGTTGTATCCCTTCATTTTGCTGGATGGTATAATAATAAAGGACTGGCAATTTCTATGTGGATGTATCCCATCTTGGGTGAACCAAGTTATATATGTGTCTCTCTTGTAATGTGTTTAATATTTGCATCTTGTTTAATTGTTTAATTGTTATTGCTCTGTGATCCTGTTTTTCTAACAAATCATGGAGGATGAGTTGGCCACAAAAGATAGCAGTTTCCTACTTGATTAGCTTTACCTTATCTACTTAAAAGCAGGAAACAACTGTCTAGAGGCAGATTTGGCAGGAAGGCGCAATTTCTAATCTGAGTAGTCCAAATAGTTGGAAAAATATATCCAGAATTAATATAAAGGTGCTCCTAGGATAAATATGAAAATTATTGACCAAGCAATGCAAGTGGAGTCCAACTACCTAGTCTAGAACATAGGAAATTAACCATAAATGATTAATTATTTTATCCTAAGTATGTAGTGGGTTTATAATATTCTAACACTTATGCTACAATAAGGAAGGTAAAGGTTCTCCCATCAAATTCCATATTTGAGCCATTCAACAAAAATATATAACATATTAAAGTTCAAGGCCCAAAAAAGAAATCACATCCCCATCTGAGCAACAAATAAATGCAACCAACTCAACATACAATTATGATGCACAAAACAATAATCAAGTATAATAAAGTATAAACTACTCTTTGTTAAGAAGGATAAGATATGTACGATACAATTATTCACTCCATGTTTTCTATTCTGCAATGTTACAATGAACACTACATAGTTCATTTCTTTTGAGGATCACACTCTATTGTTATCAACAACCTTCATGCATCCAATGACATATATCCAACAATCACATTACCAATCCAATTTGAATATGTTTGTAGTATTTGTACATCCACTTCAAAGAAATATACACTATTACAAATACTTGTAGTTCATTAATTCCTTTGTGTTTCCTTACTACTTAATGTTCCTATCCATTTTTTCTTTTACACGTATATTCTTCCAATCATCTTCATACATTATATACATCCACCATCATCTACATGATAACCATACCTACCATCCTTCAATATCACCCTTATCCATACCATCCACTCTTGCATGTTCCTATAGAAGTATACAAGTGCACTTTCTTTTAATACTACAAAAATATGCACACATAGGAAACAACATGATTCCCTATTTCTCAAAAATTTATACAAGTGTGACTTCCTAAAGACTATAAGATCCTACAAGAGTCCTTGTTTCTTGTATATCTACATAAGTGCACCTGTACACAAAACTACTAGTCCTACAAGATACACTATTCCAACAACACTACAAATATAAAAAATCTTGATGCTTGATAAATCCGGTGTAGGTTCTGGGTGCTCTCTTGGTGCTATAGGTTTTGGGTACTAGATGCTTGATAAATCCGGTGATCTCGGTGCTTGATACATCCGAGTCCTATAGATTCTGGGTGTTCCTTGGGTGTTCTTTGGGTGCTATAGGTATAGATTCTGGGTGTTCTCTGGGTGCTATAGGTTTTGGGTGCTTGATGCTTGATAAATCCTATGCTCTAGATGCTTGATAGATCGGGGTCCTATAGATTCTGGGTGCTCTCTGGGTGCTTGATAAATCCGGTGCTTGATGCTTGATAAATCCAGTGCTTGATGCTTGATAAATCCTGATGCTATAGATTTTGGGTGCTCTCTGGGTGGTGCTTGATGATCTACAAGAGGATAATATGTTGCATATATAGAGGCTATACGATACTACATAGGACTACAACACCAACATATAAACAAAAGGTTTGCATCATGAGTATCCAAAACCACATCCACTATGATTCAATCCATAAAATAGTTGTATCATATTAATCTAAACTAAAGCAGTCATATATTATTACCTAACATAACTCAATTCCTCATGATCACATAATATGGAGTTCAAACCCATATCCCTAGGCATGGACGTCAATCATTATATTGGAGGGCGGTGAGGACATTGACATATGCCATATGCCACAAATGAAATGAATGGAGGCTTGGGCACATTGAGTTTAAATCCAATAAGGGTGCACTTGGTGGAAATCCAAGAATAAGTGGAACAATCACATCAACTAAGTGCACATACATAAAAACTCATTTGAGCACCATCTAATTGAATTATCACAAGAGATGCGGCACTCAAAATAATAAGTGTGAGAAAATGGAAACCGCGAGTTAAGAAAAAAGAGTGTGAAGAAAGGGAGCCGAGTTGGAGAGAACACAAAAAGTGGACGTTAAAAAGATTGTTTATAATCCAATGATATTTAACTATGCATTAAGTAGAGAAAACCACGTTATTGAGGTCATAAGAAACAAAATCGAGGGAGGAGAATTTATGCATGGAGAGAATTGTTAATGTTTATGTAGCATCACAATATATTCTTAAAATGTCTTAGAAAAATTGAAAAGAAATAAAAAGCACAATTACCCCAATGAAATGGGTAAAATAACCTTAGAAGATAAAAATACAAGTCTCCTTAAAAGTTAAAATAAAATATAAACAAATAAATAAATAAAAGTCAAAGCCAACCTAATTGTGGAAATTTCTAGTGAAAAGAAGAATATAAATAAAGTGCTTTCACATTTCATTATCACAACAACAAGTTCATCTCTCTCTCTTGAGTGGTGTGCACTTCTCCATAAGGAAAAGTAGAGAAGTTCTCTCAAGCTGAAAAAAGATTGTTCTTGGGTTGTAGAAGACTATCTCTAGGTTCGCTATTGTTGGAGAGTTTTCTTCTTTGGCTCTAGGGTTTGTCTAGAGCTTGTCTATGTGATTCTTGTCTCTAGATATATTGTATCTTGAAATATTATCTCTAAGTAAGAGAAGGTTGTTGGGTTTTCTCCCTAGTGGTTTGCTAGGATAAATCTGTGTCTCTTGTGCATGGCTATCTTTCAGTGATCCTATTTATCTTATGTTTCAAATGAAATTATACCTGCTAAAGTTAAATATAACATGGTATTAGAGCTGTTATGAAAGAGGTCATTAGACAGTCTGAAAAAGAAGATTTGAAAAAGAAACTTCTAAAAATTGGCCTAAAAATTTAGGGGCCGAAAATTTAGGGGCCGAAAATTTAGGGTCTGAAAATTGGGGGTTGAAAATTTAGGGTCTGAAAATCAAGGGTTGAAAATTTAGGGTTAAAAAATTTAGGGCCTGAAAATCAGAGGATGAAAATTAGGGGTCGAAAATCTAGGGCCAAAAATTAGGGGTCGAAAATCTAGAGCCAAAAATTAGGGGTTGAAAATTTAGGGTTTGAAAATCAAGGGTCGAAAATCAGGACCATAAAATCCAGGGTCCAAAAATTAGGGGCCGAAAATTTTGGGTCCAAAAATTAGGGGCCGAAAATTTTGGGTACAAAAATTAGGGGCTGAAAATCTAGGGGTCAAAAATCATGGGCCGAAAATCAAGGGTTGAAAATTTAGGGCCAAGAAATTGCATATCTGAATCGGTTTTTTTTGTTTTGTGAAGTTCAATTTTTCTGTAGCAGATTTCAAATTTCAGATCTTAGTCTTCAGTCACTAGTCAGGATGGTTGTTGGACTCGGAGTAGAAAACATATTGGAGGGAGTTTCAAACTTCTGATCTTGGAAGAGTAGGATTCTTATGCTCCTAAATGAACATTATCTCATGGAACATATACTCTGAGATATTTCAGAGCCAGAGGGTGTTCGAGAAAAAATAATATTTAAAGAGAATGAAGCCATATCCATGAGGATTTTGATGGACTTAGTAAAAGATCATCTTGTATCTCTTATTGCAAGCCAAAACATTGATAAGAATATGTATGACGAGAAACTATAGGAGAATGAGAATCCTAGCATAATTTTGGCCCTAAAAGATCAACATAGTCAAGTGAAATTCAGAAAAGATGATTCTGTTTCTACTTATTTCTTGAAGATAGCTCAGATCAAAGATCAACTAGTAGTTGTTGATGACAGTGTCCCCAACATATATCTTGTGTTGACATCTATGATTGGACTTCCTTCATGATGGAATCCATTTATGAAAGGGATATGTGGTAGTTGCCTAGTTTTGATCAGTTTTGGTCATAATGTATTTAAGAGGAAGCAAGGGAGATTGCATCTACCTCCAAGGAAAATGAAGAAGAACTAGTTCTTGCAGCCACAATTGGAAAGAGGAGAGGAAAGTGGAACAAGGACAAGGAAGGCATAAAGTCAGGAAAAAAATCCAAAGATAAAGAAAGATAAATCCAAGCTCAAATGTTTCAATTGTGGCAAGCTAGGTCACTTTGCTATAGAATGCAGGAAGAAAGGAAAAGGAAAACACCTTGCCTCAATTGTTCATGGTCATGAACTTACTCTACAAAAGAGAAATGATGATCTTGAGGAAACTACATAAGATCATCGAAAGGAGTACTTCCTCTAGTACACTCTATGTGAGAACCAATGATTGAATTATCTCAATTTGAGGAGACTACCATTGGTGATGTATGAAGATCTAGGTTGTTGTTCCTTCAATGTGATTCCAACAAGAAAGAAGATGAATATCTAAGGAATCCAATGATCCCTTCAAGGAGGTAGAGATCAAGAGGGATCCCTTAAAACAATAAAATATAAGCATTTGTATTTGGATTATCATTTACATTTAAATTTTCATTTGATTGAATTTCATGATAATCCAACGTTGCTAACTAATTGATTGAACTTGACTTGTAGGAAAGATTATGTTCTTGGCGCCTTTGAGGAGTGTATCCCTGTGAGGGATGGTTCCAGTGGGAACATTTTCCTATGTGGAGAGTGAGTTGAGTTGATCATACTCCTTGATGAACTAATTTGAGTTGATTGTACTCCTTAATGGTTTGAGTCAAGTTGATCAGATGAGTTGAGTTGATCGTACTCCTCGATGGACTGAGTTGAGTTGATTGTACTCCTCGATGGTTTTTTATTGTACTCCTTGATGGAATGAGTAAAGTTGATCACATTTTTTGAGTTTATCATACTCATCAATGGACTAATTTTAGTTGATCATACTCCTAGATGGTTTTTGATAGTACTCCTTGATGGACTAAGTCGAGTTGATCACATGGGTTGAGTTGATTGTACTCCTTGATGGATTGAGGATTTGATCCTACTCCTCGATGGTTTTGGTGGGAAAATTCTCTAGTGTGGATAGGACTCCTTTATGGAGTGTATCCCAGTGTGGGATGACTCCTTGGTATGAAGGGACTGAGTGTGGAGCTAGGGAGTGAAGAAACCTACCAGAATAACTAAGAAAGCTTTAGGCAAGCTGCAACCTCCTTGTCCATACATGGAATAAAATTATGGGCCCTAAGGGGTGGATTGGATGTAGTCATCACTTCCTTCTTGTTGTAATGGTTGGTAAATTGGAAGAAGAGTCTTCCTAGGGATTGTAGTTACCTTTTGATTTGAGATCGATAAAGTGCTTGGAAGAAGAGTCATCCTAGGGATCACGGCCTCCTTTCGATTTTGAGATAGATAAAGCATTTGGAAGAAGAGTCATCATTGGGATTGAAGCATCCTTTCAATTTGAAGTCGATAAAGTGCTTGGAAAAAGAGTATTCTTGGTATTGCAGCCTCCCTCAGTGTTAGTCTGATAAAGTGCTTGGAAGAGGTGTCTTCTTGGGGAGTTATCCTCCTTTCGATCTAGGATTGATAAAGTTTTTGGAAGAAGTGTCTTCCTAGGAATTATGGCCTCCCTTAAGCTTTAGACTAATAAAGTGCACAAGTATGTAATCCTTAGTGGTCTAGGATGACCAAGATGATCGGGTAGATCATATATCATCTTTGGAAATACTATGTGGTTCCAATGAGGAACAGGTTCCGGTGGGAACCATTGTTATAGTAATAAGAACTTGACCAAAAGAGACCCTCCTTATGATGAATAGATGTTTGATACAATTGTGATGCTCAGATGATATCCATATATGTTCCAACATGATGATGCCTCCCTAGGTAAGGGGGAGTGTTGATGTTTGTAGCTACGTGAGGCATCCTCACTAACTAACTTGACCAAACAAAAGAACCTTCAGAAGTAAAACGGTGTTGAATATTATGCAAGGAGAATACATTCCTCACTAAGAGGGAGTTTCGATGTTTCTGTCGCATCAAAATATATTCTTAAGATGTCCTAGAGAAACTGAAAATAAATGAAGAGCACAATTACCCCAATGAAATGGGTAAAATAACCCTAGAAGATAAAATACAAGTTGACTTAAAATATAAAATAAAATATAAATAAATAAAATTCAAAGCTAGCCTAATTGTGAAAACTTCTAGTGAAAATAAGAATATAAATAAAGTGCTTTCACACTTAATTATCACAACAACAATTTCATCTCTCTCTCTCTCTCTCTCTCTCTATCTCTCTCTCTCAAGTGGTGTGCACTTCTCTAGAAGGACAAGTGGAGAAGTTCTCTCAAGCTGGAAATGACTAGCTAGAGAAGTTCTCTCAAGGTTGTTAGGTTTTCTCCCTTGAGGTTTCCTAGGATAAATCTCTGTGTCTCTTGTGCATGGATATCTTTCAGTGATCCTATTTTTTTATGTTGCAAATGAAATAATTCTACGATAGTGGAATGGATATTAACAAAGAAATATACTACTGAAGTTACAAAAATATACCAAGAATAAGATAATGTGTATGAACTTGTAGAGCTCACTACTATCCTAAAGGTCACACAAATCACCATAGAGAGTAGGGATAGAAAAAAGAGCACTTCGACATTCAAAAGGAAAGGAGTTTTAAGTCCTTTCTTGTTAGAATATTGAGAATATGCATAAACATACAACAATACATTTGCTAACATGCAAAGAAAGAATCTACTAGTCTGGCATTCTATCCATACAAGTAACAAATAATCATGTAAGAATAAGAAACAAGAGAACAATACACCAAATATACATGGTAAAACCCCAAATGGGGAAACATCCNATATATATTATGCCAAAAGGCTCCCCTTCACCTCGATTATATACCAAGAGGTATGGAAGAATTATATCCCAAAATACATGCAGGATAAATGATTTTCCATCTCTTTATATAATGAATGTTAATAGGAGAATATTTCTCCATGACGCATGTGGGATAACAAAATTTCCATGATATTAGAGTTATTTATGCCTTCCAAAGCTAGCTAAAACATTTTATGGCATCATATTAGGCATCATTACACATGCAATATTAAAATTAAATATTACAACACTCCTGGTTAATGATGACTAGGAGAACAACACATAAATGGAGGAAGATAGCATAACATTAACATTACCCCTTGATAACAAATTCCCTCATTCTTAACATACTACAAAGGTAAACAAACTTTTCTTTTGTCATAGATTTGGTGAATATACCAGTTTCTTGCTTTTATATGGGACAATACTCCAAACAAATAACACCATCCACAACAAGATCTCAAATGAAATGAGTATCCAAGTCAACGTGTTTAGTCTTGGAGAGATACACTAAATTGTATGCAAGTTGAATTGCACTCTGATTGTCACACCTTAATGTAGTAGGATACTTCTGAACCAGTCCAAACTTTGTAAGGACATTCTAGATCCACATTGCTTCTTTAGTTGCTTCCTTAGCTGCCATGTACTCTACTTCAAAAGAAGAAAGATAAAAAGTTCTCAACTTTTTATTGGACCATGAAATCAGACCTAAACCAAGCTAAAAGATGTAACTTGTAGTAGACCTTCTATCTGAATCATCCTATTCCTAATCAAAATCTTTATAACCAAGAATTGAAACTGTAGCCCTGCTAGAATAGAAAACACCATCATGCATTGTCCCCTGTAAATATATGAGAATACTCTTTATTGCTTTCCAATGAATTTCATGAGGATTTTTCCTAAATATTGAAACCACGTCGAATGCAAAATAGAGATATGGTTTGATATGTGTCAAATATATCAAACTCTGCACAAGATGAATATACAATGTGGCATCAACAAGAAGATTGTCATGATCAATAATTAAATTTACACCACATTGAAATGGCATAGGTGAAGGATTACAATCACTCACATGAAATTAAAGAAGTAAATGTGTCGCATACTTAGGTTGGGACAACAATATACCATATGCCATATGCCAAATCCATAGACCCAAAAAATAATGCAGAAGACCTAAATCGGTCATATCAAATTCATTCTTTAGATTATTTTTCATTTCCTGTATAAATGTAAGCTAGCTACCATTACTAATAATATCATCCACATAAAGTACTATTATGAGAACATCATCATAAAATTTATTCCATACATATTTGGATCAGATACGCAGGACTTAAAACCATTCTTCCAGAAATAAGCATCCATTGTTTTTATACGAAGTTTTAGGTGCTTGTTTAAGACCATATAAAGACTATTTCAATTTGCATACCACACTTGAAGTTTCATCAGTAATAAAGCCATGTGTTTGTTGAATATAAATGTATTCACAAATATCACCATTAAAAAATGCACTCTTAACATCCATTTTGTGTACTTCTCCTTGATAAGATGAAATAAGAGAAATAATAGTTCTTATTGTGCTCATTTTAGCAACTAGAGAAAAAGTTTCAGTATAGTCAATACCTTCTAGTTGAGAGAACCCTTTTGCTAGTAATCAAGCTTAATGTTTTTCAATCTGTCCATCAAAAATAAACTTTGTTTTATATATCCACTTACATCCAACTAAATTCTTTCCAGGAGGAAGAGGCATAAGAGTCCATGTCTTGTTTTTCATTAAAGTGCCATATTCAGTTGTCATTTCTTTTTCCCATTCAAGTTTATATTTAGCTTGAACATAGGTATACGGATTATATGTGGCCAATACTTTAGTCATAATAGTTAAGTCAAATATAGTTTGATGACTATCAAAAGGAATACTAATCTCAGAACCTACGGATTCAAGAGTTTTCCAAGCCCAAACAGGAAGAGGAGTGGTAGTTAGAAAAACACTAGTATATTCGAGACATTCAAGAGGATCACTTGAAGAAGAAGGTGAAATAGGATAAAGGATAGACATTGAATGTATAGAAGGGGGAATAGATATAGGAGCAACATAAGATGAAGGAAAATTCAAGACAACATGATGCTCAACGGACTTAGGAGGAGGAGAGACTTCATTTAATTGAACATATCACCTAATGATAACACCTTACGTAGATGTATCAAATAACTTGTACACTTTGTAATCCTCACAATAACCAATGAATATACATTTGTGAGACTTGGGTTCTAACTTTTTTTGTTTTTCATCCAAAATATGTGCCCAACATTCACTTCCAAATATCTTAAAGTTACTAATATTAGGTTTTCTTTCATTCCCTTTTTCTTGGAAGCAACCTACAAAATGACTTTAGTAGGGACTCTATTCAAGATATAGTTAGCACAACAGATAGCTTTAACCCAAAAATGTTTATGTAATCCTTTATAATAAAGCATACATCTAGCCATTTCAACCAAAGTTCTATTCTTTATTTCAGCTACCTCATTTTGTTAAGGTGTATAAAGAACAATATTTTGATGTTGAATGCCATGCTTAGATAAATATTCATTAAATTACCTTTTAGTGAATCCCCCCCCCGCTTATCAGTTCTCAAAGTCTTAATAATTTTACCAAATTCTTTTTCAATCATGGGTTTAAAATCTTGAAATGTACCAAAGGTTTCACTTTTATACTTCAAAAATAAAACCCAATATTTATGACTAAGACCATCAATAAAAGTAAGAAAGCATACTGCATGAGACAAAGGAGGAGTATCAAGAGGACCACAAATATCAATATGAATCAGTTGCAATGGTTCTTTAGCATGTCAATATTTACCTTTATCAAACATTTCCTTATGATGTTTACCAATAACACAACCTTCACAAACAACTTTAGTGGAATAAATTGAAGGTAAGCCAAGTACCATGTTAAACATCATTTGCATTTTATCATAATTTAAGTGACCTAATATTTCATGCCATAATTTACTTTGTTCATCAACAAGAGCAACATAGGAATAAAAAGGTTGATTTTTGCTTGAATTAAAACCAGTAAACTTATGCAATCCAACATTATGATCAACAAGACCAGAAGAAAAAAGTTTAAAGTTATGTTTGATATCTTTTAACAAATATTTATCATGCCAAGATTCAAATTTATAACATTTATGGCATGCATGATAAATAGAAAGCAACTTGACGGGAATTCCTAGAACATGAAACACATCTTCCAAAGTACCATTAGGAACATTAAAACTATCATATCCTAAAACTGAAAGATGATTACCATCACTTATAGATACTTTCTATGTTCAATGATTTTTACTGTCATGAGAATTAAATAAATAAGTTGCACTAGACATATGGTTAGAACCACTAGAATATATTATCCATTCCACATTAGAAGAATATTTACTAGGTTGAACATAATAGGCACACATGGATACCTTTTGTTCATCGAAATATTTCTTTGCTTTTGAAAGTTCGTGTCTCTATTTAAAGCAAATATTTTTAAGGTGGTTGGTTTTTCCACAATACTTACAAGGATTGTAAACTTTATTTTTGTTAGACACCATGTTAGAAGCATCGTGAAGAGGTTTATCCTTGATTATTGGGTTTATAATGTTTATTAAAACTTCTATCAGGATTATTTTTACTATGTGCCATTAGATGTTTACTATTAGACAATTGACCAGACAAAATTAATCTATCTTTCTCATTTATCAAACCTTCGCAAAAATCTTCAAAAGTTGGTTTCATAGTTCCTTTAGACAATTGAATAGCTCTATTCCTAATTTGAATGAACATATATTTTGTTCTATAAGAATAGTAAGAGCATTATCATTCTTCTTGAAATATTTACCTCAATTATTTAACTTTTCATTATAGGTTTTAATTTTACCAAGAAACAACTCTATTATATCAAAATATTTAGTGTCTAACTCATGGATTTTATTTTCAAGATAGTAAGTAGAAACATAATTACTTTTATAAAATAAAGAATCTATGGTTTTCCATACCTTAATGGGGCTATCTTCATCCTCAATATGTACATGTAGAATATACGAAAATTTTTGTCTAATGAGTCCTCTTGCTTGATCACATCAATCTTCCCATATTGACAAGTCTTTTGCATTAGTTGGTTTTGTTTGATCACCTTTAACTAATTTCCATAAGTTGTTACCTTTGAGAACATCAATCATCTTTCTCTTCTAAGAGAGTTAGTTAGATCCAAATAATGTAGGAATATAAATAACTTTTGAATTCATAGGGTGACAAAATAATGAAACCCTAAATGCAAAAAAATTAACTTGCCATAAAATAGAAGAAAAGTGAAAAAAACCCAAAAATTTCTCACTGAAATCAAAGCCTAACAACATAACAGATGGATATGGACCTTATAGCAAAAATTGGGAGTAGAGAATCAGATTCAGTAAAAAATATCGAAATAGGGGTATTCGCGTTCTCTATATTGAGTAGGAAAGAATGATTCAAACTTTGGCTTAAGTCATGGCGTAAATTTGTGCTTTCACAGACCAAAAGGTGTGAATATAATCCAAATAGCTTGAAACCTATAAAATTTTAAGAAAAGTGTGAACTAATTGTCATCCCATATAGAAACCTACAACAAAAACACAAAAAAATCCAAAATCAAACGAGATCCGTTGTAAAACAAATAGATCCTTGATAACAAGCTAGCATACAATCTATTTTAACCCAAATCTACAGAAAAAAAACCAAGAGAATCTAAAAAAAAATCTGAAAATTTATGCAAAATAATGATGAGGATTAGGGTTGAAAATATTCTCAAATGTGTAGCAAAATGTCTAGATATAGAAAATAACCACAAGGGTTTGGTAGATAGGATGACAAATCTACAAAATAAGGAGGACCCAACAAATTGAAGAATTTGTTGCATGTAAATGTTTTTCAAATTTTAACGAAGATGGTAGAACATAACAATATTGAGGATATGCATAAATATGCATCAATACATTTTTTAACATGCAAAACAAGAATCTACTAGTATATACTTCTATATATACAAGCAACAAATAATCATGTAAGAACAATAGACAAGAGACAAGATAACAATACACCAGGTATACGTGGTAAAACCCCAAATGGGGAACATCCATAGGAAAGCAGTTATTCTTTATTCTTTAGAAATATCCAATATTACAAGTGAGCTCCTCTCCACATATGCTTCACATACTTTCAACACAGATATATTCAATATGTTAAAAGGTTCTCCCTCACCTCTATTAAATACCAAGAAGCATGGAAGAATTACATCCCAAAATATATGCGGGATAAATGATTTTCCGCCTCTTTATATAACGAATGGTAATAGGAGAATATTTATTCATGATGCATGTGGGATGACACCTTTTACATAAAATTAGGTTTTTTTATTCCTTCCAATTCTAAATAAGACATCATTACACATGTAATATTAAAATTACACATTCCAACACTTATGTGTAGTCATCAGGAAATTGAAAGGGTTATGGTAATATAACTCACTTTTTTAATATATCCTCGATTATTATAATTGTAGGTAACCCTACTTGAGGAAATTCATCACCTCCATGAAGAATTTATCCATAATAGGGGCATGATTTAATAATAGATCGTGTACAAAAACCTCCAAACTATATAATAACCTAGAGGTAGTTGAGATATTTCGACATCAAATTCGCTGTAATACTTCAACATACTAAAGGGTTTTGATAATAGTGTGGCCATATAAGTTTCCCTATATTTATAAAATGTCATAGGTAAAGAATATTCTACTAAGGTAAGAGGTTAAGAAATTCAAGTGAATTAACATGTCATTGTCAATGTAATAAGATTATTAGTATATGAGGAAGTAGAGGACAAAAATAACAAAGTTAAAAGGGATAACCAACCAACACCCTGTGGTGTGGTGGTTTACCACCTCCTCAAGTATATTACCTTTGAGGAAAGGTTGAGCACGGTATATGCCTATCGCTTCAAAATCCATCAACTAAGGCACTTATTTCATTAGAAACCTAAGTAAAACCTATGTGTGACATACTTTATGCTATAATATTTGAAGGAGATGAGTTCTAAGGTCCAGAGAGAAAAGGAGGATGCACTAACACATCATGTCTTGTCAAAAATGGTTTTTTGTGATGCCTTGGGAAAACATCATTTTCATATTTCATGGGACAGGTTTGTTACAACCATCATAGAGGAATTTATAACACTCCATGCTATATATTAAGGAAAAGAGGCAACCGAACAATACAAACCTATAAAGGAGTCCATAAAAAGGAAGAAGATAGTTGGAAAATTAGATCCCAACAAGAAAAGGACTCAAAAGATAAGTAAAATAGAGGATGAAGACAAAGAGGTTGTTTCCACTTGGGTGAATATGGAGATACTTGAACTAGTCTCCCAAAGATACAAGTGAGATGCCTCTCAATAGGAAAAAGTGAACAACCCACTAGTCGAAGAGTCAAGAATAGGTCTCAAGTAGTCAGGAAATTGGAAATTTTTCCAAAGGACACTAGCATAGTAAGCATAGATGAACATAGTCCCTCTAGACTAAAAAAGGATATGAGAGAAACCCAAGAGACATAGTACACCAAGAGGAGGGAATCTAATATAAAATATTAATTTCTAAATTAGATTACGCTAGGGTAGAGGCCCTGCGATATAAATAACTTGCAGAGATTACAAAAACAATTGAAAGTACAAGCAAGAGAACTCTGCAATTACAACGTGAACAACAAATTGCAAACCTAAAGGAATATTCTCAGAAAATAGAATTGTAACATATGGATAATAGGAGACAATCCTAAGAAAATAATATGGCTTTAAAATTTGAATTAGATAATCATAAGGAAGAGTTGGAAAACAATACTGAAAATGTTGGCATATTTGAGGTATCCATTTCCAAAATGGTCGAGTTAGCTATATATATGCTATCCTATAGACATACACTTAAATTCTATGCATTATTCCTAAAAGAGAAATGAAATATATTTCAAATGGGGAGAATATCCTATGAACTCCCCTACCAAATATAATACCTTGGAGGAATTTATATAAATGTGGCATCAATTTAGTGAGGAGGAAAGGGGTCACTAGTGTGAATTTACCTTCACAATGTTGTGTTACCTCACCCATACAAATGGTCATCTAATCGATATGTGGGAGATGTGCAACTCGAGTCATTTTTCTCTTGGGTTCATAATGAGAATGCGGGAGTTGTAGAAGTATAGAATTATAAGGAAGAGGAGATCGGAAACTATATTTAGTTCATACCAAAGGAAACAAGGCTTGAGGAGGTAATGAAGAGTCACATGTACCTAACTTCAAACACAAAGCTAGTACATGTTATCACCAGCCTTGTAGATGCCTATGTAAGATGGATCCAGGATGGACGGTAGAGGGACAAGCAACTAAGGAGGTGGAACCAATACTACCTCGACTCCCAAATGGATTAGTAAGAAAGCATCAAGTGAATGATCCTTGTAATCCTCTTCATCAGTGTAATACAAGTTTTGTCGTGACAACCCCTGAAAACTTGTAAGTCGACATGAACCTAGATGGAAGTCCCAGCTAAAGCCTTGCAGCCAAGTAACCAAAGCAATTAAAAAATAAGACAAATGATCTCCTTTTGACTTTTCTGAAATACCTGGGGAACCTCATCCTATGCCAAACGACTACATTAGGAGGCTGCCCTAGTTTGGTGGAAAATGATATATCTATTGAAATTCATCTGGATACTCTCCGGGATTACATGGAAATTAGAGCTGCGGAAAATGAAGATGTTTATATGCGAGCCTTGGGAGCATCCTTGCGAGGGGATGTTCAACTATGGTTTGATCATTTAGCACCAGGATCCATCACTGGGTATGACATGCTCATGGATTTGTTGATATATAAGTGGGGTAGGAACACTAAAAATTCTTTAGAGTGTCAATCTAGCAATGATTGTGCCATTCATAATCAATATATTAATAATTTTCTTTCTCAATTGGATCATTCCTCTCCTGAAATGTTCCAAATTATCATGCATGCATGCAATCCATAGGAATGTTATAGAGTACTTTGAGAATAATGTTTCAAAACCTCATGCTGAAATTAAGAGGGATATCAATCAAATCATATGAGATACTCTACTATTATTACCTGAAGCAGTCACAGAGCAAATTTTGGATTTAATCCATGGAAGGGAACCTAACAATCACCATCAAGAAGCATCTATAGTTGAGCCTTCCATTTGTGAGTACATTAAAGAGCCTTTAGAAGAAAAACTCCATAGTCATTTCCTAATTGATGATAATTTGAGTCAGTATTCAAGCCATCAGAATCTGGATTCAGACTTTGATGAAATCAATCAAACTTCTGTTGAAGAGCAATCTTGTGGTCATATTGTGATTGAAGAGAACACCTGTAAGAGTGATAGGGAAACTAAAACTGAACTTATTGATGTTTTTCCTTATCTAGGGCTTAAAGAAGAACAATCACATGATGATATGATTGTAAGTGAACTTGATCAAGAACATTGCAATGAGGATCCTTGTCCTGATAGTATCGATAGAATTCTTCATCCAATCCTTAATCAGAATATTTTGGTTCAATGTGTGGATACTGACCTTGTTTCGAATCTTGAAATCACTCCTAGAATTAATTTAAAAGCTCTTTCCTCTCATCAAATTCCGAGATCAATTATTCCAAATATGGGAGAAACTTTTCAATCCACCCTCCTCTCCCAACTTTTCAAATCTTCTTGTATGGGTTTGTGTTCTAATAAAGCTGTCATTTTTGAAAATTTTAGTGAGGAGTTTGAGCGTGGTCACATAATGGGAGAAAATGCGCTTCATTTCCTTTCTCGGTCATATGTCATGAATAATATTTTTCAATTTATAAATATTTCTTATGGGTGGTTGGATAAGGTGTATAAATATCAATTTCATATTTTCTCCATTTTTAAGCGACCAATAGGCTTGATCTCGTTCTCAGTTTCATTACATTACAACTTGTCCCCATTTGATCCTTCCATTTTTCATGGAGTAAATATAATTGAATGTCCTAGTAGGGTAGAGGAGAAAACAAAGAATTGTTTGAAGTGGTCGAATCATGAGTCATGTTGTCTTATTCCATCAAGAAAAATCTCATATTTTTATGATCCTATCGGTATTTTGATGGATGAAGTTCTCAAAAGTCAATTTCATCCTTGGCATGATTTCATTCCAGATATTTCTTTGAATTTCAAACAACAAGTGATAATGGTTTCAATTTTAATAAACATTACTTTTAAACCATCTCTGGCTTGTTGGGTCATTAACTGTAAAGAAAGCTCAATGGATTCGTTTAGCAAATGGTTACATTGGATTTATGATTTTACCTAACACTTGTCTAAATTGGTTAGAGTAGGGTAGGTAGGACCTGAAATAAGCCTTGTTGGGCAGTAGTGTAGCCTGTCAGTCTTGCACTTTGTGTCTTCTCCTGAAGCTTGCTTTTCAAAGCTCTTAGTGTAGTTTTCAGTCTTAGCACATTTTTTCCTGCACAATAAAAATCAAACTTTTCTTAAAAGTTATGGTTATAGATTAGATTTACTTTCTGCTTTTCAGTTTCATGCATTTCAGTTTGAGTATTTTATTTTATCCACATAGTGTGCTAACGACCGGTCTGTGAGTTTGGTATATCTCTGGGCATTTTGCAGGTAGTTGGTGACATTTTGGCAGCAGTTGCAGAGTTGGAAGGGTTGATCGAGGATGCTAGTTTCAGAGTGCGAGGACCAGATATTCTAAGGTTCTCAAGCGCTCTATTCAGTACAGCACTTGTCCCAGGTGGAGCCAGATGTTATCACATATAAAGTAGCAGGGATACCATATTCTATTTTCCATATTTCGACACATTTTTTAGTCAGTTCCCCTACATATGAGATGCTGAGATGAGCATCTATGATGGATCATGATTTGATTGATGGACTATAGTACTATCCCATGCCATGACTAAGTCTCAGGACACTCATATTTGGAGACTGATGTAGTCATTTTTTATTTAGACAGCAGTTATTGGTGCGTAGAGTTGTATCAGTGTTTTCTCATTAGATAGATGTTGGTTCAGATGGATTATTCACATGTTTATGAATCAACTTATATTATCTTGTGTTACGGTTATCATTTGCTCTTATACTCATTCATGTGATATGTATTAGCGTTTAGTGTCATGATATGGCAGGCATATAAATATGTGGACTTGGATGTATTGATATTATGTATTGATGTCCCTACTCAGACTTGGAATTTCTCGATCTATATTCATTGGTTTTACCCTCCTTAGGGAGAATAGAGGTAGTCATTCTCACCATACTTTGGCTTGCTAGTGTTGGTTTCATTATTCATTGTCTCAACCCATCCATTACCTTCAAGTTATGTTCTCAACCCAACATACTACTGGACTTATGGCATGGAGGACCTTTCCCCACTAGAGCCTTTGTTGGACAAGCCTCCCTATTATTTATGTCTTGGCTCTGAGTTTCCTAGGTTGTGTTGGCTAACTTGAAACAAGTAGTGCTGCCATCAATACAATGTATTTGGAAAATGAAATGAATACCTTATGAAAAATCCCATACATGAAAAGTAGTGTTTCTAAACATACATGTAATATGAATGCAAGGCTAGCCTAATGAAATTGGCTTTGAAGTACAATGAAAAGAATATCTTAATACATTCATGAAAAGTAGTGTTTTTCAACATACATGAATGCATAAAGCCTAAATAATAAAAATCAATGTAATAAAAACATGGACCAAGGATATGGAAAATCAAAGGCCCAAAAAGCAATGGTCCCTAAAGTTATATCTAAGGATTGCTGGCCTTACTTGTATTGAGTTGGATTGTGAGCATTTGTCAAGGTGAATAAGCACCTCTGAAGTAACTGACCCATTTGTGAGGCACTGCCATCCCCTTTGTTGTTGTTTGTCTGTCATATGCTAGAGTGAGTATCCCCTTTCCATATCTGAAGTGTCACAATGTCAAGTTGGTAGTCACCCTTTGGCCTAGCCTTGTGAATTTTATCCCTCACCTTTCAATAGCAAATTGATTACAACTATGAAGTGAGTATGGTCTTAAAAGTCTGGTCTAAGTTATGATTAATAAATGAAACCCTATATATTTGGTTGATAGACCGCCAATGAAGTGATTGCTACTTTCTATAATTGTTACTTGAATGATTTGTAGAGCATGTCTTAGCCTTTGAACACTTGCAACAGATGTATGCTAGCCTGAGTTATATTACTCGTTATATGGTCATTTACAGATTATTATTTTGTCTATCTGGATATTGTAGATGATTATGCAAAGACCTACAAGGGGTATGAGTATACACCTTAGATGGATTTGGACTCTCTAAGTCCAGTGAGACAACTTGTTTTCAGTTTCAGGCACTTGCAGAGATGATAAGGCTCAGTTTACCCTTCTGGTGCAGTTTTACTATACTGAATGGCATGTCTGAGCAGGGAGATAGTTTTCTTGGATCTCCTAGGGCGTTGTATGAGGCACGGGGGGTCTAGCCACTTTTTTGTACCATATTATCCCCCTCCCAGAGAGCCCGGTGGGCTCGATTGGATACAGGAACCCTAGGAGGCAGTTTCTGGCATATCACGTTTCCCAAGGCAGATAAAAAATAATTAAAATGGCTACTGAAGAATTCGATTTGGGCTAATAAGGCAAGGAAATGGCATGGGGTGAGTTATGATAATGAGGGTGATGTCTTCCACTTCTTCTCCAGCAGTTGCAGCACTTGGATGGGCCCACATCTATTTTTCGGGCATATTATATTGTATTCTGGAGCTTTTGGAGGTTCACGATTTCCTCAAGGAGGCACAATTTCACAGTTAAAAAATTATATTATTTTTATTGTGCCATGGGGACACCCAATGGGAGTTAGTTAACACTCCCTAGACCCACCATGTGCTTCATTTATTTTTTCGTTGAGTGGGATCCCCTCTCCTAGGGTGATTTAGTCCACTTTTATATTATATTATGGTATTGATCCATGTATTGTATGTTGAGCTCATCTCAACCGTTGATTATAGCATGTGTAGCTTTTAATATTAGACACCCATTTGAAAAGTGGTTAGGATTTTGGTTCTCTCATTCCTATTTAAAGGAGAGGGATTCCCATTTGTAAGGGGTCTTTGGCTCTTGGATCTGGATAATAGAAAAACTTTTCTTGTGGAAATTTATTGGATCTACTTTGCATATGGTGTTCTTAGATGGTGATTGGAAAATATTTTTCTTCCTAGCATTTGAGTAGTTGTTGAGAGATCTATATATTTTTTTGGGAAACATTGTCTTGTCTACAAGAGGGAGACTTCAACTTGGGCGTTTTTGCAAGGTTTCCTCAACTCGCTTGACTTGGATGCATTTTGTATCAGGGGGTTTTCATTAGCATCAATGCGATTTATGACTTCATCTTGCTATTTTCTATATCTTTTGCTTTTTTCTCATGATGCAGCAAATATGATATGGTTTATGTTTGTTGTGCAGGAGAGAGGGCGCAATCGCTTCTTGGGGAAAAACATTGGGCATAGAATAGTAACACTCACTCAAATCTTCTCAAATTGATCGGGATGGTAGGAATCATCGTCATCAAGGAATCTACAAGGTGCTCCAGGTAAGATCTACAAGATAGTGCTTCTCTTCCAAGATCTCAGTCCATTGGCATTAGTACTTCCATTTTTATTCTCAAAACCCTAAATATAAAAAACCAAATTTTTTTATGGTTGAATCCGCTTGAGTTCTCAACAAACCATTTCTGGGTTTTGTAGATCAGGTCATGTCCTAAGTGGGTCTTCCTCAACACTGAGCTAGAAGTGACTCTATGTCCCTAGATTTGAAAAACACTGATATTCAAACCCTAGTGCTACCTTCCATGTTGCCTCTTTTCTTGAAATTTGATATTTTTCGGTAAACCCACTTTTTGGGTTTGTAGATCGGGTCTATACCTAGGTGGGTCTCCAACGTTGGTTAGAAAATTACTCCATTGCCTTAGATCTAAAAGGAAGTGATCTCCAACCCTAGCACTACCCCTTCTTTTTCCTTTTTCCCTTGCGCTTTGATCTACTCCTGCTGACTTGGGTGGTTTGACATTGTCGTACCTTCCCTCGAGTCTACCCCTTGGTACTAGGTAGCCCCAATCCCATTCTCACCTATTCTCCATTGGTCATGTTTCCCAAGGCAATGGATATCTTCACCTCCTGCTAGTACCTTAACCCTAGATCTAGTATTTACCTCATAGATCATTTGTGTCCCAACTTGGATCACATCTCATATCTTCTAAACCCTGATCCAAAGCCTTGGTTCACCTAGTGACATCATCCATAGATCTAGGGTTTCCATCACCTTACACCTTACGTACCTCAAGTCCATTTGATTCGATCTGGTGTCTAGGTATGATCTCTCATGTCAGGAGTAGATCTGGGTCTCCCCCATTGTCATCTTGGGCTAAGATAACATAAAGTGAAGACTGCCTCGATTGGCATGACAACCATCCATTTGGGAGTCGAGGCAATCTTGGTTCCACCTGCTTAGTTGCTTGTCCCTCTACCGTCCATCCTGGATCCATCTCATATAGGAAACTACAAGGTTGGTGATAATAGTACCCATATTGAAAGAAAAGTATAGAGGGGTAGTTTCCCAATATGAAACAATAATCAAGGGTTCAAGCTTCCTTAAGTTGAGATTGGTCATTGCCTCTGAGATCTTTTGAGTTTTATGGGACCCATATTCTTTATGTAAATTCCTCATTTTTAACAAGCATTCATTTTTCTAGATTAACATCATTGGCTAGCTGGTGCTCAAGGATATTCTTAGGCTTTCTAATATGCAAAAATATAACCTTGTTAAACATCATGTTGGAACCTAAGATCTTGAAGGTTCATCACACCTATGGATATTCTCAAGACAATCAATCAATATAGAAGAATTGACTAGAGAATCGATTGAGTCAATAATTAAATGACTGACTAAGAGAGTCGAAGACTCAACTCAATGGTCAACGAGGTTGTGGTCGGCTCCACTACAAAATATTACTAGACCTTTGGATATTGTAGAATTTGTGGAAACAGTTAGGACCAATGACCCCTACTTGTTGACTAGATCCTCCTCACTTCAAGGAATTTGGTTAGATATGGAGACTATACAAGGAAAACCCTATGGGTTGTGTTAAGTATGATATTTGATATGTATTTCTATAATCTAGTATTCATTTTGATGTTTTGATCACAATGTGTCATGCTTAAGTGTTCTAATGGTGTCTTTATACACCACCCTTCTTCTTGGAATATTGTTCCCTTCTGTCATTTTATTTTTTGTTCTATAGTTCAAGGTGAAGAGGCTCCCCAACAAGGTATCAGAGCTGTTGGTTTTGACCTATCCCTGTTGTCTACAAATTGTGTTGATTTAGATCTAGGATTGATCAGATTTGGGATCAGATACTTGTTGAATAATACCTATTTGTGAACTTGGGTGATTAGAAGGATGACTTCCAATATAGAACCTATTGTTCTCAATGGACATAACTATGTAATCCGAGAGACAAATATGAAAACCTTACTGAAAAGAAAGCGATTCTGTTAGTACTCAAAGATAGCTATTATTGATCTGACAGATTTCGATGCAAAATTCATCATCGACGTAAAGAAGGATGAGGTTGTGGAAATAATCAAGGTCATAGACAAGATCAACGACCCGAACATGGTCGACAAGATCATCGACCAGAACATTTAATACAAACCCTAAAGAACGTAGTTGATAGGATCATCAATGAGAATGTATCGACCAACCTACTAAGGAAAGACTTAATAGTTTCATCAATAAAGAAGGATCAAAAGGAGAAGACATGTCACTATTGTGGAAAAGTGGGACATGTTGAGAAGAACTGTTGGAAGAAGATGAAGGCCTTAGAAGGAAAGGTCAAGCACCTTGAGGATGGTGCATTGAATGGATAGTCTATTAATCGACCTCCTAAAAATTATACATTCTCTTACAACACTTCCCAAACATTACATGCATGTACCACTCAGATAGAATGGAGAGTCAATTTTGGTTGTACTCGTCATATGGAAAATGATGCTTCTATATTATCTTGCTTAAGTGGAGATCCAGGACGAAAGATTTATGCTGTTGATTATTATGCTCTCACAATTTTTGGAAGCAGTGATGTTGAATGTTAGCATGGTCGAATATCCAATGTCTATCATGTTCCTAGCCTAAGCGCAATTTTTTTGTTGGTTGCTCAACAAATACTAAGAGAGTTGTTAAGTTTCGGTCATATTTCTTTATCGTAAAGGATCTAAAGCGTGGGGGAGTAGTTGTTTCTTTAGGATATTTGGATCCTAAAGATGGAATTTATAAGTTCTATGACTCTCCCTTATTGACTGCATTAACTGTAGCGATTACACTGAATATACCAACTGCACTCATCGCTCAGAACAACAACAAAAGTCAAATTTGGCATGAATGACTTGGACATCCTAACTTTCAAAATTTGAAGATGATGGTAACTCATAACATGGTTACTGCTCTCCCAAAGACTATTCCACCTGATGGATTTTGTAGAGGATGTATGCTTGGCTAGCATCATCATGCACCCTTTGATTTAGGGAAATCCTGGCATGCACGGAACCAACTGGAGCTTGTTCACAATGATCACAGTTGCATGAACAAACCTTAATTAGTAGGTTTGAACTATATTTTGACCTTCATTGATGATTTATCTAGATTTACATGGGTATATTTATTGAAGAATAGAAGTCAGGTCTTTGAAATATTCAAGGAATTTAGAGCATTAGCTGAGAAGCAACGTGCTTAACCCATCAAATGCTTGAGATTAGAAAATCATGATGAATATGTGAGTCGACAATTTGAATATTTTCTCTTGAAAAATGGAATTTATTGGCATATATTTGTTCCTCACACCCTTCAATAGAATGAAGTCACAAAGAGGAAGAACTGGACTTTAGTATAAATGGCTCGGTGCCTACTATAGACCAAATATATTTTGACTAAGTTTTGGGTACAAGTTGTATACTATTCAAATTATCTCATGAACTTGGTTCTTATTAGAGTTGTCATGGACATGAATCTAGTAGAGAAGTGGAATGGGAGGAAACATTCTGTCGGCCACCTAAGAACATTTGGATTTGTTTCTTGGGTGGATATCAATGACAACTGCAAGAAGAAATTGGATGAAAAGATCCATGATTACATCATGAAGGGCTACTTTAATGAGTCAATGTCCTATAGACTATTTGACACTATCAAACAGTAGATCATCTTAAGCAAAAATGTGATATTTTATTAAAATATTTTAGGTAATAAGTTGTTAAATTCCTCCTCTAGTCTATTGAACGATGATCCATTTAAAATTCTTGAAGAGTATGGCTAGAGTATACCAATCTCTAGAGTTTTTACCAGACTGATGAATTCTCCTCCTGGGTCGACTGGTAGTTGGTCTATCGTGACTATAGATGTCAACTCATTGATTGTCATCAACACATCAGATGTTTATCATAAAACTAAATTACCATCGACTCATCTACCTTGGTGGGATGCTAAAACGATTGAAGTTGTTGGATAAGACGTTGGATATGCTAGTATTAGTTGGCATACCCATAGTAAAAAACAACATGTAAGTGTTGCTTTGATGGCACTAGTTTTAAAATCTATTATCATGTCACTTATGTTGATAACTCAAGGTGTACTTAAATGGGTAACTATTGTGACTACTAAAATTGATTCCTTGAAGAAGAATTAGAAGTGGGAACTTGTTCCTTGACAAAAAGGAAAGAATGTTGTGAAGTGTCGATCGGTCTATAAGATCAAGTTTACTTCTAATGGTGTTGTTCAATGCCACAAGGATCGTTTGGCCACCAAGGGCTTCTCTCAGTAAGAAAGCATCAACTACACTAAAACCTTTTCTCCTGTTGCAAAGATGAAATATGTTCAACTAATTATTTCCCTTGCTACTCGTTTTAGATCAGAGTTTCATGAAATGGAAGTTAAAAGTACCCTTCTTCATGGATATTTGACTGACTAAATTTATATGGAACAACCTCCTAGTTTTGTGGTAGATATTGGCCTTATTTGTCGTCTCAAGAAGTCATTGTATGGTTTGAGACAGGCACCTCATGTTTGGTATGATAAGATTGATCGTTTCTTTGTCAGTCTTAGGTTCAAACGTTGTGAATATGATCACAATATTTATGTATTACATCTTCATGGAATACTTTGATTGTGGCATTGTATGTTGATAATTTGATCATAACTAGAAATAATGTTAATCTGATTTTTTGTTTGAAGAAACAACTTGCAGATACCTGTGAAATGACTGATACTGATCTATTGCATTTCTTTCTTGGTATTCCCATTTTGAAAATGGATGTTGGTATCTTTCTTTCTCAACCTAAATATGCATTAGATATTTTGAAATGAATCAAGATGGGTGATTATAAGTCTTGTCCTACACCTTATCAGTTGGGAATGAAGTTGTCAAAATACTGTGACTCTCCATGATTCGATGCCATTCTTTATCAATAATTAGTTGGTAGCTTGATTTATTTGACTCATAGTCAGTTGGATATCTCATTTGTTATTAGTGCGGTCTCCTAGTTAATGGAAGATCCTCGTGAATTCCACTGGAAAGTTGCAAACATAATTGTTTACTATATTAAAGGAACTTATTACTATGGCGTTAAGCATTGACGAAGTACTGAACCATTGGTCAGGTTTACTGATTCTGACTAGGGAGGTGACATTCACGACCGTGAGTCCACTTTTATCTATGTGTTTCGACTAAGTTCTAGACCCTTGGTGTGGTCATGTAATAAATAGAGGTAGTCCCTCTTTTGACTATAGAAGTCTAGTATCATGGAACAATAAATGCAAGAACAAAGGTCATTTGGAGTCATCACTTCTAGAAGACATTGGATTTCCTAGTCATGCTTTGATTGTTATTCGTTATGATAATCAAAGTACTATCCAGGTTGTTGATAATATTGTTTATCATAGAAAAATGAAGCATGTTGAACTTCATGTTCACTATTTGTAATAGTTAGTACAGGAAAATGTTGTATCACTTATTTATTGCAGTAGATGATCTGGTTATTAATATCTTTATGAATCCTTTTCCAGAGGATAAGTTTGTGAAAATCGGGGCTATGATCAAGATTTAAGAAATTACAATTATGTGGGGGTGTTTAGAGAAAGTAATTTCATATCATGAATCTTCATAGCATTGTGTTGATGCAAGGGTGTTGGAATGTAAGGTATTGGAGGTTCATCACACCTATTTATATTCTAAATACACTCATTCGATATGCAATCAAATAACAGAGTAATCAACTGGAGGATCAACTGAGATGGTGATTAAATTATTGACTAAGAGAGGCAAAGATTTGACTCAAGTGTCAGCTCAACTACAACATCTGACTAGACCTTGGGACATTGTTGAATTTTTGGAAATCGTTAGGACCAACAACCCCTACTTATGGACCATATCCTCCTCACTTCAAGGATGTTGGTTAGATTCGGAGACTATAAAAGTATGACCCTATGGTTTATGTCAAGTATGAGATTTTATATGTGCTTGTATAATATGGTATGCATTGTGAATTTCTAATCACAATGTGTCATGTTTAAGTGTTGGAATGGTGTCTTTAGACACCACCCTTTTTCCTGGAATAATGTTACCTTATGCCATTTTATTTTATGTTTGATACTTCAAGGTGAAGAGGTTACCCAACACATCAAAGATTGTTGTCAATTCTGGTGAAGAAATTGTTTTGTGATTCACCATTCTTCTCATTGTAAGTGTTTTCATGTTTAATAACTTCCAATGAGTCCCCAAATATTTGAATTCGGTGCGCCACAAGATTCTTGACAAAATCCATCCCTAGATACAATGCATACATTTTTTCATTTATAGTGCTATCATAAAATATCCCTAAATCCCCCATCGAGATGCCTATCTTCTTCAAATTTTGGTCATGCCAGGATTCTTTTTGTTGTTTTTGTACTTGATGGTGATGAAGGTTGTCGACTAATCGTCTTCTAGTTTATGTAACTAAAATAGTTGGTCATATATTGCTTTTGTTGTTCCAAGTCAAAGAACTTTGTAAACCTGATCAGTGTGTTGTCTAAATTGTAGGGGGTTATTGCTTATTTACCATGTAGTAGCTTAAAAGGTATTTGTCTAGTTTATCTCTTATGTGTTGTTCTATATGCTCATATTATAGCAGGAATCTCATCATCCCAATCATCTAAGTTGTTGTCGCATTTTTTTGTTAGGCATTTTTTCAAGGTTGTGTTAAGAGAATCAATCACTTTGTTCAACTAAGGGTGGTAGGCACTGCATTGGTTAAGTATTCTACTCCTCTGATAATATATATTATCTTACCCTTCTTCCTTGTTTAGGAAATGGTATTATAAATTCATTTTCCCATATATAAAAAGGAAAGTTTGGATTGAATGATCCTAATGGAATTTAGTCACACTTAAGTGGTCTACCAAGACATTGACATTTATCGCACCAACTGATTGTTTCTTAGCAATTTTTTAAGGGTGGACCACCATAGAGCTTGTAAAAAAATCTTGTTGTTGTGTTAGCATGGTAGTGGCCTCCGAGCAGTCCTGCATGATCTTAGTCAATGATGTCTTGTATTTCATGCTCAAGTACACATATTCTATGCATATCATCAAGCCCTCTCTTGTATAGGTATACATTTATTATTGTAAAGGAGGAAACCTTCATTGCTAGAATCTTCCATTTTTTCTATGGAATATTAGGTGGTGCTATTCTTTCTTGTAAGAATTTGACTATGTTGGTCAACTTTGTTGGGGTCGGTTATACTCTAAAGAGATTTGTGTCTAGGAATTCATCTTCAATTGCCATCAGTTATTCTCCAGTTTCTAGTATTGATAAATGGCCTGGTCCAACATTTATCTTTCTTGGTCAGATTATAACTTCAAGTTCAAATTCTTGCAATAGGAGTAACCATCGAAAATCTTCTCTTGATAAACTGGTTTGTTCACTAGGTACTTGACTGCTTAATGTTTAGTGTAAAATATAATTGTATTTTCTAATAGATATTTTCGGTGCTTATGTAGGATAAAAATCATACCAAGGGCCTCCCTCTCGATTGTCGATAGTTTCTTTCAACCTTTTTTAGTTTACAACAGACATATGCAATTGGATGGTCAAAGTCGTCCTCCCTTAGCTATGCCAAGATAGATCCAACTGTCGTGCTTCATGCATGTGAACATGGAATTTCTTCGACTAGTTGGGAAATCATATTATAAACACTTTAACTCTCTTTCTCTTTAACAATATGAATGAATCTTTGAATTCCTTAGTCCATTTGAATTCCATATCTATTTTTAGGAATTATTCCTCTTGGAAAGTAATGTTGAAGTAGTGCCTTATGAACTTCATGTAGCAACCGGTATGGACCAAGACTACTTGGATTTGCTTTTGGTTGACACATGGATTCAAGTTGAGTATCACTTTTATTTTTGATAAGTTGACATCTATACCGTATTTTCATACTACATGACCTAGTAGTATGCCTATGGGTGTGGCATATATACATTTCTTTATATCCAAAAATAATTGGATTTATCAATGGATTTCAAGAATTAAGTGGAGATATTGGATGTGATCTTTTAAAATACTGAGAATTGTCCAGTTATCTAAATATACTTCCATAGTGTTGTACATATATTCTTGAAAATATTTCACTATAATTCTATTGAACACAACATGTGTGTTTTTCAACCCAAAGGGAATAACTGTGTAATCAAATGCTCCAAATTATGTAACAAAGTTTTTATTTGGTTAATCTTCCTTAGCAATAGCAGCCTTAGTGTAATGCTATGGTATCTTGAAAATCCATCTGTAAAGGAATGATGTGGAATGCAAGTTCATTTATAATTTCATCCACAAATGGGGTGGGAAATGAGTCTACAAGAGTCAGTTTATTTAACCCTATGAAATAAACATAAATCCATAGTCTTTGTATCTTCACTTTAACTAATTACTTGTCTTTGTTTTGCACATGTTCTTATTTTAAATTTATTATTTATTCTTTGCATGCACATAATTAATTTATTATTTATTCTTTTTCTTTGAGTATAGGCAAGGCCTCTAATAATTAGGTAGAACTATTGTCTTTATGGAAAGGAACATACATGTTGATAAAAAAAGGAATCTCAAAGGTCCTCATCCTCAGAGACTCAAATCTTGTAATCAAGGCATTGAAGTACAACCACCCTCTGCAAAACTCCTACTTGGCTAGGATACAACGCAGAGTTTTCGAAAACCTGAAGAGCATTCCCAAGGCTAGTTTTTTTCATATCTTTGGGGTCCATAATAGCGATGTAGACTCTTTGGCTAATAAAACCACTAAAGGTATAGAAGGATGTCACAAAAACCATATTGGTGAATAACACTATGAAAAAATTCCATAAAGAGAAGAAGGCTTCTATCCTAAAATGGGAACAATACCTTAAGAATGGGGATTAAACCAAGGTTCTAGTGGCTTCGTCTTATAGCATCATTCACTATGGCTAATGCATGGATGAGACACGTGCTTAATCCAAGAAGTCTTGAAAATTGTACAACAAGAGCATCATATTGTAATCAGGGGGNATTTTTTTTCCCCCCCCCCCCCCGCTCCACACATGTTGAAGCCTTCATATTCATGCAGAGGAAGTTTGAGAATTGGTAATTCCTATGAAATGGGGCATGAAAGATCAAATGTTGGATGATTGATAATCACTTGGGGTGGATACGGCCAAAGGGAGTTTGTCACTTTAATAATAAGTCATAAGTCATCCCACCTGATATATTACCATATATGGGGTATCAATCATCTTATTAAGGTGACCCTATGTAGAATTAAACCTAAAATTAAGAGCTCTTTGTTCTTAATTTTTTTCAATTCTTGTAATAGTATTCTCCCATTGTGTAGTGTTCTATCATGTTTTGGTATCTAACCTCGTTATTACTTATATATTTTTGGTGTTTAACTCTGTATATTTTGGGCATCTCTGTAATAGGTGAACAATCTTTCTATTCTAAATTTTCACTTCATTATTGGGCAGTATTCTAATGAATTATCTCCAATTCCATATTATGTATAGAAATTGAGTTTGATTGTGTCTTTTAGGGGACATTTGGGACTAAAGTGGTCAGTTTTGTGGAATATAAAGCAATATGAATTTCTCAAATGACCATTAAATCCACATCCCTTGTTTCCATTTCTCCCTCTATAGCCACCATGATTTCCATATCCGCCTTGGTCGTTGTACCCTCCTTATATCCATTAATTTGGTAGTGATTTCCTTGTTGACTTTGGTTATATGCTTGGGTGTGATAGACATTCATTTTATTTTGTGCATTAAGTTGGAAATCAGAGGCGTTGTGGGTTGCCTCTTCAAAGATAGGGCACCATTTGTTATTGTTGGTCTTCAATTCGAGTGGGAAATCATGAGCTACATGGATGGTTGTACATTCACAAATTTCATAGTAATTCTTCTCATGTGGTGGTCTTATATCCTTGTGTGTGGAAACCAACTTCCTACAATTGTCTCTGGTGTGACCTTCATGCATACAATTTTTACACCATAACTTAAAGCATTATATACTAAGGTATTTAAGAGACCTTTGTATCATGTATATTCTTTATTCTAGTCTTTTATTTGTGCCCAAGGAGACCCATTCACCATTAGTTTCAATATGTTGAGCTATTATCAGGGCTTCTTCATAAGTTTCAGTCTCATGCATTCTGAGGGGGGATTTGATTTTGAGTAGTCCTGCAACAAAGCACTAGAGCAGTAATTAGGAATCTATTGTGTATGATATTTGACTAAGAATACCTTCAAATATTTTGTCGTATTCATGTGCATATTCCCCTAGTGATTGCTTAATTTCTTTTAGATTTTGTGTTTCTAGATGCTTGTTGTGTTCTATCTTAAAGAATGCAAAGAAGTTTTGATTGATTTCATTCTTCATCCTATTGTGTTTTTTTCAAACATTCATGAACCATTTGAGGGATCATTTTCTCATACCTCCAACAAACTCTGCCACTTGCTTTGATTCATTGATGGTGTCAATCACATGCCAAATATTTTCACATAAAAACCAATGTTGTTTGGGATCTTCATACCCTTCATAGATGGGTATCTATGTAATTTGGTTTATTTCCATTGTTGATGCCACTGATATAATATGTATTGAATTTTTTACCTCCATTTCTTTATACCCAACACCTTTGAATGGTTGTGACTCTTTGACTTTGTCTCTTGTCGATTGAGGTGTTTTTTCTTCTTCATTAATTAACTCTGGTAGGGGGGTCCTTCCATGAGGTCCTAGTACTTGATGAGGATATCATATGTTCCTCCATCTAGGACGATGGAAACCTAAATTGCATCCTCAAATATCTAAATCATTATCCTAATAACTCATTATTTTTCATTTATTCAACTCCATACTAATGCTTGACTAGGTTCAATACACAAATCATTGGCTGGGATTTCTCTAACGATGGCATTTCAATAGGATTATACTGGTGTTTTAAGAGTTTCAACCTCATGTTCATTAGTTTCTTCATTGTTTTCTAGGTCTAACAAATGTATCACTCCAAATATAGTGATCGCCATTTGTAGCTCATTGTCTAGGTCTGATTGGGTCATGGGAACTCCCCCTTCTTCCCTTGGTTGACTACACTTTGACAAAGGTAGTGCCACAATTGTAACTTTCATCCTTTTCTCCTTCCTTTTTGACCAATAGGGGATTTTAGTTTCTCATAACTCTTCCCTTATTTTCTTCCTTTTCTCTCTTTCTAACTTGCAAATATCCATTATTACTTCATGTACTTACATCTTGATTATATCTCTATCTAACTTGCATAATCTCCCCTAATTTTCATTCTGTGACGTTCGACTAGTGCATCCTCCTCACTGGGACCTAATGGAAAGCAACCCCCCCAATTGTCAAACAGACTTACTCGAGGTAGGGGATAGTACTAGGCAAGTAGATTTTCATTTATTTAAGGAATACTCCCACTTATCTTGCTTTTTTTCCTAGTTGATGAAAAAGGGTGTATTCAAAGGCACAACAATTCGAAGATGGTATCAGATCTATCTTAGGGGCAAGCTTTAAGTATGTCTACTCTCCATTGTACACCAAAAGCAGCCGGGTTTCCATAGAAGTCCCGTAAAGAGTGCCTCGATTCCTCTTAGTTTATTCAAAGTGGCGGTGCGAGCTTGACGAATGTTGAAAAAAGTGTACTTGTCGAGAGGGAAGGATTCATTCTAAAATCGTTTGAATGGTTTTGGGTTTTCAGTTATTTTTCCATAGGTGCTATGTAGCTTGATTGAATATTTTTTCTGATAAGCAGGAGAATTATGGATTCTCAACCCTTCACACCTCAGATCCTAACACCCTTCAATTATGTTGATTGGAGGGATTATATGCAAGTTTCCTTACGCAACAAGGGCTACTTCAAGATAATACTTGGAGGGGAAGTTGAGCCCCATCATCCAACTAAGAAAAACAAGTTTTTGAACTGCTTAGATGAAGATTTTGGTTATATATATACTCACCTATCTAGAGATCTCCTCTTTCACCTTGAAGGTTTGAGGACACATTCTGGAGAACGATTTGATAGCCTTTCCATCCCAACAGTTTCGAGGACATACATCAATTCTTTACCAAATTCAAGTCTCTTGCACTTCAATGTAGACAATGCGGAATAGAAAGAAAGGATGAGAAGCATGTGCTCTCCATACTCAACAAACTAGGCACTGAGTATTATGTATTTGTATCAATATTCCATTCCGGAAGAGCTTCCATTCCCAATTGGAAGATGCCCTCACTTGATTCCTTTGCAAAGTCCTTAATATAGGAGAAAGAGAAGTTGGTCCATATGGGAGTCCTCAAGACTTCCAAAGATCAAGCTCTCCTAGTGACAAACTCTACCAAAGTGGAAGCAAAAGGGAAGTCTAAAGGGAAGGGGCCTAAATCATCTGATTTGAATCCTAAATCGAATCAAAAGGCTTATGAAGGAGCTTCGGGCTCCAAGAATAAGAAAAAGTTTGAAAAGAAAAAGTGTCTGTATTGTATTTTGGGATTTTCGTCCAGAATACTAGTTCATGAAGAATACCCTCGACCAGTTGAAAGCTCCCTATGCGCAGAACAATATTGCCCTTCCACAAGGTGCTGAGATGTATGATGATGGAGAGCATACTGAAGAACATGATATATTCCATGGATTGTATGCACGCCTCACTTCGTTGAAGGCTTGTTTGATAGATTCTAGAGCATCCAACCACATGGTTGCCTCCAGTGAATCCTTCATCACTTTCCCTCTATCATGAGGACCTAGTAGTCATATGGGAGATGACCCTAAAACCCCAATTGTTGAGAAAGGTTCAGATAAAATCCAGCATGCAGAGTTCAATAATGGACTCTATGTGCCCTATCCTATAGCAAAGCAAATTTTTGAAGATGAAGAAGAAGCATAATCTTCCACATAGTCGATTTGAATTGAAGAAAGTCTCCTTGGAGTGACTCCTTCTCCTGCTGCTCCGAAAGTTTATGAGATCTTTGATATCTCATATTATCACATGGTTGATCCAGAAGAAGGAATTTGAATATTTGTTTTTGAAGAAAAAGTCTCCTTCCATTCTATGCAAAAATTCTCTAGTGATTCTTCTATTTTAAATTTTGTGCATAGTTTACCAGTGATTGTTTCAGAATATGAAGAGGAATTTGATTTATCTATCTCTAATGATGTTGCTGGTGTGAAAATAAGTTATACCATGGATATTTTGGAAATAATATCATATTGTAGGAGTGATCCATTCACTCTCATTGATCTAGAGCTTCCAACAAACTCCTACATGATTGCATGCACCAATACTCAGAATTTCGAAGAAGAAGAAAACTATGCATCTAACATCTTGGTGGAGCACACTCTTCGATATGATATGAACCTATTTAGATATGATATGATCTTATTTGGATCTGATATGATATTATTTGGTTCATGTTTTTTAAGTTTCAAAATATTTTAGTAATGCTTGTAACTGCTCTCATCAATTTTGGTGTGAAAAATCAAGTACCGCAAGTCTCCTTCAAAATTGTTGATGGGGATTTGATATCATTCTGCATTCTCGGATATTATATGAACTTATTTGGATCTGTGATATTATTTGGATATGATCTGATATTATTTGGTTCAATTTTTAAGTTCCAAGAGCCTTTAGTCATGCTTGTAGCTGGTCTCATCAATTTTGGTCCGACAAATCAAGTACCGCAAGTCTCCCTCAAACTTGTTGTTGGGGATTTGATTTTAGTTTCCTGTTATGAGTTTGCTGATATTATATTTTGTGAATCATTGGTTATTTTTGAAGCTATATCAGATTATGGATCTCAAGCATTCACTCTCCATAGTCCCAGGGCTTCTCTACCTATCTATTTGATCACATACTCATCTCCTCGCAGAACTAGTAAAGATGGAGACATTTTTCATTCACCTGGACACTTTCTCCTAACACTTGGGGCTGATTTTATCTCACATGGTTTGATGTTCAAGGATGCAATATATCAGTTGCTTGGCTGTTCCTCACATGGTTATAATTCTCAAGCACTTTTTCTCTCTTATTAGTTGATTTCAGTTGCTCTACATGGGTCCAATTTTCATCTTGCAGCTGTCTATATTCCCGATTCAGTTGAGAACATTCTTCTTCTTCCAAAGAGGAATATTCCTCCAGACATAATAATTTAGTTTGGATTTAGAGGTTCACATGCACAACTTCAAGATGTTGCTGCACATAAGAACCAAATTATTGCATTACTGCCGCATACTATTGCAAATTGCAACAAAGATTTTGCAAGCTTTTTAGCTTGTATTTTCATGTTCCCGCTTATTTTGAGGGGGGGTTCCCATGAGGTTTGCCCCTATTTCCTCAGTTTATTAAGCAACATTTTTATCTTTTATATTGTATATGGGTGACTTTTGGCCTTGTTTCCAGGGCCCATAGTTATCCAAGTTAGGATTGAGGGGGGGTGTTAGGATTTATAATCCTCCCTTGTCCAAACTGTCTATTAGATTATATTAGCCTAACTTAGGAGTCATTTAGTTATTATTGGATCTACTAGTACCATTGGGTCCACTTGGCCTAATAGGGCCACATGTACCAGTCACTAGAGTGTGGGGAACACTGATAGAGGCTAACTAGAATTGACTGCACTTACATGCATCAGTTTAGGCGCCTCATAAACCAATCCCTACATTTTAGGAGCCACTGGGAGTGTCGGTACCAACCTCCTTCAGTTGTTGGAAATTGGTAACTAGTTAAGCTTAGTTATTCTTTAGTTACATTTGGTTAGATCTCCTCCAGTTCAGTTAGCACCAGTTATGCATGGTTACATGTGGGAAGGCACTAGTTCTCACCTACCATTGTATTTAGACCGGTTTAACTGATTATAACTGACTGAGAGACTATATTAGACATCTGGAGTTAGCTAGTTGAACTCTGATAGTGATTTAGACACTTCTAGTTAGTCATGTAGTCAAATACGGTTAGGTTCAATTGGTGGATTTGAATCATATTCACATGATTCCAATTCCTCCTTATGTAACACCATTGTAACACTGGATTCTTTAATGAAGTTGATACTGTAATTATCTAAGCAATACTCATATGTTTCATGTGAGATTTAATTTGTTCAGTGTGCATTTTTTTCGTTCCCTTTCCCTACATAGTAATTAAGAATAGGATTGCACTCATTGATCTGATGATCTAATGGCACAACAATTCTACTATCTCTAAGAGAAAAGTTGACCCTAACCTGTACTTCAAGATTGTGAAGAAACAGACTTTGATATTGGTTCTATATGTGGATGACTTATTCCTTACTAGAGAGTAACAACATATAGTTCAATGCAAGAGGGAGCCCTTTTGTGAGTTTGAGAATAAAGGACTTGGGTATTATCCACTACTTTTTTGGTCTTGAAGTTTGGCAGAGGAAAGGTGAGATTTTCCTTTCACAAGGAAAATACACAATTGATGTGTTGCGCAGTTTAGGTATGATGGATTGCAAATTCATGACTACTATGATGGTTTCAAATTTGAGGAAACTACATGAGTCAGATTTTGTATCAGATCTAGTGGATGCTACCAAGTATAGACAACTTATTGGTTCCTTGTTGTACTTGATACATAGTAAACTTGATATATGTTATGTTGTGAGTATCTTGAGCCAATTCTTGTATGAACCAAGACACAAAGATTGGATTGTTGCAAAGCATGTACTTAGATACCTTCGAGTTAATAATGCTTATGGACATAGATATGCCTCCATAGTTGGGGTAATGTTAATTAGTTATGCAAAATCTGATTGGGGCGGTAGTATTGTGGATCGAACGAGTACATCTGACTACTATTTTAGCCTAGGATCAGTTATGATTTCTTGGTCCAGCCAGAATCAGGTATATGTCTTCCAGACTACTACATAAGCAAAGTATATTGTAGTAAGTACTACCTGTTGAGAAGTTGTGTGTCTTAGGAAGCTACTTGTGGGGTTGTTCGGGGATAATCTTGAGACTATGGGAATTCACTTCGATAATCATAGTTGCATTAAGCTCTTAGAAAACATTGTGTTTCATGACAAGTGAACACATTAATATGAAGTATCACTTCATTGGAGACATGGTCCATAGAAGTGTCGTAAGACTTCAGTACATTGCTATCGATGAGCAGATTCCAGATATGTTAACTAAGTCACTGTATGTGACAAAGTATAGGTACTTCCAAGACAATCTTGGTATGGCAGAGAATGCCTCCCTCACTGTTATATTTTTAATGGTTATACAATATCTTAAAATAGTTATCATCGTAACATCATAACCATATGAAATAGGATCACAAAAAGATAGATAAGTGCGACACAAAAGTAAGACACAAGAATTTTATTATAGGAAACCCAAATGAGATAAAACCCAACAACTTCTTATGTATATATTCATCACTTAGTACAATGTCAGACAAAGATAGAAAACCCAAAGAAAATATGTCTTATGCTTCTTCTTCTTCTTCTTCTTCTTCACTAGTGAACTTGTATTTATCTTCCTTGGATCGAACTTTCTTGAGCTTGCAGTGTGTCCAAATGAGGGAGGGCACATCCCTATTTATATTCTTCAATTATGTGACCTTTTGGTCCAACATGGCCAACTTTTGGACATGATTGTTCTGACTTGTCCTTATGGGACACAAAAAATATATTTTACATTACTTTCTTAGGGGCTATTTCCCCAACTTATAATGGATGTTTTACCTAGACTCTTTACATGACCAATTACAATAATGACATCCCTAATTAGAGGGAAAAAATCCCTGAAAGGAGGTACAATAAAATACAAAAATAATATAATACAAATAATACAACAAAGAGTATCTTCCAAAGTTACATTTTCAACAACGCTCCCTCTTAACAAGGAAGGTATTCTTCTGACACAATCATCGCCATAACTGGACACAATATCTAGACATCAGCATTACTGAATTAGCATCACTAGATCATCATCATGGCTATAGCAATTCTCATCTCATCAACCATTGACCAGTGACATCTCTCGAATCTATATGTCCTTGGAAGTTCTACAGATCCATCCCTTTTTCATGTTGGATGTAGGCCTGGCTCCAACCAAGACTTCATCCTCTACATATCTAGTTTTATTTCATACTAGATATAGATATGGATCCAACCAGGAATTCATCAACTACATAGTGGGTCCTATTTCATATTGGATGTAGGCATGGCTCCAACCATGACTTCATCAACTATAGAGCCAGTCCTATTTCATATTGGATGTAGGCCTGTCTCCAACCATGACTTCATCAACTACAAATTAAGTTTCATTTCATATTGTATGTAGGCTTGGCTTCAACCAGGACTTCATTAACTACAGAGCCAGTCTTATTTCATAATGCATGTATTCCTGGCTCCAACTAGGACTTCATCAACTACAAATCTAGTCCTATTTCATACTAGATGTAGGCATGGATCCAACCAGGACTTCATCAACTACAGAGCCAATATTATGTCAAAGTAGATGTAGGCCTGGATCCAACCAAGGCTTCATCAACTACATATCCAGTACTATCTGAAACTGGATGTAGGCATAGATCCAAACATGACTTCATTAACCACAGATCCAATCCTATTTCATACTAGATGTAGGCCTGGATTATCCCTGAATTATTCCAAATGCTACAAGATCTCAACCGCATATTTTCCTTGGATAACAAAAATCTCCTTTGGATTCTACCACACCACTAATCCCAAGAATCATGTCAATATTATCAAACTATAAGATCTACTATAGTCACTCCCTCTGAATTAGAACACCGTTCTCCCTTTGCATCTTGTACTCCCTGCATTAGGACATTTTGTACTGGAGTGATAGGTATCCTCCTATGCTGCTAATCTTTTATGTATCCATTTATGTAATCTCTCAAGGTCACTAGTTATTGATATCCTCGATATCAAACTTTGTTGAAATCTCTTCTTGCACCTATCTATTATATTCTCGTCCTTTGTAGGCCTCCATCTTCAACCTTGTAGCAAAGGTTGATATCTCCATCACTCTAGGTGATCCTCAAGCTACTCATGTAACTGTATGTGATATCCCATGGGTGCCTTCTGAGCTTGTACAAAGCCTTCTATGCACATGTGGCTCTCTACTTGATATGCACTTCTACTTCACTAGAGAAGTGTGTCTGGTCAATGGAGAAAATGTCTCACCATAATTGGCTCCCTCTTTCTGAGAGAACCCACGAACATTTCCTTGTATTTCTTGATGTTGTCATATGTTGCTTGTGTAATCTTGTAGATCCACTTGGAATACACTGTAGACTTCCCTTTAGGGCTCGAAACCTAATCCCATACATCACTCTTCATGATCAACTAATAATATTCGATCATAGCATCCTTACACTCTTTCTTATCGACTACTTTTTTTTCATAGTTGGAAGGCTTCGCATCAATGATGTCACACAACAATTCCACATAACTGGAGTGTGTCCAATTCCTCTTACTTTCTCTATAAGTCTCGTCTCCAACAACATACTTTTCTTCATATTAGATGATCTCTCATGTCCAAGTTGGTATTCTCTTATATGTGTTCACCTCTCTAGGTGGATTTACTGGTCTTTGTGGCTCGGTCATATCATGATTCTCATGTTATTATGAAGCTCTTTCTTCCATCACGGTGTCTCTAGACCTGGGAGCTTCAGGTTCCTCTTCATGTACTTTATTGTAGTGAATCTTCTTCAAGTGTTATGGTTGAGTATTATCACTTGTTATTCAGAACAAGCCTCATCATTCTTCTCTTGAAATTGATTGCATACGATCCTTCCTACAATTCAAATTTAGTTGCATGATTAGAAACATTTCATAATTTTTCAAAACATATCAATAATAACATATTCTTGTGCATATATCACACAGTCATGCAACTATATTATCCAATGCTACAACATTCAACCATGCAGTAACCTTCTAGGTGCCCTCCATCTCTACCAGAACATTATTAAGAGTCTACACTAGTCCTAATATGCTAGCAAATAAATTTCATTCTAGATACACAGCAATGGAATGTTTTACATCACCATAGGCCACTTACCCATCAAATGCATATCAGTAGTATATTGTTCATGAATGCAAACATTTTAACATGCATAATACATTTCCTAAATATAGGAACATAAATATGAACATAACTGAACAATATCATTTAAGTAACTAGATATGTAGAATTGACAAAAATTTCATACTTTTGTCAAACACTTAGTTTACCCGTATTTCAGACTTAAAACTTGTCATAATAAAAACACTTCTCATGCATTTAAATCAATAACCCAACAAGCTAAAACACTGAAACTAAGTCTGCAGCAGTGAAAAATCACATAAAAAACAATAGACTGATAAACCCACAAAACAACATAAATTTGGACAAAGTGACTCTGGAAAAACCCTACCCTGGGGAAAACCAGTCCAAGAGAAATTTTATTGCAACATTTATCAAACATAAAATGAATTTACAACAACATTTATGATAACATTAAATAGCTATACCAGTGCCTCAATTTCCATTCCCACCTCAAAATATGTGCCCAACTAACTGTACAACCTCCGCACCAGCAACTTGCCTCGATTTACGTGCCCAATAAACCTTGAAAATCGTGTTCAACGGTGTGTACCATGTATGAATCTCCTTGAAAAATGTGCCCAACAGGTACAGTACTAACTATAAGGTATTGTACAGTACATCAATAATAAATTCCTTGGGAAATGCGCCCAACTCCTTGGGATTCGTGCCCACTTGAGAAAAATGCATCTCCCTCTCTCTCTACAAATCACCCATCCAAAATGCTCACTCTTGGAAATGCTTTCCTTCAACTTTTCTTACACACTACCCTAGGCTCTCTCTTATAACTTGAGAGTGACTTTTCACCTTTCCCCTTCCCTAAATCCCAAGGGCAAGATTAAATCTTGCCTTTTCAAGATCAAGGGTTGAGAAAATTCCCCCCAAAAGCGGTTACATTTAATTTTAATAAAGTTACCTTTTAATTTATGAAACAAGTGCACTTTATCTCATAAAGTCACTTTATAAAATTAAAACAAGGGAATAATTTATAAAAAGTCCCATTACATAAGAGTCACTTTAAACTTTATAAAACAACATTACAAAGTAAAGTAGCCTAGCTAGTGCCTGGTCACTTCCACATACAAGAAAAAACATGCAGAGTGCCTCCAGATCTAAATCACTAACACTCCCTCTTAGTGAGGGAGGTACTCATTTCCATCATCCATAGGTCCCGTCCTCAAATCCATCACATTGTTCGTTGTAGGATCTCCCTCTGAACCTAGAACCAATGCTACTACCTGCACTGAACTCGAATTTGAAGATAACCTTCTGGAAGCCACCCTGAACCCTAAGCTCCTAGGAGAATCAATTCTCCACTCTTGAGCATTGGTTCACTCATGATGGCTAATCATCCTTCTAGTACTCAGAAGAGACTCCATCTCTTCCATCGGAACTTGAAACTGTACCCTTGGCGCCACTGCATCCTCAAGAGGCTCCTGCCCCTTGTTCTATTCATCAACCATTGTCTATGCACTTAACTTGTACATCTCACCGAACGGATCACCAATAAACTATGGATCAATCAATCCCTCTCTCTCTGAGTATATATAAACATGACCCATATCCTCTCTATCTAGAAAAATGTACACATGTCCCCTCCAGAACAATGTCGAATATCCTATATATTCCAAGGCTGAGACCGAGAGAAAGTTTACCCTCATCCTTGGAACAAAGAGGACCCCATCCTAATCAATGTATCATCCATGACTAAGTTGGAATCTAACATTTCCAACCCCACGCACTACACGTTCCTGACCCCCTTTTGACTGAACGAACTGGTCAGGACCAGTCTAAAAAATGATACAAAATATATGCCATATTTTGGTCATATTATGTGAGGCTCCACTGTCAACATACCAAGTACCATTTTGAACCACTCCGTTACTACCGAAACTAGAAATTAGGGAGAACAATGATAAATCCTTATCGAATCTTCTCGCAAAGTCCTCTTCTTGTGTTGTAGCTGCAACAACAGTATCTTCCTCCTCCTCCTCCTTCTTCTTCTCAAGACACTAAGACACAAAGTGGTTATGTTGGCTGCGAGCAAAACATCAAACTTTGCTCAAGTCCTTCTTGGAATTCTTCTTGCTCTTAGCGGAAAGAACAGCATTCTCTTCATTAGCACCATCCTTCTGTCCACTCCCTTGAGATCCTTCCCAAATCCCCTCCTGAGTGAAATCATCCCATAATCTGCTCCAATATGGAAGGTTTTCTCGAGCAACCACACACTTCACAAAGTCTTCCCATTCCTTAGTGAATCCTTTCAAGGCTATCCTTACTAACTCAAAATCAGAAATGACTTCTCCAACTGCAACTAGCTAATGTTTTATCTAGGCCACCAGGGTAAGAAAATATGCTACACCCTCACTTGTGTCCATCTTGGTTCCCTACAATTTTTCCTTGAGAGCCATTATCCTGTTCTCATTCTTAGCCTCATACAAGCCTTTCAATGTAGTCCACATTTTATAAGCAGTCTTCTTCTTAGCTACATGTGGAATAAGGTGGTCCCTTATAGTATCGAGAATCAACCTTTGGGATTTGGCCTCTTTTACCTCATGAATATCCAAAGAAACGAGATCAATATCAGGAGGAGGAGTTACCATGGTGCTAGCTATGATCCATAGTCTATTTTCCTTGAGAACAACAATCATCTTGACTTTCCACTGCAAGTAGTTGGACATACCATCCAATCGAACCTCATATCTAATACAAGCAACCATTTCTGCTATCAAAGAAAATAATAGACCACCAAAAGAACAATAGTTTCACTCTTTCTCCACCACCTGTAAGTCACATCCAGATAAGGTCTTTCAATATACAAGTTGTTAAAAAAGATAGCAAGAGACCTTTCCCAACAACTCAACAATCCTATCGTACCCACAATCAATTGTAAACACAAAGCCTCGGCTCTGATACCATGTAGAAATATTGAAAAAAAAATAGAATTTTGTGAAACACTTAGTTTACCCAGATTTCAGACTTAAACTTGTCATTAATAAAAACAATTCTCATGCATTTAAATCAATAATCCAATAAGATGAAACACTGAAAATAAGTCTGTAGTGGAGGAAAATCACATAAAAAAATAATAGACTGATAAACCCATAAAAAAATATAAATTTGGTCAATGTGACCCTAGAAAAACCCCACCCTGGGGAAAACCAGTCCAAGAGAAATCTTATTGCAACATTTATAGGCAGAAAATGAATTTACAACAGCATTTATGACATCATTAAATAATTTTACTAGTGCCTTGATTTTCATGCCCACCTCGAAATATGTGCCCAACTGATTGTACGGCCTGTACGACCCTTGCACCAGCAACCTGTCTCGATTTTTGTGCCCAATAGACCTCAAAAATCATGCCCAACAGTCTGTACCCTATACAACCCTCCTCGAAAAACATGCCCAATAGGTACAGTAATGACTGTAAGGTACTGTATAGTACAAAAACAATAAATTTCTTGGGAAACGTGCCCATCTCGTTGGGATTCGTTCCCACTTAAGAAAAATGCAACTCCCTCTCTCTCTGCAAATCACCCAGCCAAATTGCTCACTCTTGGAAATGCTTTCCTTCAACTTGTCTTGCAAACTACCCTAGGCTCTCTCTTATAACTTGAGAGTGACTTTTCACCTTCCCCATTCCCTGAATCCAAAGGCCAATATTAAATATTACCTTTTCAAGATCAAAGGTTGAGAAACTTCCCCCCCAAAAGTGGTTACATTTAATTTTAATAAAGTCCCTTTTACTTTATGAAACAAGTGCACTTTATCTCATAAAGTCACTTTATAAAATTAAAACAATGGAATACTTTATAAAAAGTCCCATTACATAAGAGTCACTTTAAACTTTATAATACAACATTACAAAGTAAAGTAGCCTAGCTAGTGCATGGTCACTTCCGCATACAATACAAAACATGCAGAGTGCCTCCACAACTAAATCACTAACAATATATACAAGAAATGACAATTAAACACTTATCTTTGTTTGTTTGGTAGATTCCCTCTTGGTCCTTGTCTCCTTGCAGGAATTATTGGAGTCTTTGACAGTGTGCTCTATCCATTGTCTGATTATGAGGACCTGTTTTTGTCTTGCTCATGATCGGCAATGTTGAGCAAGTCTTATATACCATAGATTTGAGTGTCTCTTCTTCTTCATCAATCACAACTACACCCCTTCTTATCCAATGTTGAGATGGATGAGAGGTCATTCTTCTTCATGTGTTAAATCCTTTTGGATCAAAGTACACATTCCTTATCACTTGAGGAATATTCACTTATTCTCTTCTTAGTTGGTTCATCATCATCGATGGCATGAGCTATTAAGGTTTTTTGTCATCTTCACCCATCTTCTCTTCTGGCACAAATTCCTTGAATGAAAGATTCCCTTGATTTTTGGATACCATTCAAGGTGCTCATTGCTATTTTTGCTTCCTCAACATTGTTTCCAATGGCTTATAGTTGCTCCTTGAACTAGGAGACCCTTGTGAAGTAGTATTGAATTGTTTCTGGCATCATCATATTCACACCCTTGAGTTGAGTTCTCAAGGTCATATTCATATTGATGTTATTTCCTTCGTACAATATGGTAAATGCATCAAATATCTTCTTAGGATTTTTCAAGTATGATCCATGTGGGATCAAATGGTCCTTCATGGAATTTGTAATAATCTTCTTGACTTTGACTAGGTTCTTATTATCTTTAGCTTTGTCCGCATCTCCCTCTCAGGATATGCAACTTATCCTTTGACATAGTATTCAAGTCATGTTCTTTTGTATGAGAAGCATTGTATACTTCTATGCCCTTAAGTTCTTGGCTCCTTCAAGCTTGTGCTCAAGCTTGGTATTGTTTGTCATCATGCTAAAGTGAGAACCTCAAATGGAAATAGAGAGAATATAACTTACAATGATATTACTTCAACTGGATACTTGCTTGGGTGCTTTTCTGGAAGAAACCCTAATTTTTCAAATTTGGTGTCTTGCAGCTCTGATTGGATAGAAAGATGTGTCTCCTGGAGGTGATTGTCTAGTGAGGTCCTTTTCCAAAAACTATGGAGGGAAACTCCAATAATTGTATGCCCTAGTTCCTTCCCGTAGTGTCCCGTAGTAAAAAATTGAAATTCTGCAGAATTAGAAACTCTTTCCATTGAAATATGAGACCTGCTAGGGAGATTTATATGATCCTACTTTTTCAACCAGTCCGTGGAGGGAAGTGTCTGGAAGAGGAACCCTAGTTTCTTCAATTTATTCTGCAGAATTATTTTGTCTTAATTATGATGTATCTCTGAATTTTTTTATCCTCAAGATCTAAAACTTTGTCATGAGGTATCCTGATCTATATTCTTTATAACCCCATAGGTTAGAGAAAAATTAGATTCACAAAATGGAACTTATGATAAGTTTCCCTAGGTGACATGTTTATAGACTAATTCAGTATAACGAACTTGTGCAGACTTCCCTAATCACTATTTCAACTTTGGGATCTGAAACTTGCATCATAGAAATTACATTTCGTTCCCTATATGAAACATCTTATGAAATTCAATTTGGATATTCCTATACCCAGATATAGCAATTATCCATAGGTCATATGTTTAAGACTGAATTATGGAAGAGGTTGGAACCCTGATTTGGATTGATCGTGTCTCCTGAAGTATAGTGAATATGAGGCTGCAACTCGCACACAAGTTATATCAAGATTGTATATTCGCCCTGTCCAAGTTTCAGCTCCTGATCCTTCACCAAACTCAAGTTATAGCAAAAATACCAAGATGACTAGATTTTTCCTTCTAGGGTTTTCAAGCATGAAATCCTAATCTTTGGTAGCTGCACTTTGTAGCAGTGTTTCGGCTGCACAAAGACTTCATTCAGGGTGGATCTGATACCATGTTATAGTTTTAATGGTTATACAAGATATTTAAATATTTGTCATCATAACCATATGCAATAGGATCACTGAAGCATAGATAAGTGTAACACAAAAGAAATACACAAGAATTTTATCCTGGGAAACCCAAATGGGAAAAAACCCAACAACTTACTTTGTATAGATTCGTCACTTAGTACAATGTCAGATGGAGATATAAAACCTAAAGAGAAGATTTTTTTTGCTACTTTTTCTTCTTCTTCACTAGTGAACTTGTCTTTCTCTTCCTTGGAGCGAACTTTCTTGAGCTTGTAGTATGTCCAAATGAGGGAGGGCACCTCCCTATTTATATTCTTCAGTTTGTGACCTTTTGGTCCAATAGGGCTGACTTATGGACCTGATTGGGTCGACTTGTCCTTGTGGGAGACCAAAAATACATTTTACGTTATTTTATTGGGGAGTATTTCCTTGACTTACAATGGAGGTTTTACATCAGCACTCTACATGACCAATTACAATAATGACATCCCTGATCGAAGGGAAAACATCCCTGGAAGGAGGTGCACTAACAACACAATAAAATACAATAATAATAATATAAATAATACAATGAATAATATCTTCTAAAATTACATTTTTAACAACACTCACTGAGAGGGAGTGTTAAAGTTACAGCATCATGAGTCATTCTTGAAGCCAATCTTGTGCACCAGGATTGTGCCTCATGTGTTGAGTTTGTGCCGTAGGAAGCCTGAGTTGGACTCGGGAACTTGGAGTAGATTCTTCGTTCGGACTCAATAGTGACTAAGCTTTATATGTAAATTTTAATCCTCATGTGTTGAGGTGAATGCTTTGATATGTCAAAGTGATGATGTTGTGCAGTCTTGTTGGACAAGGCTAAGGACTTGTATGACAAGTCGGATACTCATGTGTTGAGGTGGACCTCATGTGTAGAGGTAATACTTTGTTAGTTGAAGCATTCATCGTGTTTGACATACTACTAACCATGATATATATATTAAGTCTCCTCTAGAAACTGAGCACCTCTAGAGTGAATTACTTTAGCATAAGATCACTTAGCAGGACAGTATAATGATATGATCACATCATTGGACAAATCTCCTTAGTATAAATTTGATATGGTAGATAAATTAAAGTTGGAACATGTTGACCAAGTAGATAAGATAAGAGATAAAATATAAGTTGCATAGAGAATAGAGAAATTCGAATTGCTCATGAGAATGACAGTTGATTAAGAAGAACTCAATTAGTTAAACTTAAGTGATATTAACAATGAGTACTTCAGCTAATTAAGGAGAACCCGAATTGATCACTTCAGTGAATCAATCAAGCATGATTTTAGTCAAGAGAATTAACTAAAGTGTTAATAAAGAGGTTTTAGTTAACTAAAAGTGTTTTTCATGACCACACTTTACTTAAACTAAAAGGCAACACTTAGGTTAAGAGGCAACACTTAAGTTACAACACTTGCATGATGACACTTGAGTTAGCATCTTAAGTAAGTGGTCTAGCTTCCAGTTGTATAGCGAGTTCATCCTAAATCCACTAGAGCTTGGATATAATGTCAAAGATGAAAGGCATTATGTATTGTGTTGTGTAGGATTAATGAGTTTGAGGTGCAGACTAAATTCCACATACATGCATTCATTATATTTTGCATGAGACTTCTTTCACCCATGCATTGATTCGCTACGTCTTGCATAAAACCAAATTTGCAAGTTAAATTGTGTGTTGGGCATGCATTTGGATCATCCAATCCTTGTGTCTTCTATATTGCTCAATGATTACACCTGAGGTGTTTGAATTCTCTCTTATCTTGCACCTGGGGTGCCGAAAGCAAGATGCAGTTGTAAAAGGCATTCTCTGCTATCTATCATTATTATACTAAAGAGATTTGTTGGGGTTTTTCACTCTCATTCTTTTGAGGGTTTTCCCCAGGGTACATGTTGTGTTATGTGAGAATGATTATGTGAATTAAAGGTTCATTGATTTCAAGTACTCAGTTTTTCTGTAATTAAAGATTAAAGATCAAAGCTCAACAAATTTCAACATATTGGAGATAAAATCTCAATATGATTTTATCTCTTTCTTACACAATTTTAGAGAATTCAATACAAAAGCATACTCCCTCTCAAATTTTCTAGATTATTTATAGGATGGTATTCTGTTCTATCAAGAATTCTAGGTCAAAATGTCCTTACTAAAACTATCCTTATCCCCCTTATGATTAGTGAAATGGGTTAATGCAATTAATCTTAAGTTTATTGGATGTGTTAGAAAATGTTTAATGATAACCCAAAGACAATTTTAGGCATACATATCTTAACACTGTGAAGATTGTAATATGTAGCTACATGGCAAGTTTGAGGACATTTCCAAACATTATAAAAAAATTAAAGTCTCCAAAATATATATTCTAATTTGACTTTTAAAATAATTAATATAATATTTTTTTCTTTAAAAACATTATCTACTCATTATTCTCACGATAAAATTTGTAAAAAAAACTATCTTTAGATAGAACCAAAATAATCTTTCTCACAACTTAGTCACAATAATACACATACACCTTTAACTTATACCCTCCTTCTAAGGATACATAAATTGATTAACATGTTTGTTGCCATAGGTCAAATGCAATCTTGTTTGTATATAATAATTATACCAAAAGAATTTTATGATAAGATATTCAACTAGTCATCTTTTGTCCTTATTTCCCCACTTCTCCACTAACAAACTCCACCTTTATGTCATTCTCTTTTTTAGACCAATATCTTTTCCTTTTCTACTTTCATACGTGTCCACTTACATGTATTGTTTCCTACGTTATACCTTTTGGAAGGCCCATAGCATTTTTAATGAAGGCCTTTATATTACTTTATTCCAAAGTATGACGGCTTTTATATTTACAAATAAAACTTTAAATTTCATATTCTTACATGATAAAATGGTACGCATGGGATATATATTTATTTATGGTTGAGAAGATAGACATGATATATCTATCCATTTACACCTCAAAAGATGGATGTGATGGCTAGCTAAAATTTATAATGAGAATATTTCATATTCTTATACAATACAGAAGATAAATAACTAGCATTTGCACCCAAAGGTGCAAAAAACGTCAAGAGGGTAAAAATATTCTGTCTTTTCGCAAGTCAACCTTTGTTTTTTACCTTGCGAGAGTGCATATTAATAGTGAGTTTTGAAATTTTAGGTTAAGACATTTATAATTGAGTTTTTTTGGGGTTTCGATTTTGGATTATAAAGTGTGCAAGAAATAATTGATGTGATGCACTTTGAATATTTCCAAATAGGAATACTTCCAGCTGCACAATGTGTCTGTTTTAGAAATACCAATGTGTAAGTACAATAGATCCCATGTCATTATGACACAATACCCCAAATTTTACATACGAAAATTACTTGGTAAGACTCTTAGTAAAACTTAAAGGGTTTTATTACGATTTTATTTGATTATTGGGATACTTTAACTTACCCAATTTCCAAAAATTTATGTTTGATTTCTTTGTTTTGAATGCAGAATGATGAATTTTTGTTTGGATTTTTTTATCATCCCGCAACCTGCAAATCCGCAACTTGCGGAGTGCGGCAAACCTTTTCATTTGCGGGATGCGAGAGAGTTTTTATATGTGTTAATTTTAATCAACTCGGATCCCACATCCCGCAATGTAGTCATGTGTTGTGATTTTTGTTTCTGCGCTGTGATTTTTGCAGAGTAATGTGCTAATCTTTTCTACCAAGCTTCAAAAATCTCATTCCACAGCCGCAACTCCGCATTTTGCGGGATGCGAGTTGCGGAGTTCCTATTATTTTCATTTGGTTTGTGTCTTCCTGCAACCCACATGCCACAAAATACGGAATTGCAGCTGTTATCACTCCAGGAAACTCCTCTAGGTTGTAACTCGAGGATGCCTGGTAACTTAAACTGTTTTTTTGATTTTTTCTGAATTGGATCAAGCCGGATAACCTATATAGCCTCTCACTCTCAAGACATGCATGAAGCTCACGCAATCACAAGGCTTTTAGTTACAACTTGTTCAGTGGTTTGACAAAAAGGTGCAGGGATGGAGAACTCACTAGGCTGGCAGACTTACACACATAACACATGCATATAAATGGTTGAATCCTGCTAAGGATGCTGTTTATAAATCAAATATCACTAAATAACCAATAGGATGACAACTATCGGCCCTTTAATAAATATGAAAATTACCTAAATGCACATTCAGGCAATAAACACAGTAAAGAAAGAGATGGCTGAACAAATCACAACAAAAGAGCTTATACTTAGAATAAACCAGATGAGACGCTTGATAATGGAACAGACTTATAAATCTCCAGAGTCAAACCTTTATTAATGAAATAATCATGGGCTTTATAGCCTTTTACAAAATTTACAGATCCTGAAAATCCGATTTGTTTACCTCAAAAATAAATGAAAGTCATAGTTTTTTCCCAATTAGGGCTTCAAACCCTTGCTAACAATTTGTTTATTCATTGTGAAGATCTAGTTCACCAGGCGATCTTTTAATGATTGAAGTGGTAGCTGATAATCACTACTGCTGGTTTGCTGTGAAATTGCCGCCAATAGCTCGTGTATCGATGTTTAACTGAAGTGCCCCGTCTCATTCAATCCACCCGAAACCCCTTTTTACTTTGTTGCCGCAGTCGCCGATAGGAAGCTTTGTCTTCTGTTTCATCGATGCCTCAAGTCAGAATGCTTGCCATAGTTTCGGAGGTGAAACGAACTAGTTTTATCACTGTCGGAAGCATATCGTCAAAGTTTGAAACGGACCTTTAGTCTTCTTTCTTCCGCCATTTCAGTGCTCCAAGTCTCTTTGTTTCCGCAGTATCGGCGCTCCTTAGATCATCAGTGTCACGACGAATTCTTCATTGTCAGTCAGAGGTTTCTTCTTTTATCACATCTGAGCTCCTAATCGATGTTCTCCATAACTAACACATCGGTGATCGAGAGCGGTAATAACTATAGTATCGGAGCTATTCATCTTCTTTCTTCCATCGTTGTGGCTACTTATTTCACTATCTTGCCGACGGCTAGTGATTCCGAGCTTCGATGCCGAAGTTTCATCTGCTTGCGGACCCCATAGTTTATATTTCTTCCGCCGTTGCGGCTACTTAAAGGACTAATTCACTGCCAGTTTTATGTTTTCAAGCTCCGGTGCGTAGTCTTTAGTTCCTCCGCTCGGCGATGCCTTTTTGTTATTTCAGAACCCGTAGTAAGTCTTTCATCCACCGTTGCGGCTCCGCATTGAACTGTTTCGCCGCTGGTTAGTCTTTAGCCTCTCCGACGCCGAAGTTTCCATTCCCTCCGATTGGTGATTTTGATTTATCATCTGCCTTTAATCATTCTATTCTCCGCAATTGCGGAACTTCTAGTCACTGTATCTTCCGTAGTTTCGGCACCTTTGGGAACTAGCTCACCGATCTGTTAAAGTTTTCCAGTCATGAACTAAGTCTTTCTTCCTTCCGTAGTTGCGGCTCCGCAGAGGACTGTCTCGTCGATCTGTAGTCTTCACCACTTTTGATTACTGTTTAAAAAACGCTCTGATGGTGTAAAAGTTTCAGCAATATGCCTATCTACCGAAGGGGTTTTCCACCTGCTATTGATCTTCCATCTTTCAGTAGCTAATGAGATGTTCTGATCCTCGCTCAAGCCACCGAAGCTACAACTTTGTGAAATTTGCATAAAAAATAGAGGTCTTCAAAACTGTTAGTGATCTTCATATCCTTCATTGCATCATTTAAAATCTTCATACTATCATAAATAAATTTATTTTATTTTGGGAGATAACATCTGTCTCTTACTCGGGGATGGGAACCTTCCTGTGAGGTCCCAAGAACCCCAGACCAAAATGCCTTTCCTTAAAAGCAACTAATTAATCTTAACACTATTTTTTATTGTTCCATTGGGCATGGAGTCTTATTCTAAAAGAAAAACAACCTACTATCTACTAATTTACAATCATAAGACCTCAAAGCCTCAAATAAAATAGAGTTTTAGGAATCACCCATTTACTCGGCCATCGAATACCTCTTCACCTTCCAGATTCTGCAATTTGAAGGTGTTATTTTTATATACCTGGTTTATAACAAAAGGTCCAATCCATAAATCGTCAAATTTTCCATGTTTCCCCTTGTCTTGTCTGACAGCATCCCACTTGAGGACCCAGTCTCCGACCTGGAAGTTGTCTGCCTTTGTTCTTTTGTCAAACATGCCCTTTATCCTCTATTGATGAGCCTCTGATTTTTCGGCAACTTTCTCCCTGATCTGTTGTAACTCCACCAAATCCATCATCCTTCTTATCATATCATTTGGTTCATCTTCCTCTTCCTGAAAGAACTTTGCCACTGGAAGGGTGAGTTGGATAGGAAAGATGGCCTCAGTGCCATAAACTAGTTTGAATGGAGAAATCCCTATGGATCTTTTATTGGTCACCCTATCAGCCCATAAGACAAACTTAAGCTTTGAATCCCATCTTTTCTGATTTGTCTCTAGCAATTTCTTAATGATCCGGACTAAGCTTTTGTTGGATGACTTAGCCAGGCCATTGCCTTGTGGGTAATAGGAAGTGGAGTGCACCAGTTGAATACCCATTGATTCACACAATTTAACCAATGCCCCAGCTTTAAAGGCTTGTGCATTATTAGTTACTAACCTTACCGGGCAACCACACCTGCTGAAGATGTTCTCATATAAGAATCTCATGATGACTTGATGAGTGGCATTTCTGGTGGGTATTGCTTCTATCCATTTGGTAAAGTAGTCAATGGCTACTAAGATCCATTTATGCTGTCCACTGGAAGATGGATTTATTTCACCTATGAATTCCAGACGCCGTTGCTGGAAAGGCCCATTCACTGTAACAGGCCTAAGGGGCAAGGATTTGAGCTGCTGCTTCCCTACAAATCTTTGACATTGGTCACAGGCCCTTACAAAAGTGCATACATCAGCAAAAAGACTGGCCAATAGTACCCTACTTTTAATATCTTGTGGGCTGTGGTTTTCCAATAGTGGTGGCCTCCACATGTACTGGAATGAAAGTGATGCATGACCTGCTCTGATTCCTCTTTATCTAGACATCTTAACAAAGTCCCAAATTGATCCCTCCAGTACAACAGTTTGTCAATTATGCAAAACTTAATAGATTTCAACTTAAGGGCTCGTGCTTGGTTAGGAGTGAGATCAGGAGAAACTTCTAATTTAAGCAGAAATTGAATAATACTTGAGTACCACTCACATGAAGATATGTTCTCAGCTACTGGTGGACTGTTATCCTGATCTTGATTTACTTCTGTTTCAGCTGCTACCATGGTCTGCACCTTTGCCGATCTGACATATGTGAAATTCATTCCCAGCAGTTCACAGTTTTCTTTGGCCATGAGTTTGGCCAGACCTAATCCTTTTACCAACTTGGTGGGTTTCACCTCTACATCAAACTCAATGAGTTTGGCAATCCACTTAGCTCTCTTCCCATCAATGTTAGGCTTATTCAAAACATCCTTCACTGCAGCTGAAGGGACATATGCAATGACCTTTGCATGGAGAATGTAGATTCTGAAGTTCTTCAAAGATGTTATGAGAGCATAAGCCTGCTTCTCAATTGGGTCATACTTCAGCTCAGCATCTCTCAGGGTCCTGTTGAAAAAAGCAATTGGATGATCAAGACCTTCATCATTCTTTTGTAATAGTACAACTACCACTGTGTCATAAGGTGCAAAAGAGAAAATGTAAAAACCCTTGGTGTAGTCGGGACTAATCAGGTTTGGGGCCTCCATGATGGCTTTCTTAATGTCTTCAAAATAATTTCTTGCCTGGTCGATCCACTTGATTTCTACATCCTTTTTTAGCATGACTGTTATCTGCTTTACCAGCTCGGAGAAATTTGGAATGAATCTCCTGACAAAGTTTATCTTGCCTAAAAAGGACTGAATGTCTATTTTTGACCTTGGTATTGACAGCTGTTGAATTGCCTCCACTCTTACTGGATCGATCTTTATACCTTCAGCTGAGACTATGTGGCCTAGGAACTTTCCTTCTTTGAGTGCAAACTGGGACTTCTTGGGGTTCAGTGATATTTCATACCTTCTGCACTTCAGAAATACCTTCCTGAAATGTTGCAAGTGATCATGATGGCTGTGAGAGTAAACTATTAAGTCATCCAAATATATCAGCACAAAATTATCTTTTATCCCTACAAAATCTAGATCCATATCTCTCTAAAAAGTAGCCCCAACATTCATTAGCCCAAATGGCATTTTAGCATATATGAAGGTGCCCCAGGGAGTGGTAAAGGCAGTCTTCTCTTGGTCATCCGGGTGCACAACAACTTGGTTGTATCTAGAGAAGCCATCAAGGAAGGACATGACCCTGGCCCCTGAGACTCTCTGCAGCAGATGCTCCATCTTGGGCAGTGGATAGTTGTCTTTTTTGGAACATTAGTTCAAGTTTCTAAAATCCACACACAACCTGATTTCTCCATTTTTCTTTCTCACCACTACTAGATTTGCAATCCACTTGGAATACCTGATGGGGATTATGATCTTGGATTTGAGGAGTTTGTGGATCTCTTTCTCAATCACTGGTAATAGAAGAGGGCTGATGGGTCTCAGTTTCTGTTTGAAAGGAATGGTGTCCTTCTCCAAAGGAATCCTGTGCTGGATGTTGTTGGTGTCATATGTTTTTAGGTCACTATATTTCAATGCAAAGACATCAGCAAACTCTTCTATCAAGATGCAATATTCAGATTTCTGTTCAGTAGTCAGCCCGGTGGATAGATTTATCAGTTTTGGATGGCTCTAGCTGCCTATGTTGTGCTCCTGGATAGCAGGATCTAGCTCCCTTTTGGCAGGCTTGAAAGGGACGTCATTGTGATCAAACAGTTCTTCCAGTAGTACTAGACCTCGAGGTATGTGGTTGTTGGTCAATTGGACAATATCGTGCTCAGTCACTATATCTTTTAGCTTGAGCTGCTTGGATTCCTCAAGGTTAAGGTTTTCCTGGTCTATGTGTATGTCAAAGAATTCATCCACTAACTGAAGGAATTTACTCAGCTCCCCATCATTTTCAAACACCCTCCAAAATTTTACATTGTCTAGCAGAGAGGGTCTGTACTTGACTTGAACATCATAGCTGAGCCTAGGGGGTAAAGGAGGAACAAAAAGAGTTGCAGAGACAGCCATGGAATCAACCAGGTGATTCAAATCTCTAGGAATATATGACAGTTCAAAAAACATAAACGAGTCTCTGAGTTTCCATACCTCGTCCCTGTAGGCCTTCAGTCTGATATTTTTTGTCTAAAAAGTGTTGTTGACCTGCTGTATGATGAGGTCTGTGTCCCCAAAAATATTCACACACATGATCCTCATCTCCTTGGCTGCTTTAACTCCCAGTAGCAAGGCTTCATATTCTGCTACGTTGTTCGTGGTTTTGAAATTGAGCTTATACGATAGATTAATGTTCTCCTTAGATGGGGAGATCAACACGATCCCTGCGCCTGCTGAGTTTTGAGCGCTTGCCTCATCGAAATACATGGTCCAAATCGTTGTTATGACTTCTTCGGGTTGCGAACACGTGGGCTCAGTGAGCTGAACTGATGTCTGCTGATTATCATCTATTTGCAAAATGCAGGATCCGAAATCGGTGTCCACGGTGTAGATCGGGTGATTCACTGAGCTGCTCTCCTCGCTTATGATGTATGCTAGCTGATTTTCCCTGTACATTCTCTTAGTATCCCCTCCAAACATGGGAATGGTGGTGTACATGAGATCCATCTAAAGGGTGCCTCCCAATCTTTTGCTCCATTACCGGGACAACAAAAGGCCGAATTTTGGAGGAATACCAGCCACTACGATGTCCATCATTACGCTTTTTGAAGGCAGCTGAGTTAAGTTTACAGCAAGGTCTTTGATGAGGCCCAAGAACTTGACCTTCCTAGAGTCAAAGGAGAATAAATCGTGGTAGGGCTTGGTAATGCTGAGGCCGATCTCATCCATCACAGCCCTTGGCATTAAGTTATGAGAGGCTCTTGAATCCAGCAAACAGTTATGGAGTATTTTATCATGGATGTTCAAGGATATATAGAATGGTGGGTAAGAGTCTTTTAGGTCTTCGATCATGGGGCCCATGGTTACAACAGGCTTGTCATATTGTAGGTTCACGAAGTCAGTTTCGATGTGCACCTTGGGCTGAAGGGAATTCAGAATGGAGGTTTTAAATGCATCATTCTTCATCAACTCAATTAGAGGAAAAGGGATTTTCAATTTTTGAATTTCAGACTCAAGGTTGAAAGCATAATGCAGCTTATCTGGAAACCTTACCTCATGAGCTGTAGGTTTGAGTTGGACTTGACCAGGTGTGGCTGAAGGTGCTGGTTTAAGCAATGTTTTGGATGAAACAACCACTTTCTTTGGTAAAACAATAGTTTTTCTAGTAGGTGAAGAAAGTTGCTTGACAAGTGCAGCATTCTTCTTGAGGGGAGCAACCAAGCTAGACCTCAGTTGGTAACCTTCCTAACTATCAGCCTAATAGACAGCCTCTGCAGCGATCTGCTCATCAATAAGGGCTTCTTCATATTCTACTGGGTTAGAAAAGAATAGTCCACCTCATCCTCCATGCAGTGGATATTGTCTTCAACTTCTCCTTCGTCTTTAATGAATTTCGGCTCTTCTTCTAATACAGCGTTTTGAAATGGAGCTCTTATCCTCTGGTCTTCCCCTTGATTTCTCTCCCTTTTGAGAATCTGAATAGGGGGGTTTCCTCTTCTATAAGGCACAAAATTTGGGTTTTGAGGAGCAAAGTCACTTGGCCCCTTACCCCTCACCGGCATATGTCCTTGGTCCTTCAATTTTGACATTTCAGCAGTCAGGTTATCTAAGAGTTTGGTCATTTTTTCAATCTTGTTCTCTGATGCCGAAGCTCCACTATAGTCTGCTGGCTGCTTTCTCCTGTCTACCTTCCCTTTGACCTTCTGAGATGCCAAAATGTTTGACTCTAACTCTAGGGAAGCATCCTGCATAAGTGATAAGGAGGCAGACCTCCTTTCTCTGAGAAGTAGGCAAAAGTTAGAGTCAAAAGCATTCGCATAAGTTATCATAGCTGAGGTACCGATGGGCTTAATCTCAGTAGGGATCTTGCTGTACATGTTGTTGAATCTTTTGGTAAAGTTGGAGACAGACTCACCATTTTCTCTTCTCAGGTTGCTGAACTATGTGATGTAGTAGAGGTGGTCTCTCCTCTCTCCCCAATGCTTTAGGAAAACGTCATCTAGGGTCTCTATGCCTGCCACTGACCTAGTAGGCAGTTCCTTAAACCACTTTCTAGCCTGGCCATCTAGGCTTTGCACAAAGAATCTGGTCCATACATCTTCTTGTTCTATATTTATATTTTTAGCATAGCTATAAAAAGCCTCTAGATGTTCTTCAGCAGTGAAATCCCCTTCCCCTATAAAATTAGGCATATACTTGAGGTAATCCCCGGTAGGCATGGCTGCGAGAGGATTTGGCAAGACTAGGGGTGCATACCTAGCTACTAGGATCCTTTACATCTTGGACAATTGAGTGGTAGCCATATTGGAAATGGGTATGGAGATGGAGGTGGAAGGTAGCACTGATGAGGATATTTGCTAAGAAGGTAGTGGTATACTTATCCCCATGAAGTCACCAAGGATTGGATCTTCACAAGAAGCAGTGCTTGAAGATTCCCAAGCCCTAGATTTTTCTGATGTATCTAAAAATTTCTGGGAATTAAAAGTTTCAGCAGAAGAAATATCAGCCAAAAGATTTCTTGAAATACCTGATGTAACGTTTTGTGCAGCACTGCTGGTCTATCTTAGTAAAGCCCTAGCTTTCCTCAAGATTTCTTCTAGATCTAAAACGGGTGTTGCTGGTGGCCCCTTTGGGTTTGCTCTGGTACTTGTTCTTCTTGAAGCCACCTTATATCAATGGAGTCGCCAGATAGATGATTACAACTGTAATAATGTCCAAGCCTTGTCTATCATCAAAGCATGGATCTATGTCGTATCCCAAGGAAGCTGAGCTTCAATCTCCTCTCCCTGGTAACGGTGCCACTTTGTTATCACTCCAGGAAACTCCTCTAGGTGGTAACTCGAGGATGCCTGGTAACTTAAACTGTTTTTTGGATTTTTTCTGAATTGGATCAATTCGGATAACCTATATAACCTCTCATTCTCAAGACATGCATGAAGCTCACTCAATCACAAGGCTTTTAGTTACAACTTGTTCAGTAGTTTGAAAAAAGGGTGTAGGGATGGAGAAATCACTAGGCTGGCAGACTTACACACATAACACATGCATATAAATGGCTGAATCCTGCTGAGGATGGTGTTTATAAATCAAATATCACTAAATAACCAAC